>JAZAYU010000639.1:0-201186 GCA_038501625.1 Corbicula japonica | reverse complement strand
TTTATTCATCCACTGGCTAACTTTCGAGCTTTAAGTCTCGAACAGTCTCATATATTGAACGAGAAGTTGCGACTGCACAGGTATGGGTCGTCAGGCATTAACGCTGTTACATGTGATAACACAATAAGACATTAAACATTTGATGTTTATAAATGCTAAAACGTAATCTTTGTTAACATTGTTTTGATGTTGAATGTAAAGTTAACCCAAACCATACAAATAAGGCGAACACGCCAAGCTAACCATGCAAGAGCCAGACAGTGCATACCGTCCGTGTCCCCCTAAAATGATAGTTCAAGTATGCCTATATCGTATATACTAATACCCACAATGGTTGAGAGTATGCATGGTTCGAAATTAGCATGTAACCATCAGATGAAAACACTAAAGAATATGTAGTAGAGCTTAATTTTAGTCATTTTAATTGAACTTAAGTTAGAGGGTATTTTTCCCACTAGCTTCCCCAATTCGTTTGTCCCCACTTCGGTCCTCCTGATGTTAGTTCACAAGATTTCCCGCGTTTATTATTCATTGGTGTTCTCGCATAGTCTCGCGAGAACCGGGTTGCTACAAGTTTTTCAACAGAGCGGACGTGTTTTTGGTCCGTCTCGATTAATTTGAATTTCTTTAAGAAATATGGTTTGATTTACATTGAATCATTGGATTAGGATATTTCTTGGAAGTTTTAAGGTAAATTGTTGGCTTGCTGAAATGCATATTCGGTTTATTTGATTGCAATTCGCTTTTGTAAAGTCTGCATTTTTGTACACGATTTGTGTTTTAAAGATGGCGGTCTCAATTTGAAATCTTTCTATTTCTGCGCTGTTTATCTATTTAACATGCATGTGCTTAACAACATGTTTTGTTCTTAACAGTTAACAGCACAGCACAACACAAGGGGAGCGAGGATCTTTTTGGACAGATGGAAGTGTGTTTGGTTGTAATCCCATAGATTAGGTGAGTGACATGTATATCTGTAGGAATGTTATTTTTGATAAATATTGTAAATGCTGTATTTACAATTATGTAATGTTTGATTGTGTAATTTGGTTTTAAGAGATAATTAAAGACCACTGTGCTATCAAATATTTAATAAAAGAGACATGTTTTCTGTTTTATTATGTGTGCAATATTATGAATTTATTCCACAGGTTATCAGTTCATCTTTAGATTGTATTTCTAAGACATTGTTAATATTGTTATTTCAGAACCTGTATTCACATAGAGAAGCTATACTTACCTGTTCTTAGAGAACCTGGATTTATTTAGAGTTAGTGATTTACTTGGAACATTTCCCCTGGACTTAGTTAACTGTATTATGAACTTTGGATCAGGATAAATATTACTTTGAAATAGATATTTTGGGGAATATGCAGAATAAATTAATAGTGTACCACGACCTGTTGTTATTCACTTATCAGCATATAGAACCCCGCAAATCAACATCTGCCACAAATAAGAAAATAATACTAACCAAAACGAATCATTGATTGAAACGGCTCTCGATGTAATTCATAAATTTCGAAAAGAAATCAATGATTATGATATTAATAGCCAAAGTTTTACGCGTTGTTTTCACATGCGTGGGAAATAGCATTACAATATTTTATTTTTTTTTAAATTTCAGATGATTTTATCTAAGATAACACCTATGTTATGAAGATTAGCTATTTACTTCATTAATTTTACCTAGTCAATGAAAATAATTGGCTTTATGTAAAATTACAGACGATTTTTAATAATAAGGCATTCTTCATTTCACTATTGCAATAAGAATATGTTGTGAATCAAACAATGCAATTTATCGTTAGGTAGCTGTGATTATGTTTTCACATTTGTATTGAAATAATGTGGCGTCGAATATTTAATCTATATGTTTTACTTTGACGATCTTTGTTAACGCCAATTTTAGACCTGCGATTTTTCATCAATGGTTTTCTTTTGACGGTCTGGTTTGTTTGCGCCAATTTATGACCCCGCCAATATAAAACACTTCAAAATACATCAAAATTTGACACCGCAATTATACGAATACGAATATTTTATTTCAGCATAAAATATTATACAATGTCTATAGCCTGTATAATAACATATATATAGAGAGAGAGACACACACACAATAATAACAAAATAAGGAGGTTTTCTGAGGAAAAAATATAAGCTCTAGACAGAAGTTTTATTAGAATTCAAATGGCAAAAGCTCTATTTTATACTGAATATAAAGGCTTTCAAATGATTTAATGAAAATCACAGACAACAGTGTCCACATTTTTTTGAAAAGTATATAATGACAATTGTAATACTGGAATTAATAAAGTAAAACAAAACGCTGTCAATTTTAGAATCTGCGAAACGAAACGTGAATTTATACCATGTATTATTAAATCGTTCTGTAAAGGTTTACAGAACTGTCACCAAAAAGACAGGTAAATATATCTTATCTCCGTATGTTCTAGCTGAATAATTGAGGCACGCCACGGGAAAAGGTACCTTCGGTCATTTTTTGTGTCATTTTTGTTGTTACTATATTTCGATGGAACTTTCAAATTTCTATAATTTTCTGATAACAAAACAGTGATTTTGTTACACATTTTGACAATAAAATGGTATATTTACCGCGAATTGCATAATAATTAATGTCGTCTGCTCAACTTTATGACGTCGTTTCAAGGATTGACGTCAACTGCCCGAAGGTACCTTTTCCCATGGCGTGCCTCAATTATTCCTAGTGGCAATTAGTGAAAGTAGGATGTGAGATGACGAAAGTACGATGCGAGGTTGCGATAATAATGTGTTCGTGGTTTCCCAAGAGGACGACAGGGCAAAACAACGTTGTCCCCAACGGAACGCAGTATACAATTGAATAATGCTACAGCGGTTACCTGGTTTCTCTGCCAAGAATCTATAAGCCGCAAAACCATCTAGGCCTAAATATTACTGATTTATTATGTCAGACTAGTCAGAGTTTTGTTGTCTATCATTTAATTTCGCGGGGATCAAATCTCACGCAGATGACATACGTGACATTTTCGCGAGTACTTAAATTCGCGCATCGAACCCCGCCACGTGATAAATACTGTTATCCGGAAACTATTTATTATTTCTTAATTAAAAAGATTTACTTTACCGGTCTAAAAGAAAAGGAAGTACTCTACTGTATCTTTCATTTTGCGAATAAGTCGAATAAGCCAAAACATGGATTGATAGCTCGTTCTCAGATTCCCCAAAACGTTATTTCATTTTTTGAAATTATCCATGAAGCAAGAACAATAATTATAAAAATGATACAATTGTTCAATTATTTACAAGTTGTCAATGTTGTTGTTGTTTTTAATAATTATTAATGTTTATCGTAATGTTACAATAGATAGGAACGAAAATTTGAATCGAGCACCGTAGTGTAAATAATTATGATTTAAATGTGTGTATAATTATTTTCATAGTTGCAGTAGTTTGTTATGTTGTCCGCGTGCAGCCATTTTCAATTTCTGTTGATTTGTTTGAGAGCGTCGATCTGCTGGCTTTGATTTTGGTAAACGAGTCCGACATTGTAGTGGTTATGTTGTAAGTATTGAAAGTTTCAATTAACTATCTGATTTATTATCGAAACGACGCGTGTTTCTGCTTCAAAACAGACGGAAAACAAAATGTGCGCAAATTTATAGCACGACGTTTTAGAATCAGCGTAATGTATATGTAGATATATTTCGGTACGTATGCAAAACTAACGACGATATTTCAGAAGATAAGACTTAATCAAATATTGTTTACACCTAAATTCTTTATTGTGCATTGTCATAATAATAATACAAGTGGAATCAATCGTAACATCGAACATCCACAATATATTGAACTGGAGCAATAACTCTTAAAATAGTATACTGCGTACGTTATACAGTGTTGCTTCCCTTGATACATATATAAAAGTAGTTTTTCAATACACATGATCAAACAGTTAACATGATTATTAAAATTGCACATGTAAACAGTATAAATATTACAATTTCTATTTTTTATCGTGGCTTTAACCGATCGCGTCAACAAACAATTACAAACATATGAATATTAGGGTGGAAACCTTGTTTTGTGATATCAGACGTCTTTATGTTATACATGTTCATGTATAACTGATAGACATTAGTATGTATTATCCAGCTCTATTTTAAAGTATCTAAAAATGTCCCGCGAACCGGATTCGAACCAGTGACCTAAGGATGACAGATCAAACTACTACAGTCCCCCGCTCTACCAACTGAGCTATCGCGGGATCACATACGTACGTTCGTTTGAATACCTCAATCCAAGAAACGTCGGCCCATCTGTCACATTCACCCAATATATACTACTCAAAGTTTGCTATGCGCCAAGGTACATATCGTTTTCTTTGGGCAAGTTTTGTTTATTTCACGTAAATAATCAGTGATTTATAAATTTTAAACTAGAAATATGTTTTGAAATGTGTAAATCAAATGTGTTTTGTTTTTGCTTTAATTGAATTTTGTTCGGGAATTGTTGCTGAAAAAACAGTTATGTTGATAATGTCTAAAAAGTGCCATAAACAAAACTATCGATTTCTGCATAATGATAAATGCCTTCTAATTATACTATCATTCAATCATGTTCATTCTTTTAAGCGAATGTAAACACTGAGTACATTACAAATGTCGGGTTCATGTATGCATCGTAAATTAAACGCTACTAAAATACAGCTTCCTACTATGTACGATTGTTACTACATGTATATTATTATTATTCACGATAAAGTGTTCTCTGGGAGACTTTTGCGATACATCGAGTAATGATACCCCGTGCAAATATGCGAAAATGCGCGGTTAACATTGTGCTAAGCAAAGTTTTAATAAATACATGTGCATTTCGTATGTTAAGCAGTTAACCTGCCAAGGAGATACATGTTTGATCATTATGATATAGTAAAGAACAGCATACTTTTTTCGTACGAATGATTTCATGGGAGCAAAATACTGGCTTTCGCTCTTTAAAGAATGTTCGCCTGGTTTTCAAATCTAATTTAAATTTTCTAGATAGTTTGTCAGAAGACATTCCGGTCATTAGATAGGTTCCCCTGCATAGCGAGACTTTGTTCAAGATCATAAAACTAAAGCTAGAGACATGTCTCAAATCTCAAGAATCTGCTTGGCTGAAATGACGACTGGTCTCTAATCTAAGTTTTATGATCTTGGGCCATTCATCAATTGTTTTACTTGATTCGAATAGAAAGTAATACACTAACTTTTCTGCATTTTTAATCAAATTAAACTGATTAGTGCTCAGACTCGTTTAGCACTGTTACTTGCCTTGTGTTCATGTTTAAGACATGTATGTTTAATAAGTTAATAAATTATGATGCCAGCATGTGAATGTCCTACCAATTTTGGACGTTACAGATTGACGATTTCAAAGATGTTGTCAGCAGAATATAGCTTTTCTGGTAATCTGACTTGTTACAGATTGACGATTTCAAAGATGTTGTCAGCAGAATATAGCTTTTCTGGTAATCTGTCTTGCTACAGATTGACGATTTCAAAGATGTTGTCAGCAGAATATAGCTTTTCTGGTTATCTGTCTTGTTGTATGACATTTGTTATTTATAAACTCGCTACCAGGTTTTATTCCACTCTTTGTTATTTCTATTTCCCATAAAGCCTCTGCCTTTCATAAAGGGACACTATATACCCATGACTTAACGGTATAACAATGTATGAGAACTTGTTCGACTTATTCTATTAAGGTTTTAGAACTGTAATATTTCCGCCAAACATCGACTTATGACGTCATTAAAAACTAAATCAAATAATAGGAAATGCTGTTATGAAATTGATGTAATGTAAATAAATATTTTCATAACAAATACTATAAAAAAAGAATATAGACGAACAACACTCCGCAATTAGTACAGGTTATATGAAATTGACATATGTTAGGTAAATCCTCTGTGGCGCAATGGTAATTATCAGAACTCTTCATTTTTACGGACCCGGTTCAATCCTCGGGAGAGGAACTTTTTTTCCTTTTTCTCCCTTTTCTTTAATTATTGTGAGTTAATTTTTTGGAAAAAAATGGTATAATCAATAAATTTAAAATTCAGAAATAATTGTTATTATTCTTCTTCTTCATTTAGTATCCATGAAAACTGAAATAATGAATTGATATTTTATTACAAAATACTGACTCGTTTATAATACAGCAACAGAATCACGATATGAAACTAAAATAATTGTGGAATCTGTGCTTTCATTTAGGAAAATGTTGCTATGTTATTGTTTCTATATTTGAACAGTATTTTTGGTATACTTGTCTTCAATAAATGTAATTTAATGTGCTTGCACAATGATTTTTCACTTTAGAAAATTGCTTTGGTTGCTATGGTTGCGGTTGCCAAAATTACTTTATTTGAAGTTAAATTTTAACCAGGATAGCTGATTGCTTGCGTATTTCTTGTTTTTCAAAAACAATTGAGGTGGTATCAAAAACAGAACAATTCGTAAACCAAGCCCTTTGGTTTTTGTGGTTTTAAACCGTTTGGTCTGGGCCTTAGGTACCTATTTTGTAGGCCAATAAAATAAAAAACGAGACGGTGAAGTGCTTTCTTTTTTTATTAATAGATTCTCTACACATTGCAGATAATTTTTATGTATAACATAATTATTTCACTGCACAAAAAGTACAGATAAAAACTTGCTTTATTTTTGCAGCTCGGAAAAATATGCATTTCCGAAACTGGGGTGCACTTAAAAAAGGTCAATTTATAAAATGTTAAAAATCAATTCCAAACCTAATGCTCGTTTTTTTCCTGTTCAGGTATGATGTCTTTTAACAATTAACTTTTATTTTACAAAATTTTACAAGGTTTGAAAGAAATAGAAATTAATAAACTTCTAGTAGGTTTAATTTTAAGCTCATTTTTCGAAATTGAGGGTCCCCTTCTAAGAAACTGAATTTCCCGAGTTACGCACGGTAAATGTTTTTTAAAGTACATCCGTTTAGATGTCTAAATGGATGTACTTGGAAATGAAACAACAAAATCCCAATCTGCAAAAGTGCATATTACAATTCTTAAACCTTAAGGTATAAATCTTGAATATGTCTGTATCTCTAAGAAATGTTCATACATTGCAAAACTAGTAAGCAATACTTTTTTTAGAAGATGTATTTCGAGCTTTCATTCCCCTATGATGATTGCATACGTTACACACACTTGAGTCGACCGTATAATAAATGTACGCTCTATAATTTCTTGCGTTGTTGATCAGTTCACGCCAACTTCCCTAACTTTGGTTTTGCCTTCAGTGTCGCCTAATTTATTTATCGATCGTCTTAAATTTAGTTCCCGAGGCCCTGTATATTTAACGAACGCCTATTTCCTCCTTGATATAGTGCTGTGCCAATTTCATTTCCTCCTTTATATAGTGCTGTGGCTATTCCGTTCCTCCTTGACATAGTGCTGTGCCTATTGTATTTCCTCCTTGATATAGTGCTTTGTCTATTCCATTTCCTCCTTGATATAGTGCTGTGCCTTTTCTATTTCCTCCTTGATTGAGTGATGTGCCTACTTCCATTTCCTCCTCGATATAGTGCTGTGCCTATTCCATTTCCTCCTTGATTAAGTGCTGTGCCTAATTCCATTTCCTCCTTGATTAAGTGCTGTGTCTATTCCATTTCTTCTCTGATATAGTGCTTTGCCTATTCCATATACTCCTTGATATAGAGCTGAGCATATTTCATTTCTTCCTTGATATAATAGTGCTGTTCCTATTCCATTTCCTCCTTGATATAGTGTTGTGTCTATACCATTTCCTCATTGATAAAGTGATGTATCAATTCCATTTTCTCCTTCATGTAGTGTTGCGCCTATTCCATTTCCATTTTGATAAAGTGATGTATCTATTCCATTCCCTCCTTGATATCATGCTGTGGCTATTCCTTTTCCTCCTTGATATAGTGCTGTGTCTATTTTACTTCCTTCCTCCTTGATATAGTGCTGTGTTGATTCCATTTCCTCCTTGATATAATGCTGTTCCTATTACATTTCCTCCTAGATATCGTGTATTCCATTTCCTCTTTCATAAAGTTCTGTGCCTATTCCATTCTTCCGTGATAAAGTGCTGTGCCAATTCCATTTCTTCCGTGATATCGTACTTTGCCTATTCCATTCCCTCTTGATATAGTGCTGTTTCTATTTCATTTCCTTCTTCATCTAGTGCTGTGCCTATTTCATTTCCTCCTTCATATAGTGTTGTGTCTTTTCTATTTCCTCCTTGATATAGTTCCGTGCCTTTTCCATCTTAACTTGATATAGTGATGAGCCTATTCCATTTCCTACTTAATATAGTGCTGTGTCGATTCCATTTCCCCCCTTGGCACAGTGCTGTGTCTATTCCGTTTCCTCTTTGATATATTGCTGTGTCTATTCCATTTCCTCCTTGATATAAAGCTGTGCCAAATTCGTTTTCTTCATTGATATCGTGCTGAGTCTATTCCATTTCCTCCGTGATATAGTGCTGTGCCTATTCCATTTCCTCCTTGATATAATTCCGTGCCTTTTCCATCTTTTCCTTGATATAGTGATGAGCCTTTTCCATTTCCTTCTTAATATAGTGCTGTGTCGATTCCATTTCCCCCTTGGCACATGCTGTGTCTTATCCGTTTCCTCTTTGATGTAGTACTGTGCCTATTCCATTTCTTCCGTGATATCGTACTGTGCATATTCCATTCCCTCTTGATATAGTGCTGTTTCTATTTCATTTCCTTCTTCATCTAGTGCTGTGCCTATTTCATTTCCTTCTCCATCTAGTGCTGTGCCTATTTCATTTCCTCCTTCATATAGTGTTGTGTCTATTCTATTTCCTCCTTGATATAGTTCCGTGCCTTTTCCATATTTCCTTGATATATTCCATTGCCTATTCCATTTCCAACTTAATATAGTGCTGTGTCGATTCCATTTCCCCCTTGGCATAGTGCTTTTTCTATTCCGTTTCCTCCTTGATATAGTGCTGTGTCTATTCCATTTCCTCCTTGATATAATGCTGTGCCAAATTCCATTTCTTCTGTGATATCGTACTATGCCTATTCCATTAACCCCTTGATAAAGTATTGTTTCTATTTCATTTCTTTCTTTATCTAGTGCTGTGTCTATTTCTTTTCCTCTTTTATATAGTAATTTATTATAACAAATTTTTTTGCAGCAGTGGGGGTTTCAGTTTACGAGGACACATTCTAGTTTTCTAATGTTTTTAATACAAGGAGGAAACGGAATAGGCACAGCACTAAATCAAGGAGGAAGTATGTTTGAATCAACTTCTTCGTCCGGTGACTGGCACGTTATCGATAACGTACTGTATGCATGTCGTAGAATTTATACATAGCATAATTTTAAACTTATATACGACTTTTTTCATCCAAGTTTATGAAGATTAACATATAATACATCATATATAGTGATACAGAATGATATAAACATGAATTATATTCACGTACATGTATATATTCGCTCAAGTAAAGCTATGCCTTACCGTTACATTGCAAATAATATACTCAACTAAAATATAATGTATCCACTTTTCTATCATAAATTTTGTAAAATTTGATAATAAAACCTCAAAATTTTATATGTTAGCATATAAGTTTGCATTTCTGTTAAGGTAAGACCTGTGTAATGAATACCTATATCCAGAAGAGTGTCCAAGGGAGGTAACTATAGTAGTAAATTAGCATAGAGTTCTGTCATGCAAGAGGACCAGGGTTCAAATCCCACTGGAAGCTATTTTTTTTTGTAAGCCTAGAGCTTAAATAATTGGCATATTTCTTTTTTTTCCTGTGTAATTCTGTCATTGAATATAAAATTCTCATGATTTAAACTAAAATAAGCAAAATAATCAAGATTAAAGGGGTTTTTCACTATCAGAATAGTGTTTATTCAAGTCATCAATTTGAAAATTTCTAAAACTGGACGGTAAACTTCTCTGAATTTTTGTTTAAATTTTGTTTAAGGTATATAGTAAAAAATGGTAAAGTTAGGTATATTGCACCAATCAGGATTTTGCACAATTTTCATTAATTTAGTCTCGTGAAATATAAAAAATGCATTTTTTAAATTTATTTGGTCAAAAAATGTCATTTTAAGATAAATTCTGTATTTATATATTATATCTTTAATAGGTTTAATAAAATATAACATATTTTGGATAAACTGTAAAAAAATGAGGATTGAATTTATCAATAACAAAAAATTTTGTCACCGATTAAAGAAATTGGATACTTTCACGTTTTTTTCTCACTTTTTTAAATAAAAAACCCTAAAAATCTCAAAAACTACACGGTGAAAATCATTAAAATTTTGCATACAAGTCAGTGGTATGAAGCAGTTGATGAAAATATAATCAGATATTGGATTCTTAATAGTGCCTATTACACAGGTCTTACCTTAAGATTGCAAAGAGATCGAGTGTTCTTGAAAATCTTCAGACACAAATTAGTTTAACTTATATGATCCTTTGTTATTATTAGTCTTTTGTGTAAAAACAGTGATTCTTAAAAGTATTGCCATTTATTGAATGAAATAAATTCATCCACCTGTTGTGATCAATAAAATCACAAAACATTCATCTATAAAACGACAAGTGCTAAAACAAAACGTGAGAAATTCCAACCATTTCCAAGTACATTCCTTAAAATTGAATATGTAGTGTTTTGTGATACATTATCAATTGTTATTCGACTGGCAAATGATTAAGTATTGGCGTGAAGGATTATGTTCATGAACAATAAAACTTAAAAACAACAGAGCCTAACTAATAAATCACCATTCAAAGGGTTTCTCATCAAATGAAAATATGTCAATGAGAATACAAGCATAAAAAGTGGATACTTTTTAGTTTTGTTCAGTCTATATACGGCACGGCTAAACATATGAATAATATTATACTCTAAGCGTTTACACATCATAAGTATAATGTCCTATTGAAGTTCAAGCGATAACTGAAATGGACCATTATACAGAGGTATTTAGAATAACATCACAAATAGCTTAATTAATACATTGTACAGCACTACATTTTGCCGTACAAAAATACGCCAAGACACAGAAAGTTAGCATACATTTCTGGAGTAACAAGACTGTTCTATAAATCTATCGTCGGTGAGTTCTAACAGATATTTCAACAGCAGTGTTAACGAGTCAGCGTTTATACACATGATATATGTGTTAAACGAAATATTTTGTTTTTGTAACAAAATGAAATATGCATATCAGGAATGGCCACATCCAGCATACACAAAGCTTTCACATGATTGTCGGGGCAGTGAAACGCTACGTGTAGTCTGACATCAGTACAGAACTGATCTCAGAGCGAACACGTGATTTCAGCTATTGAACACGGTGTGCAGTAAAGTTTGATAATAAAAGTATACTTGCAGCTGATTAATCGAATGGCGTATTTTGCCATAAATTTGCACACTTGTTCTGCAGTTTCTCTTTCTATAATCTATGTAGAATGATCATGATTTCGTCGGTAGCTTCATTCCTTTTTAAACAGGGAATCAATCTGTAAAATTTTTCTTCTAATATATTGCGGAAC
Organism: Corbicula japonica; assembly: GCA_038501625.1. Lineage (NCBI taxonomy): Eukaryota > Metazoa > Mollusca > Bivalvia > Venerida > Cyrenidae > Corbicula > Corbicula japonica. The sequence continues at coordinate 189,592 of JAZAYU010000639.1, read as the reverse complement.
AAATGTAAATATCAGGCCAACTCAATTTCACAGAAAAATGTATGTGTACATTCGAAACGTCGTATTACATTGGCCGTTGGTATAAATTGTGCGCTTTTATAATTTGTACCGCCAAAGGCTCGTTGTGTTCTGTTTAATGGTTTCCCTTTTTTGACAATGTAATGTTGTTATCAAGATAAAGGAACTTTGAAAAATACAAAAACTGAAATGTGCATGCTTAAAATCATGAAATACGACAAGTATGAATATATCGCAGCTCGTATTGACTAAGCCTGTCGTATGCCATGGGCGGTATGGAAAATGCTTATTACTGCCAGTTTAGTAATTAGTTAGAAATAAGCAAACACCTATTTAAAGCGAGTGATTTTGTGTGAGCACGACGTTCTAACAGTTACGTAGTACAGCCATGACTTTGTACGTAATTTACACCGTATTACTCTCCAGATATCGTTAAGCACGCTCATGGCGTTTGCTCTGAACGCATTGTGCATGTACAAGTAAAACAGAGGGTTGGCAAAGGTGTTAACAAAGTGGAGGTTCACTAGAAAGAAAACAGCAATGTTTCTTGCCTGATGACTGGCAACGTTGTTTGTACTGCTAAGAAAAACTAAGCCGATACCTGGCAACCAGGCCGAAACCATTATTGTCAAGGTCACCACCCCCATGATCTTTGTTGTTCGGAGAGCTTTTATTCTGTTTCTGAAGACGTTTGAAGTTTCGTATTGACCCATGGTGCTTTGCGGCTCATGATGGGCGACTCTTATGCTCCGTTTAATCTTCAGTATTATTCTCGAGTAAATGAACGTCGTGGCTGACAAGCTGAGAACTTCTACGACTAGAAGTAAGCCGTTAACGGCGAGCTGGGTCTTTTCAAATGCCGGGTTGTGAACACATTGTCCTGCCGAATTATGAGTTCCACTTACCAGGTTTGGTGCTCCTATAATAGCAGAGGCAAACAATATCCCTAGTGATGAATACACGGCCTTTCTTTGTGTATAATAATGCTTGTTCATAGTTTTTATATATCTGTCTATTCCTGTATTCACAATAAGTATTGTAGAGAACATTAAAGTCACTTATATAATAAATATAGCTAGTTTGCACCAGGCCACAAATCCATACCGTTTCCAGCCAGCGTTGTACATCACAGCAAAAGATGGACCACCTACCGAGAGTGTCACGATGTCACTAACTGCCAAAAATGTGACAAACCAATCAGTGACGGTCTTTTTTGCGTTTCTTTGCTGGACCAAAATCACGAGAATGTTTCCAGGAAATACTATCACAAATGCAGTAAGAATGAATATTGTTACCAACAATCGGCTCCATTCCGGTACAATATCATACAGAGCTAGCTTTTCTACGCCATCTTTTGTTTCGTTCTGTTCCATTGAAGTACTTACGTGAAATTGTAGCATAAAACACTAAATAAACGATAAAAAGCGATTAACTCTAATAACGTTTTCTTTATGTCCGGCACGTTCCGCATACCATTTTGTACTCCGTACTCCCGTGGCTCCGTCAGTGATAAAAGCCGTACGGGCTCGACTTTCTTGTTTTGTTTCAGTTCAGTGCTTTATGTGAAATTATGTGTCCCATTCAAGTGCATACATTACAAATTACAGAGTAAGCAATTTCTTATGAATAACCTATTACGAACCATTCTATATATTAATTATTTATTATCTTACTTATTTCAAATCAATTCATTTAAATTTAATCTTTCTGAGTCATTTGATTACAGTCCATGACATAGATAGAAAACGTTTCACGGCTTGACAGTTATTTTATATTACTAAGATTTCGAGGCAGAGCCAATTGGTAACCACGGTAATCCGTTACTAATATATCTATATAGTTCTGTTAATACTCTACGTATGTCCAATAGCATAGAAACGTCATGACACCATTACGAGGCTAACACTTTCGAAAATAATGTAGAGGTTTACAGGTTTTATAAATCGTAGCACAAGTAATTATTGAAAGGAACACAATAATAGACATGAGCACGATAAGATATTGTGCCTGACACGCGAAAGTTGTCTTCGGTTAGTTGACTAATGGCCAGTTTATTTTTCATCTTCTTCTTAAGTTGTTTGGTAAGACGTAAAAGATAAATACCACTTTTAATTGATCCGGCTTTCGGCTTTCTTTTTTCAAGAATTCAAATATAGACTGCGTTTCATTTAACCGATAGAAAAAAATACAGGAAATATCAACAAATAGTTTTACAAAATTAAGTAATTGTACGAGTTGTCGAATTAAATAATTTGGGTACTCTTAAGAATTTCGTAAAATGTATACAATTCAATTCATCGTAAATTCGATTCTTTTCAGTCGGAACGCTTCTTCTTCTGTTTTCCTCTTCCCCGCGATTTGCGGAAGAGGCGGAAGAACTTCTTATGCGCATGTGCATAGAAGACGTTCAAATAATGTTGTTAGACGTTGATCTTTCCATCCCACAACTTTTCCGAACTCGTAAAATAAGCAGGCTTTAATTTCTGAAATGACGTCATAATGTTGATCAGAATTCATTACGCATTTCGCGGTAAATAACATTATATTGTCAAAAAAAATGTCTCAAAGTATGTTTTATAATGGAAATTTACAGATAAATTTGAGCTGATTCCAAATATAGTCCTAAATTGCCCTTATAAAATATACTATTTCCCGTGACGTTTCAGATATACTTTTTAGACACAAACACTCAGAGTAAAGAGTAAAAAAGAGATACCTACCTCCACTGACATACTCTACTCTTTATGCAAATTGTACAGAGGCACATATGATTTCTCATGATGCCTAACGCATAGATTTTGGACCATTGTATTATCATTGTAATATATAATTTAAATATATATTATCTAATAAAAATGTGTATAATAAAATTAAAAATGTGAATGCTTCAGTTTTGATAACATGTCTGCGCGTTCAATATACTGACTTGTGTAAATATAATTTAAAGATTACACCTTTTTTCAAAGTATGGTACATAAACACAAGGTATTTAAACGACGGAAAATCGTAGGTCCTTAAATTTATTTCCAACTACGAAGAGATACTGCAGTTGACATGCTTGAAATGGGAAAGGGAATTAAATTTATCAAAATGGGTTCAGCAGTATCTTTAACAAAAACTGCATGTTCGTTTTTCCATGTAACCTTTGTATTTAAGTACAAAGTATTTTCAAACAATTTTAAAAACAGTTTGGTAGAACGTTATGCTTACAAGCCTGGCTTCCCTCTCTCTCTATCATTTTGAAGAAACTCGGTGAGGAAACAGGTAACAAAATTAATTTAATATCGCGATATAGCAAAATCAGACTGAAAAAAACTAGGGATAGAGATTAATTGATCGGAAATGCCTCCTTTACAAGGGTGTGTTGTTCGGTAACAATGTAAACTGAAAATGAATGACAAAGTTATACGTATTGTAATGCCCAGCATTATTGTATAATTGATACTTACTTTCGGCGCGTACCGCGTACCGTTCTATGTTCCGTACTCCAGCACTGTAGCAAATCGATAGACGCCGTCACTGATAACGGTCGGACGGGCTGGACTATGTTTTCTTGTTGGTGTTATTGTTGTTGTTGTTTTTTGTGTTGTTGTTTTTTTGCTAGAACATATTTGACTATTTTCATGCGAATCCTGTTTTCCATTCAAAGACATGTGCATATATTACGCAATATGTAATTCACAATTTATTAAGAAAAATAATAAGTACGAATCATATTTCGCTTTCAAAATCCAGACATTCAGATTAAAACTATTTGTGAAATTGTTTACTTGCCATAAACTGTGCACACAATTTTGTTCAGTCTTCTTACGTAGAGGTTTTATTAAAAGTTATTCAGTTTGATACATTTTACGCTGCATTCGAGCCGGGGTCAACGCTGTGATCATGACAATCTGATAGTTACGTAATATGTCTGCATCGTTCTGGTTTTTTTTACTGTTTGTATATCCAATAGCAAAGAAACGACAAGGCTGTCAGAAGATAAACAGATTTGCAAATAAGGTGGAGGTTTAATACTTTTGAAATAAACACGAGCATTTAGTAAGATATGGGCTTCAAATGTAAGATCAGTCATAACTTTAAGAGAAAACTGCAGGCTTGTGTTTCTACAAACCGTCGTATTTCTTCGTAACTTATTTTGAAACTATCTGCATGGTAGACACGCTATTATTTCAATTCTGGCTCCCCTTTCTGTTTCGAATCTATCTAACTACACTCGGTGAGGAAACAAGTTCAGTTGAAATAGTTATTTTGCCTAAGCTTATTATACTCAATCCGGAGAGATATCTAGAGAAATCCAGTTTTAACAAAACCAGGAGGAAAAACAGGGCTCGAGATTAATTGCTCAGAAAATAATTAAATGTCTCATTGACAAAGAGGTGTTGTTCAGTACCCATGTAAATAAAATTTGAAAAAAAAAACTGACAAGGGTATTATATTATATAAGAAGTTTGTATTTTTATAAGCTTTACGTCACGTATTTAGTGTGTACCTGATTGATTAAATAACTGACTTAAGAATTGTATCAGATTCCTTCAACAAGTTCAATGAATTTTCTGCTACAAAAATACAAAATAATACAAAAATCTAATGTCTAGACTTAAAAGTGTTTTATATCAATACAAAAATAATTTCTAATTAAATAAAAGTGAATTCTTTATTGTCAACTCTATGGATAAAATTTAATATTTTGTATCTTGTCAATTACATTCAAAACCCTCATTAACACCATCCCGAAAACGAGGCCATTCCGAAATTAGAACCATTCCGAAATTAGGACCATCCCGTAAATAAGACAATCTGCTGTTATATATTGGAGTTTACGACTAGACACACTGTAGACCAAACAACAACTTATTTATTTTAGGGGCAGGGGATAGTTTCGCACTTTGGTCCCGGTCCATTTTCTAAGTATTTGGGTGTAGCCGTAAATAAAATGCATTAAAATCATTGTTTGAAATAAAGATGGCATATTCTTTTATAATATTGTATAGTATATGAAATGTAAAATCTGGTCACAGTGGCTAAAATGCATTGATGCTAGCTTTGTATGTTCTGAGTTGAACAGTTGCCGGATGAAAACGCATTCGACCGGGCTGAATTTGAGAAAAATTTGGGGCTGAGGTATTTTAATGTCAAACGCTGAAAAATCGAGACGGTTGGGAGACACTTTCCAGCTGCTTGGGAGATTAGGGACACATAAAATATTAGCATGAAAGGGGTTTTATTTGAAAAGTCATTGCATGAAATATTTTGCAGGTTCTCAAATATGTAGAATTTCGGCCAAATTTGCATTGGAAAATCAGGACTTGGGGTGACTTTAAATGCCTGTGTAGATCAAATGACTGGTTCTGTGGAACAGTTGGTTGTGGTTTGTAAAAAGTTAGACCCCTGCAACACAGAAAGTACAACAACACAATTTCAGCTGTGCAAAGTTTTTATTTTCGGTCAATGTAAGCTTGCACGTGGTCCCAGACTCTGTTGGAAGCCTCGGAAACTGTCCCCTGCGCCCTTTGTAAAAAGATACATCCAGTTATGATGAGTAATACTTGAAGGTCTCACATAGGTATAAATGCTGAGCTTCATATATAATATCTACATAACAAGACGACTATTCCAATGTGTCATTTAGCTGGAATAGCCTTAGAAACAGAGACTGGACATAATGGATCAATGTTACAGAACTGTTTGTTACTATTTTCCAACTGACGTTGTAGTGTAATGATAGATTGCCTTAATTGTGTAAGTTTGCCATAATCTGTATAGAAATGATTATTATTAATAGAAAAATTAACACATTATAATATTTAAGGAAGGTTAACGTCCGCATCTTCTAAATTCCTACTCAGCACTTGACGAACTCTCACGAAGGCTAAAACCCTGTTGACGGACCACTTCCGACTTGGTGCAATCCATTAGAAGCCGAATGCATTAACACTTTAATACTATATAATATTTAAGTAAAGTTAACCCCGCTATATTCTGAATTACTACTCAGCACTTGACGAAAGATTAAACCCTCTTGATGGACCGTTTCCGACTCGATGCAATCAACTACTGTATACAGTGGATACATGTACACATTTACACATTACAATTTTAAAGTTAGCTCATTCCCCGTATGTTCGAGATTCCTGCCCAGCGCTAGAAGAACGCTCTGTTGACGTACCGTTTCGATTCGGTGCAATTCTTTAAACGCTACATGCACATGTACGTAGTACATAATGGGAAGATCTGCAACTACAAAGTATAACTTTATTTCCAATGTGCAAACAAACAAGTTTAGTGTGCTCTAAGCGCAACCAATTATCTCTAGCCCCACAAGATAAATCAGAGATTGTTACCGTTAAAGCAATATACGGGGGGGGGGGTCTTAATTGCACTTATCTCATCGTGCTTTTTTAATCGCGCTTATCTCATCGCGCTTAGCTAAGCGCCATGCATTAAATCGCTTAGATGTTCGCTTCTATATTTAACAGTTTTGGAAAAGCTTGTCAGTGATTGTATTTTAATGACACATACACTTTTTATAACAACTCACTGTTTCTTGACTATTTGTATAATGTAGATAGTTTCAATCTCTAACAAAGAACATATGCCCAAATGAATTCCATTAAATACAGCAAAAACTTCCGAATATCGATGTCTTATATGCCTGCTTCATTTTCATTGATTTGTTTGTGGTGTTTTTTTTTTAAATTGTTCGTATAATAAGCCCACCGTCGCTGTAATTTTAAAAATATTATTCTAAACTTTGTAAGATAAATTTTCGCAAAAAATGTTTTTCGTTCGTTTAGAAGCACCTGACTGAGATACCCCTCGTCTCGGTTACAAATCAGATAGTCCATGTGATGTTGTGTAGTTTTTCTATTGGTCATTTTATTCTACCATTCCAAAATGTCGTATAATGTGTATATGTCTTCTTAAAATAACAACATAAAGTTCTATGCTTTATTGTACTCGTTACATTTTTCTTCATGCGGGGACGCTGTACTTTCTAGTTGTGACTACAGTAAAACCCTTCATTAAGAACATCCGGAAATGAAGACCACCACGATTATAAAGCCACTATTGCGAAGTCAACTTTTACAGTTTTGGACTTTTTTTACCAAGTCGTTTAACTGCCTGGTCTTAACAGCGGTGTTTCGTTGTACTATGTGAATACTAAATAAATTTCACTCTTTTACAGTATTTTAAGAACACAGGAACCGGAAGGGGAACTATACTATCAGTAGATCCTAGAGGATGGGTTGAGGAGAGCTCGGATAAAGGAAGCTCCATGTGATAGCAGGATAGCAGGGACTTTACTCGGTGCAACTACTCTGAATGAACCGACAATATAAGCCTATACATCAGGGGCGTAGCCAGCTTTCTTCAAGTTGTAGGCCCAAACAAAGGGTTCCGAGGGGCGGTTGCCCGTTGGTTAGGTGGTCTGGGGTGCGAACTCGCTAGGATTCCCGCTCCCTATCCCAATCTTTTTTTATTGTCTTTTGGGGACTTTTGAAATTGTCATTTTCTTGTCCAGCTTGTAGGCCCGGGCCTACATAGCCTAATAGTAGCTACGCCACTGTACATGTACGTGATTCATCACAGACCAGTTTTTTTTCAAGAGGTTGACGTTCTACAATGAAATGACGTCATAAGGAAAAGCAGACGGCATGCATGTTGCAGAAAAAGCAGGCAACATTTTTAAGTGAAAAAGTATTATCTTTTTGCATGTGTTATGTTACCAAGTCGACGAAATAAACAAAATTGCATCCAATATTGCGGTTGTCATCGACATTGACGCAATGTAGACACGCTTTTATTGAAGAACCAACACGCGGTCTTGTTGCGGAACACTTTTCGTTATTCGCGTCAGCCCCCGGAGAATACATGCGACTGAAGATTGAAAACATCTTATGAACTATTGACGAACGCAATTGTGTCTAGTACTAACTAACACAATAACACAGAATTATTCTTACCTTTTACTTAGTTCCAAAATTTATTGGCTTAAACAGTTCGCAATTTCAGCAAATCAGATGATTGAGAACGGAAACGCGAGTGTTGCAACTTTGAAATAATTATAAATCTCATCATTATTAACGATTATTACATCATTATTTTTATATGTGGTTTAAATTAATGTTTTACATTTTGTTTTCAGAAAAAACGTCCGAAAAAAACGTAAATCAGTTAAAGACAAAGCTTTCTAATGAATAAATATCGAATTCGATCCTTCTTGTTAGGAAACGATTTTTATGTTGTGTAAACAATACATACGAAAATTCAAATGATTTGAGATGTTTAGAAGACAGTTCAATTACATGTAGACAGAATACAACAAATGTTTTAAATTTGCACCTGTGTGTTACAACAGTGAAATGAATATACATCGTTTGGGACGGATTAATGTTGTACTGTTTGCTGGTTTAAATAAAGGTAAAAGGTAAAGGTATGGATTTATAGTCTGTAATTACTTAACGTATTCTACCGACTTTAACACTTACCCCCTTACACTGGATATAAGTCAACGGTTAACACTCGGCGCCATAGGCAGCCACGGAACATTGGCTTATATTCCTCACAAGTACCCATTTATACATCTGGGTGGAGAGAAGCAATTAAGGCTTAATTTTCTGCTTAAGGAAACTAGCGGCCGGACTGGGCCTCGAACTGGAATACCGCTGCCTAAATAATAGTTGCGCTTAACCCGGGGCTAAGCGGCATTTCCATTACTGCCCATGAAACGGGCTCGATCAAAGTGAACCTGCAATGATGTCATATTTGTCGTGTCCGATGGCTTTCAAAGTCACCTTATCATCAAATGTTTTTTTTTTTCGTGCAGTCTTTCTTCTTCCAGTTTTATATAATTTGTTTAAGTCTATAAATGGCCTGGTATAGTTATCGTGTATCCAACAAATATCTTTTTACAATATAGAACAAACAAGTTATAGCTTTCAAAAAAGCTAGTCGGTCAGTAGCAGAAAAAATAACATAATAAGTATGTGTTCGTGCTTGCATTTACATTGTGATCAATGGAAGTCAATGCTATATCCAGCTTTCTGTCGATCAATTTCAAGTAGATTGTATCTATCAAACCATATGTGAATTTAGTTGTCTATTGCTGATACTCTAAAGCATGCAAACAAAAGTTGTACGGCTGATGATTGATGTTTTGAAAAATGAACAAGACGTATACAAAAGACATTAATGTAAACACATTTCTAGTAGACGTAATTTTTTACTGGTAATTTTTTTCGCGCGAGTTTAATTTTCACGTATTTCGCGCTACGACAAGATCGCAAAATTCAACCCCAGCGAAATTAAACTCTTCAACAGTGTTTCTTAAAAGAAAACACAGTTGTGCTAATTCATATCGATGTTGTTTACTTGTTTTGCGCGAGAATTCGTCCCCGCGAAATTAAATGGTACTACAGTATTTTATTCATGTATTTTATATAGAAATAATGACGTTGTGTAAGCACCAGCGAGTTGCAATTAAATATGTTATATTAACACGAATGCTCACAGAGGTAACATAGAACTTTCGACAGTCGATGCTTATTTATACAGTGAGCAGTATTTGTTACTAAATAATAATTTATAAAGTGCAGTTTTAGTTGAGTCTGAGGATCTTGTCAAACTTGAAGTTGATGAGCGTTAGAAGAAGTAAACAATAAATTAGGATGTTGATGCATTTATTATATTCACTTAAGCTTTATACTGCTCATTGTTTTTTTTGTGTTATAACGATTTTCTCTGAAACTTTAACAGAAAATCGAGAAGCACTATTTGTATTTAAATAAATTCATGAAATTCTCGTTATGCCACTGTTCTGAAATTTTTCACAATTATTTCTTTTCGGTCCCAGCTAGATTACTATCATTTGAAATTCACAGTAGCGCTATTTGTGCAGTGTGGCGGCCGTAAAAAGTCTCCCCGTACATACATGTATAGTCAGTACTGTTATCAGTAAAATAACCCGTTACCGATGTCATGCAATGATCGTTACGTATATCGGGGCTATCCGATCAACCTTTTTGGGGGTTGTCCCGGTTAGCTCAGTTGGTTGCGTCGCGGGAATTGCAGGGCTAGGCGCTGTCGCCGTGACGGTGCGGGTTCGGCCCCAGCTAGAGGCACTATCATTTGAAATTCACAGTAGCGCTATTTGTGCAGTGTGGCGGCCGTAAGTCTCCCCGTACATATAGTCAGTACTGTTATCAGTAAAATAGCCCGTTACCGATGTCATGAAATGATCGTTACGTATATCGGGGCTATCCGATCAACCTTTTTTGGGGGTTGTCCCGGTTAGCTCAGTTGGTTACGTCGCGGGAATTGCAGGGCTAGGCGCTGTCGCCGTGACGGTGCGGGTTCGGTCCCAGCTAGAGGCACTATCATTTTTAACTTTAAAGGATGGTTCTGCATTGCTTGCACTTTATTCTAGTAGATCGCCCTTACATAGTAATGATAGTGCATGAGTTGTCTTCCTTACTGTACCGAAACCAGATCCGTTGTATGGCATGTGTATGTGGTAGCAGAAATCAGGGGTATCCCCGGAAATCTTTTAAAAGTTAAACTCAATTTGTATTGCAACTGCGGTGAGTCCAATCGTTCACTATTATTTTGACCAATTGGCACTAAACAATTGAAGACCAAAATAAACTTCTTTCAGGTATGAGTTGCTTTGGTATATTGTTCACTATGTTCAGAGTTCTCATGCAAACGGTTGTTCTTTTGTTTTAGTATGTGCTTGGTAATTAGAACATATATTAGACTAAATTGGGCTTGCAAACATTAGTACATTCTTAGCTAAATACATTTCTTCACTAAAATCTAGGAGACAATAAGTATTCCCCCAAAATTCATTTTTTCGAAATTTTAGCCTGTTTTCGGATTTTGCAATGTTTGCGACCCCTTAAAATAGATAAACAGGTAACTTTGAAAACCACCGAACACGACAAATATGAAAACATTGCAGGCTCCGTTTGACTGAGACTGTTTATTAATAAGACTTTTTAGCAAAAAGCATAAAATATACCGCATCGTAATCAGTGCCCATGCTTGGATTTCAAAAGGCCAGGGAAATAGATAGATCTAAAAAAAAGGCAAGTCTTTGCGCAATTAGCTCAAAATTAGGCACTTTTATGCAAATATGTGAGAAAGAGCACTGTATCTGAATAATTAATTGCAAATAAAAGATAAAATTAAATGCAATAAATACATGAAGTTTGAAACGCTCGCAGTTCGGGTTTTTACATTCACAATGCTGAGGTTGATTAGCTGATCACAACTAGATATGGATTGAAATGATTTTTCAACATATTTGATTTACGAAGTACTTGTTAATATATGACACCAAAAACAGAGTAAACATGTCGCCTTTTATCATATTAATATTGATATAAGACAAAAACAAAAAACAAACTCGTTATTGATACTACCCTGGCACTCTGAACGTGTAACCATTAAATGCAATTAACCTCCTGTGGCCATCCTATTCGTTAATCTCTGACGTTTGTAGCTAATTATACGTATCGATGACTGTCTTTTAGCGTACCACTGCCCCATCGACCACGCTTATGATTTTAGATACAAAAATATTGTCCATGCTGATCTCCTTTGTTAAATAATTGTCATCTCACGTTCGCTAAACCACTGGTTATTTCTCAGAAAATTCACCAAATTGCACTCGATATCGCAATCAAATTGCAAAATTCCTGACCTACCTAAGTTTACTTTAAACATTGGTCATCTCACATTCGCTTAATTTCTGTTTACTTCTGAGAACATTTACAACATTAACACTGAAATCACAAAAAAGCAAGATATCTCTTTAAAAGTCAATATTTTTACAATTAAGCAAAGTTCTGAGCATTTGCTTCGTCCTAAATGCTTATTTAGAACCTCTTGTCATATGCTAAAAGCCTCCACTATTTCACGACCATATGTTTGGTGATTTATACAACAAGTTAGAGATTTGTTTAATGTGAACTCATGGGTAGAAGTTTTCATCAATTTTCAAAGTGAACACAATTACAGGAGTTGTTTTTTTAACCCGCATTATTTCATATAACATGGCATACACCTGTGTTGACATCATTAAAACAACAACAACAAAAAACAATAAGAAAATGTGTATGAACCTGCAATATATTACATGTTGAAGTTCTAAATAAATAGCAATACCAACATTCTAACGAAAATTGTTGACGATCAGTATAGCAATTATAATCCGTTCGAGTCCCCGTCAGGCTGCTGTTGCAGAATGGTAAGATTTATCACCAGCTTAAATGCATTACTTAAAAGAAACCGGAAATATATATAAGTAAACTTATTTTGTATCACATCTAATTAAATTTAAGGGCTTTTATTTCAAAGCGGCTTAAAGTTTTAACTTCAGTGCCATGGTTTTTTGTTCAAGGCTATGCTAATGTCCGGCTAGCTTTTTGTAAACTATAGTTTACAGACAGCATTTCCCGCCAAAGTCGGATATTCGCGAGTCTCTAAGAAAAACATAAACGGTGTTTTGCTTTTGACAAACACAATCAAAATAACTTAACGAATCTCTTTTCATATATGGCATCATTCTGAACAGCTGTTTGATTCAAAAAAGGATAAGTTCGACTTATGTGCAACTAAAAACTTTGCTATAAAGGTTTGCATAACGTGACTTTCAAAATAAAGGCGCATATTATTATTTCGATACGCTGTAGAATATACAACATACGTATGTTTACATAATTAGACATGTCGTTATAGATGAGCTCAATTTCTGATTTACCTTATCTACAATGTTCAAATATTGTTTCATCAACATGTAAAAGACTTTTCTTGAAAGTAGGGGGAACGAAATAGCCTTCGGAAGCTTTAGACGGGCGCTTTTGTCTAATGTGACAACGTCCGGTGCAGCTGATAACTGGTGTTACCCTTCAAAGTTCAAATTTGGTCCATTTTAATATGTCGGGCATCAGGATGACCGACAATTAAATTAGGTATACACGTAACAAGATTATCAACATTGAAGTCTTTTCCGGTAAACATCTTCTCTATCAAGCAATCAAACATCAGCCTCTACACTATCTTTTTGCATGCGTTAACAGGTGGCATAGTCTAAATTATGCGTTCCGTCTGGTACGTGATATCACTGTTAACCGGTGCTCAGGCTAAAGATATCAAGTTTGGTCGATTATAAATGTCGGTCATCAGGATGACCGACAACAAAGTAACACACACTGTATTTAACTTCCCCCGCTATTGTATAGGTATTCAAACTTTAACAAAGGATTATAGATCTGGCATGTTAAGTAAAATTTACATATCAATGCAAGATCTATTATATTAAACTTTCCAGCGGTTCTTCTTTATTAATATTCTAACCAATCAGAAAAAAGATGTACGTTCTCACATAAACAGAAAAAAATCTATATTTTAGGCAAACGTGATAAAGACTTTATGGACCTACAGCAAATTTCTGCTCCGCAAAACATACAGTGTAGTACAAAATCAGTTTACATATTAAAAGTAAAGTTGTAGTTTATAAGCAGAATCTTTAAAATACATCCGTAGTGGAATAGTCTATAGCTTGCTCACCAGCAATATACCTTAGCCAGTCTATCAATCTACTTGTTTTGTTATACTTATATTTGTTTTATCTACATAGTGTTTAAATAAAAAATAACCAGATATTACTGATTGTATTTCAAGTATTTATTTTTAAACTTTGGTAAATCACTTTGATGAGCATTGAATTATGGGAACAAACAAGTGTGCTGTATAATTAACGGATGTTACATTAAAACTTTGTTGTATTAAACTTTGTTTGAGATTAACGAAAACGAAACAAGTAACGATAAACACAATTTGATATTTGCGATGTTGTATACTCGTGACACAGTTTGAATTAAACTATTTAAAACGACATGTTAAAATTCAATACGTGCTTAAACAGAGCTGACCAATCTCTTTCTTAAAATAAAAAAAGTACTTTAATACAACTGTTATTGTTAACATGATGGATGTATCAGGAAAACGTACAGATGACGTGTCAGAACTTTGTGATGTATGTCAATCAGACCCAGCAAATGGATTCTGTGATGATTGCAAGGAATATATGTGTCAGGGATGTTTTCATGATCATAAGAAAGCCAAACCTTGCAGGCGTCATGTATTAGCTCCAATTGATCAAGCTGTTATTCTCATGACACAGAAGACACATGAGGAAAAGTGTAAGATTCACACAACAGAAAATATCAGATACTACTGCCGTAAGCACAATGTTGTCGGGTGTGGGGATTGTATAGTGTATCACCATGGTGGATGTAAGGCAGAAGCAATCAAAGATTTGGCTATAAAGTTTGAAGACTGTGTCGAGTTCAAGGAAATGCTAAGCCGAATACAGAAATGTAGCACTGATAATAAAGAAAATACCAAACGCCTAGAAAATGATATAAAGCAAAACAAAGCGATGATAGACAAAGCTCTCGATGAAATTCGTAAATTTCGCAAAGAAATGAATGACTTCTTTGATAAGGCAGAGACAAATATTATAGACCAAGCAAATAAACATTCAAAGAAAAATGAAACCACGTTTTCTCAACTGCGACAAAAGATAGACGAAGTGGCCAAGGAAATTGATGAACTACGGAAAAAGCTGGACACACGTGAGCACCAGGGCGAAGACTTGTTTATTCGTATGGTAGAATGTAAGAGTAAAGAAACCAACATTCAACAGACCATTACTGAAATCAAAACAAAGAATATGATCAAAACGTATACATTTCAACCTGATCAGAAGCTAAAAGATATGTTAACGTCAAATGTATGTTTCGGTACCATCCAGTTCAGAGATGATAATGGGGCGAATAAAACAACCTGCGAAACGAATGTTGACAAACTGGTACAAAAGTCTGAAAAATCCAGTGCCACAAAACAAACCACTGCAGAGAATAAATACTCTCCACCAGGTAAAGTGTTCTTGCAAGTAATTTATTTTGTCTAAATTATATATAAATATTTAAGATTAATAAAAAGAAGAAATGCAAAACTCGTATTTGAAACAAATGAAGAAATTCTGTGAATTTCTTTATATATTTTCATGATTTTTATAGCAAATCACAATATATCAATTCGCGCTCCATTTTTTGTTTTGGTAAGATTTATTATAAGTGGTTTCTTATATACTTGTTGATAGTGTTGGGTTTCTTCGAGTGTTATATTCATTTCAAATATTTAAAAGGTATGAATGCACCATGGTAACATTGCATGTTAATTTGTAACATAAACAAAGTGCGTACTTATTGTTAATTTCTGTTGCATGCAAGCGAAAATAAATAATTTACAGTTACAGCTCGTGTCAGTGGACCGTAACATGTATAAATTCACATAAAGTCGATTAAAACATCCGCCTAAAAGATTGTCATGCAAAACAAGAAATATACAACATTATATTTTTATAATTACTCATGAGCATGTTTATTGTCAATAACACTCTAATAATTTCTGTTGTGTTTTTTTTTATAGATCCACGATCTGCTGGGTTCGACGTCGGTAAACGCGTCAAATTTGTCGGTAAAGTATATGTAAGTACACAATGCATGCATGCTCTGAATATGTGACTATTCAAGCTATGTTAATAAAAACGCTATAACAGATCTTTAATGCAACATATTTCATATTAAACGCGGGTAGTCAAATACGAAGTCCCCACATAGAATGAATGGAACAACGTATTGCCAGTAGAGCCTATGACAGTTTCTTGTAGCTACCCATCACCCAGTTTATGTAGCACATTACAGTTAGTATCACATCTTTTATAATGATATTATATTCGAATATCTCGTATATTCCCATAAAGCGATTAGTACAAGAATGAAAGGCAATTCAAACAGAATTGTTTGCCATACATTAAGTACTTGTTAAGTGGCAATTTTATTATTTCATTGATTAATGTTGCAATCAAACATATAGCTCTATCACTTTATTTTAGTCACCGGATGTGAGATATAGAGGAACTGGAACAGGAACTATTGTATCAGTAGATCCTACAGGATTGGTTGATGTGTGTTGGGATCAAGGAGGTACATTACGTGAGAATGCAGAAGCATTGGGATGTTATTATGTGCGGCTACTCTAAATGATTTTACATGATGATTCAATGTGTGTCACGTGATAAATCAGCTGATCAATAATTCGAGCATGACATTTCAGTAACAAATATCTGCGTGATAATTAAGAGCTTTTGAAATAATTAATGAGGAAAGCATATTCTGTGATAATGACCTGACCTAATGCAGAAAGCCACATATAGATTTGTACAAGTGTATGTATTGTTATTCATGAATGTTTAACTAGGATTATAGTTTCTTACAAAAACAAACATCAAACTTTTTTACAGGACATACTATCAGAACACTGAAAGAATACCAACGGTAGCATTAGCACAACTATTTGTACGCGACAAAGGCTTTTCTGTATATGCGATATTTGCCTTTCGCGTACAACCCAGTTAGCATTCAAATCAATGCGGAAAATTTTCCTTCTATTTCTATATGCCGCCGATCGGAATTTGATCGCAACGTCGGCGGCTCCATAAAGGACCTTTAACAATATGTACCTTTAAAAAATTTAATTACCTGAAAAGCCAAATTCAAGTAGAATCAATATATGTAATCCTTTATAAATAACGGTTTCGTTTGTTATGCAAAACTCTTTTAAACCTCCACCCATGTCAACAAATTTCGATTTCCGCGCTTTAAGTTTACCTGACTCACGACGTCACGTTTATCGATAAATAACAGAATTTAAATCGGGTCGATTTTCACCACAGTTTTGATCGTAACTGCTTGAGACGTAAAGAACAGACATCTTTAAAAAGTCAGTATGATAATAGGTATGTGCTTGCAGTCGAATTATTGAGACTATGGTAGCATTAAACTGTTAAATTTAATCTAAAGATCAAACTGTTTCGAATGAGAGAAGTTCAAAATGTATTTACCACATTTTTAAAGTTAAACTAAGAAGAACAGGTACAATTATGTAAAATATCTACTAAACAAAATACGATTTAATAAAAAATTAGGTATTTAATATTTGTGTATAACTACTGTATTTTTTATCTTTGTACGTAAGTTTAGTCACAAGCAGTCAAACTCAGATATAGAGAATATTTGTTTTTACCAGTGAAAGATAGAAATATATTCCACCGAGTGAGCTCCGGAATTCGTATTTTCACGAGTGGGGAGTTTCAAAGTTCATAAGTGAAATATATTTCTATCTTTCGCTGGTAAAACACATTTTCTTTTTATTTTATGCTTTTAGTGCAAAATTAGCGTGAATTTGACAGAAAAGTTACAAGAAACGGCGCCAAAACCACTTGTTTAAAACGTTCTCAAATGTTCTGTCCGTTTAGGTACCAACGTGAAAAAAATCAGTGAAAATAAAAATGAAAACAGTGAAATGCCACTTTTATTTCACCGGGAAAATTCTATAATTCACCGGAAAGCATAAAATAAAATGGTTCCATCATTGATTGGGGCAAAATATGTGATATGGTTGACGACATCGTTTAATTCTGAAGTTCCATGTTCGGTTCAAATAAATTTTGTTGTATGAAGATGAAATGGGTTAAAAGATCTACTATAATTATAGCACCATTTCATGGTGAATGATATTGTTAAAGACTTAGGCTGTTTTATTATGTCTAGATATTAGCCGGAAGTAAAGAGAAACTGAAAAGCAGAAAATAACAATTTTAATTTATTCATTTTATTAACCATGCTCTCTCCCGCTCTCTTCTTTTTGACTGTGTAGGGAGTCTGTTTTTTTCTGCATGTGGCGACTCCTGATATGCATATTTCACCTTTTTAATTATTTTATATTTGTTTATTTGCTATAGTAAACAAACAATCTATCTTAGTTCCCTTTAAACAATAGATCTTGTATGAGATTGTAAAGCGTCAGTTTTGTGTTTGATAAAGTAAAAGAACAATCAATGATTTTATATGTTATAACTGTATCACATGCGTTGTTTTAGAACAATGCTTCCCGGTTCTGCCTTGAATATGTGCTAAATTATCCACCCACATTCAATCAAAACATCTTTTTATTCAATGTAATACATGTAACTGTATTACATGCGTTTTTGTAGAACAAAAAACTGCTTTCAAGTTCTGGCTTTACTTCTTGTTGAATCTTCCACCCACGTTCAACCATATCTTGTTAGTAGCATTAAGTACGACCTTCGTGATTATATTCTTCTGCGACTGAACTCCGCAACGTGATACATCTTGCGATATATAACCGGAGGCTATTTATTAGTTCATAATTAAAACAGATCACATAATTACCAACGACGAAACGAACACAACAAATCATATGTAGGGTTACGCCTTGCAACGTTCAGTGCTAAACAAATGTACGTTGGTCTCTGGGTATGGAAGATGTGGGTTAAAACGAAAACTATCCACATTTCATTGACAAAATCGATTGGTCTCCCCTTTAGAATAACACCTTTCCGAGATAAAATGGTGCTGGTAATAGTTACGAAACACGAAAATTTAAAACGTATTCTAAAGCCAGTGCTGTTGCAAGAAATAAATATCGTAATTTCTCCATTTCTCCATTTCTGTAGAGTTATGTTAAGGGTATATTATACTTCTCCTTGCTTTTTTGTATCGATAAAAAAGAAAAGTATCTAAATCTCAATAACGGCAAAAAAAAAACGTTCAATGAAACTTGCACAAATGAATGTCACTAATTTAGCTGTATTTTTCATATGGTAAGACGCTTTAGAACAGTATGAAAAATAACGAGATCTAAAAATTCCTTTAACTTCTATTTACATAAATTCACAAAAACTTAACAACAAAAACACCTTTTTAAATGCTCTCATGAGTAATAAATGTAAACGTTATGAAATGTTTGTAAAATTGTTTTTGATCTTCAAATTCCTGGTCGCTTCCTGGTCACGTAAACCGGTGACAAACCTTGTTTTTTCTTAGTTGAAAGTTTTTTACTAAGCACGTAACAATATCTTGTCTGAGTATCAGTACGCTCATGTGGAAATTAAACACTGGTTCGTATTGCTTACTTTTTGTTAATTTATGTAAATAGAATTTTAGGGAATTTGTATGTCCAGATTTTGATTCTTTTCTATACTAACTGTTCTTGTTATATGTAAAATGAGAATACCGTTGTATCATTTAATTTTGTGGAGATCAAATTTCGCGCAAATTATATATGAAATTTTCGCAAGGGCTTCAATTCGCACACTTCCATTATTCAAATAAGACTAGTTATTCAATGGTTTGATCTTTCTATGGTTTGATTTCGCGCATTTACCCTAGCGCGAAAAACGCGAAAATAAAACGACCGAGAATTATAATGAAACCACAGTATCTATCGCGCCCTCGACGAATCTGTCGCGTAAATGACGCATTTTGTTGGCAGATTTCGCGGCGAAAGAGCGATACCGCAGTAAGTTTAGAGAGAGAGAGAGAGAGAGAGAGAGAGAGAGAGAGAGAGAGAGAGAGAGAGAGATAGAGAGAGAGAGAGAGAAAGAGGGAGGGAGGGAGAGAGGGAATGAGAGAGAAGAATATGTTAGGGGAATGATAGAGAGAGAAATTAACTATTAGTAACGATTAAGTGGGCACAGTTTAATTGAACGGCATTTTGCCGTTATTGAGATGTTGATAACTTTCTTTTTTATCGATGATGAGTGTAGACAACCCTTAATATACAATTCTTCAATTTTGTGTAAAAAATGGTTAATAGGTTTGCGCAATACTACTAGAAATGAATACCATACAAAAGCAATGATATCTCTTATCTCTTGGATGAATATCCGCGTGTTGATCAACTGAATCTGTATGCACTTGTCCTCCACTGAGTTGTGTCAACCAATATGTCTTGTATATTGGCGGTTTTGGTACAAATACTGTACATTGGGATATTTTGGCCTTGGTTAATAATCGGCCTAATTGCCCACTCTAATGAAAAGGCCAAAATTAAACACACCAAAATATGTCACAGGTGAAAATTAAGCCCATGTAGTGCAAACACACCAATATAGATTATTGTTCAAACTTCGCCGACGTTTATCACTGTTTATCTCTATTTATCACGTATAAAATCAACTCGATAAATCTTATTATTTTAAATTTCAATTAGTTTATTTAAATTTGTTGGAGTATGTTTTGTTGTAATAAATGTTGTTAAAAGAGTTGTAAAAAAGGTAAGATTGGTGTTACTGCTTTAAATAATTATGATATCGTTATTTGCATTACACTTACAGATTTGTGCATTTTAAATTCACATTTCTGCACGCGAAAGTTTTATTTTTGAATTTAAAATAATAATATTTAATAATTTTGATGTCTTTTTTTGCTTTTCCTTTTTGTTTTGTTTATAAATATGTGTAAGATAAATGTCGAAAACATTGATAAATAAGCATACATGACATGGCAAAATAACGTATTTGTGTTTATTTTCCGCAACGCAATGATAAATGGTCAAAATCAAACTTGGCAAAATAAAACACAGGCACTTTGGGGCAAAATGGCCAAAATATGACTACGCCAAAATATCCCATTTTACGGTAAACTGTTCTTAAAACTCTATTATTACTGGCACCTTCTAAACTGACATCAAGAAACGTCATTATAGCAAAAATTATGTACTTATCTTGCTATTATATAAATATCACATCCTTTAGTGGGTGATAGAACGGAATGTTCACCCGAGACAGGTAATGTCAACCGAGGCGTTAGCCGAGGTCGACATTACCTGTCAAGGGTGAACATAACGTTCTATCACCCACTGAAGGATGTGATATTTATTTTATTATACCGAACACAATAATTCGGAAACTTTTACAAATTTATTCAACAATGATATTAAAACAAAATAAAAAGTCAATTTAATCAATAAAACATCTGGTCCCGGTATACAACGCACGCGAGGGCCGATTCGTAATGTCAAGCGGGCGTATAGGTAATGTCAAGAGGGTAACATTATATAAATATCACATCCCATTGGGGGAAACAGTACGAAATTTTAACCCGAGAGAAGTAATGTCAACCGAGGCGTTAGCCGAGGTTGACATTACCTTCTCAAGGGTTAACATCTCGTACTGTTTCCCCCAATGGGATGTGATATTTATTTTATTACACCGAACATTTGTTGTTTTTTTTAGAGATCTTGACTATGACCAAATAAATTGCTAACATTGTTTACTTCCCTTGGTCAATTACGCATGCGTAGAAGTTAATTTGTAATCGGATTTCCAAGATATTTATTTTTAGATCCACGCGAGGGTGACATGATGCTGTCGCATATGTGACAGTAGCGATTATCTCCCTGTGACGTCACATTACGCTATATAGTAAACTAATCACGTGAGGTGTAATAATACGGATTGTCAGCATGTGACGTCACATTACGCTATATAGTAAACTAATAACGTGAGGTATAATAATAATAAAGATAATCACATGATCGCAGGCGTTTTGTATGTATAGTTAATGTGTTGCGTATATTATCCAAACGGTATTCATTGCTGTTAACCGAATGTTAACATTAAACTAGAAATTCCTTACGATTCCAGATAATTATTAATATTGGTGATTATCATTGTACAGTTGTTTTTTTCTTTATGATATAATGATAAAAACAACCTAGAAAGTATAACTTCTTACTGTAGTTTTGTTGCGTTATACGTAACAT
The DNA here is from genome assembly GCA_038501625.1 of Corbicula japonica. Classification (NCBI taxonomy): domain Eukaryota; kingdom Metazoa; phylum Mollusca; class Bivalvia; order Venerida; family Cyrenidae; genus Corbicula; species Corbicula japonica. Next base: position 167,869 of record JAZAYU010000639.1, on the reverse strand, counting down.
CCAAATGACCTGTGCCCAAGGTTCACACTGGACATAGCTTTCGCGCTAATGACGCGTCTATCGCGCCTAAGACGAAATTCTGTCGCGTAAATGACGCATTTTGTTGGCAGATTTCGTGACGAAAGAGCGTCATCGCAGTAAGTTTACATTTTGTACTTCTTCAGATGATAATACAATGGCAAGAGACTGATCGCAATGTACCCTCATCATTCTATTTTTGCTTGTATCACTAGAAAATGCACAAACCTTGCTGATTTTTTGAGAATCGCCCACAGTTTTGCGAGGTATGTGCAAAATTGTGATGATCAAAGAAAAAAAAATGTACATTACAAACAGGCATATGCCCATTCCTACCAGATTAATTTCTATTAAATGCAATGAAAACGATCACTACAGTGCTATTAAAAACAAACGCTCTTTACTTTAAGCCTGCACCGTATCTGGTTATTTTCCCAATCATAACCTCAAATAACATACAGCTACCATTGTAGCAGGCAGGCATTCTGGCAGGTTGGCAGAGCAACTGAGACAGGGAAAGAGAAAGAGAGAGAGATAGAGTGAGAGGAAGAGAGAATTATATATGAGGGGAGAGAGAGAGAGAGAAACAGAGCGAGAAGGGAGAGAGAGAGATATAAGAGAGAGAGAGAGAAACAGAGCGAGAGAGGGAGAGAGAGAGATAGGGAAGAACATGAAAGAGAGAGAGAGAGAGAATGAGAGAGAGAGAGAGAGAGAGAGAGAGGAGACGGAGAAAATGACGAAGAGAAAGAGAAAGAATTTCCCATCTGCGTTACTTCAGGTAAGGTAGATTGTGAAGCGCCACAATAATGTAGACTTACTGAGAGTTATTTGTTCAATGTTCAACTTTTTCCCATAGATGCTTTAAAATGTTTTTTACATCGGCTCTATTGTGTGCTGAAACATACAATTTAAGAATGAAACTAACTCGCATTCATTGAAACTTGTTAGTAACTATTGCATATATCAGGTTTATGTCATAGGGTAGGAACAATTGTAATAAAATTTATGTAAAATACCTCGTTTGTTTTTATTCGTCGTTCTTATTTGTATTCAAATTAAGAACACTGGAATCGATTAATTTTGAATATTCAAATTTATTTTCAATAAATTTGAGCTTAAATTCTGTAAAAATGTCGGGACGACATTTCTGAAGCAGGGGGAGTATGTCATAGGGTAGGGACAATTGTAATAAAATTTATGTAAAATACCTCGTTTGTTTTTATTTCTCCCTATACTTCACTTGTGGTCTTCCATACACATATAAATTATAATAAATTAGTAAAACAGTCTAATGGAAATAACTTCTTAAATTTCGTTTTTTTTACCTTGTTATTATAAATTATAATAAATTAGTAAAACAGTCTAAGGGAAATAACTTCTTAAATTTCGTTTCTTTTACCTTTGCACGTGATCACTAACACCCAATCACTGCACTGGTCACTTTTCGGTTATTCTTTCAAACGGTTGTTCCATTTGTGCATTTTGAAGTAATTAACTATTTTCTGGATAAATTTAATATTTGCAAATGCACAAGTAACACAATACACAACTATCAGATTCTGACAACACACATAAAACAGCGCCTACCCTGGAAGGTTTTAACTGATGCCAACACTACTTGCTCTGATACTCTACTTTTTGGATGCGCAGGGAGTCTGTGTTTTCTTGATTTTGCAATTGCTGATATACACACTTCATATTTTAACTTATTCACATTTTACAGTCACAGCATAGTATATTCCCCACTAGTGAAGTATTCAATTAGTACTCGACAAAATCGGACTATATTTCTCTACTGTGAAACGCTTCAATTTCGCGAGGTCAAATTTTCGCGATTATTGATAAAATCAGTTATTTTCCATATTCACGTATTTATTAATTTGCGACATCGTCAGTCAATTATAAACTTTGCCAAATTTATTTAAATGGTTAAATCAAATACATGAATAGTGGCCGAAAAGTATATGTGGTTATTGAAGTAATTGACAGTTCTATTTTAAGTTGCTTATTTGCAGTTATACTTATTGTCGGATATATGGGAACTCATATTTTTATTCGCTTTATTTATGAATTCGCAAGGTAGGCGATTCGCGAATATCATCGAAAATAAAACTAACGGGAATAAAACTAATTCTACATAATTTTTCGGTGACATACTGTTTAATGACCTGCATTTTGTGAGAATAAGTTGAAAACCATTATACACGATTATTACTATATGAACATATTGCAGACTCGGTGTGGCGTAATTATGTAAATGCTATTAACCCAAAGTGCTGCTAAGTATTTGCAAATTTAAAGTTCTTATCGATTTAGATCGATACGTAACGATAGTATGCATATGAAAATGAATTGAAACAATAACAGGATCTGCAGTTTATGGAACCCAGACAAGTTGATAAATTGTAGAAAAAACTAAGTTTTTCATACGAAAGACTAGCCTGTATTTAATATGATAAAACTTGTAGACAGAATGTTTTATTAAAGATATTTCTGCAATGAAAGAGTCTATAATTTACTAACCGACGTTTACTAAGCCGGTATATCGACATATTAATGCTATATTTAGAAGCATGCTTTTATGTACAGGATATTGTAGTTTATACATATTGACTTTAACTTATTATATTTTACTAAATATTCATACTTAAAACAAGCGTAAATCACTTTTACGAACATGGAGATAATGAAACAAAAAAAAAGTCTTAAAAATTTATATGTTCTGCATGAAAGATTTCTTTAAATTCAACTTTGTTCGAGATTTACGAAAACGAAACAAGAATTTGGTGTAAAACACAATCGGATATTTGTTATGATATAATAAAGTTTTGATAAAAAGTGACACAATTTTGATATAACAACTCTGAGGAAAGGTTGTAGAACTAACACAATTTTTTTTTACAAAGCTGATTCAGAAGCACCTGTTTCTAACATCAAGACAGTATATTTTTTAATACAACAGTTATTACTTTCATGATGGAGGTTTTAGGAAAACTTGCCGATGACGTGTCAGAACGTTGTGATGTATGTCAATCAAATTCAGCAAATGGATTTTGTGAACATTGCAAGGAATACATGTGTCTGGGATGTTTTCAAGATCATAAAAAAGCTAAACCTTGTAGGAATCATGTGTTAGCTCCCCTTGACCAAGCTGTTGGTCTCATGTCACAGAAAATACATGAGGAAAAATGTAAGGTTCACACAACAGAAAACATCAGATACTACTGTCGTCAGCACGAAGTTGTCGGGTGCGGGGATTGTATTGTATACCAGCATGGTGGATGTAAGGCAGAAGTAAAATATGTAATAAAAGATTTCGCCATAAAGTTTGAAGATTCGGCCGATTTCAAGGAAATGCTAAGTCGAATACAGAAATGTAGCACTGATAATAAAGAAAATACCAAACGCCTAGAAAACAATATAAAGCAAAACAAAGGAATGATTGATAAAGCTCTCTATGAAATTCGTAAATTTCGCAAAGAAATCAATGACTACATTGATCGGGCAGAAAAAACTATTATAGACCAAGCAAAGAATAACGAAACCATGTTTTCTCAGCTACACCAGAAGATAGCAGAAGTGTCTAAGGAAATAGATGAGATTCGGGAAAAGCTGGACACAAATTTTCACAAGGGTGAAGACTTGTTTATTCGTATGGTAGAATGCAAAGGTAGAGAATCTCATGTTCAACAAACCGTCGCTGAAATTAAATCCAGGAATGTCCTCAAAGCGTTCGTGTTTCAGCCTGATCAACAGTTCAAACACATGTTTTCCTCAAATATAAGGCTTGGAACCATCCAGATTAATGAAATTCAATACAATCCGCCAGGTAGAAAATTCTTGCTTGCAGTAATATGTATCTTTATTCCAATATTAGGCAAATTGGAAAGGCCACACTCACCATCAGACTCCTTACACTGGCAACACAGAAAAAGAGCGATAATATCAAAACCACATGGCAGTGTAACTGCTTTTAAACAGTTTCAAAACTTTATTAATTAGGAACTCGTTCAAGCCATTAACGACGTTTAAAGTTTAAAATCAAACAATTTTTCTCACTGCAAATCAAAGCTGTACCGTAGGGCGACACAGCCCGGCCAAATATCCGACAATTGATCAAGCCGGGACAACACCGATAAAGGTTGTGCATATGACCATGATTTCAAGTTGTAGCCCGCTCATCAGTTTTCATATGTAATTTTATATGTAATTACGGCTATTTATAAACAGACAGAACATTGTATTTTTCAACTAGAAAGTTGTGTTTATACACTTTTGAAAAAAATGTTTAAGATGAAATTTCATTGTTAATGGTTTCGTGTAGAAATAATCAGCTCATACTACCGAACATAACTTTCTCTTATCGCCTTTTTTCAAGCATGTTACAAGTTTATTTATTCACCGAAATAGCCTTTGGAAGCCCCTGACAGCATTTTGCATGAATGCAACTTGCTAATAGTTCAAAGCGTACAACTACTGTTTGTTTACAACATGGCTGCGTGTTTGTTATGTCAATCAAGCATATGCAGAATTCTTGATGTATGGTTGGTGGGGAAGTGTCAAAACTCACGACTAAATGCTATCTCGTTCGAATACTCAATCCGTACTGGTTAACAAAGTGTGACATCATTTAAATTATCATTAGGCGTAACGCATAACTATTTCCTTTCTGCTATCAAATTACAGTAAAGCTCATTTGCTAACCAGATAAAAGACGTAGAAACAACAATTATCTTTTAATCAAAATTATATTTTGAAAGCTTTTTGCAGTGAGTCTCAGGATTTAAACAACTTACGGAAATGCAATTTAATGTTAGCACTTTCTGCCGAGTCCAAGCATGTGAACTAGTTAAAAATGTATTGTTTCATTCCTGGCGATGATCGAGTGCAGTTGTTTACAGCGTGTTCCTAACATGCTCAATATCGCCGGTTGTCTTACAGAACAACTTAAATTCAAATATCCATTTTCACAATAATACAGGGACATCTATAGTGTCGTGCAATATCTTGACATTTATTTTTTTTGTTTCAGATCCACGATCTGCTGGCTTCTACGTTGGAAAACGTGTCAAAAGTGCTCCCGGCGCAATTGTAAGTATTGGCATTATACGATAATGTGCAACTCGAGATCTGCGAGTTATGAAATACCATTGATAAATGCTCTTTGAACGCGCAGTGTAGATCTTTATGTCTGAAAGATAGTAATATGTAGAAGATACGAGACAATCATGTATATAATCTATATGATATGATGTATATGTAGACTGACTTAAAATGTATTTAATCGAAAAATAGTATATGTCAAATAGTATATTTTGGTATTTGTCGGGTCCGGTGGCTTGCTTTCAATGTTCCTGTTTCATATATTTATCTTTATTATTCATCTTCTGTTGATTTTAAAACTAGGTACATCGTGTTTCATTTATTATCAAAACAACGTTCAGTTAATATAAATCTAAATTCGCTGTAACCGAGTCTTAAAACTTCACATTTCTCTATTTCAATAATTTATTAAAACAAAATTGAAATATGCATATCAGGAACTGCAACATCCAGCAGACACAGCCTTCCCACGCAGCCGAAAAGAAAAGAGGAGAAAAGAGCATTGTCATAAAATAATCTGTTTCAAATTAGACGCAACAAACAATTAAAGAAAGTGAGAATCCGATGGGTTACTGCCTTGGAACGGTAAATGGCAAAACAATTTAACACTGGGGGTTAAACCAGGTTCTAGGGTTCACCAACCTCACACTCGTCCAATAGGTTATCATATGAACAAACGAGTACAATTTGGTTTGGTGAAATAACTTCAACTCACACATCAGCTTTACAATGTTGAATGCAAAAGCACACAAAGATATAAAAAACATAAGAAGCTAATAGCATTGCACAGCAAAATAGGCGATTAACAAATTTTTTTTTATTAGAGTGATAAGACCAAACATAACAATCTTCTGTTTCTCACACATATTTTTGAAAATAAAAAACGAATGCGAGAGGGCGAAATTTGTTTATTGCCATTTGTTTAATTTCTTGTTTTCAAATAGAAAACGATGCTTATTGTGCAAATTTAATCTACATTGCCTCTAATAACATAAATACATGAACGGTTAATTTAAATTAAATATATTTAAATAAAACACACTTTTGGAAACAAATTGCGCGCAGTTTTAACAAAACAAATGTAACAAACATACAGGCGAATAGTTCTCCTATATGCAAGTAGCACAACTAGATACCAACCGTTCAGCAAATGCAAACTTGCTCATTTGCAAGCTTTGATTTTACCTCATTTGGGCTCAAACCTAGAGCGGTGAGAGGATATTGCCGTTAATTAAAAGTGATTGAGTTCTGTGTTTTAGAAAATTAACATATCTATTGCAACACTGAAAGTTAATCATTTTAGTGCTATTATATTTAAAAAAAGTCGCGACAACCTATGACACCATTTGCGGTGGTGCAATTAGAAAATATAGGAGTTTTGGCAACTTATTTGGTTTGTTTTGTCACAGATCTGATTAGTACAGTTGCGATAGTGACACTTTTTTATATTGACCTGCTTCGATTAACCTCTCTTTGGACAAAAATATGGGCTAAATAAAAATGTTGAAGTGGGTGCTTAAAAACGAATGCAGCGGTGCCTGAGAAACAGAAGATTAATTTTTGGCCTTACTACCGGTATCTACTTTATCATTATAAAAATGAAATATGCATATCAGGACTTGCCACATTCACAAAAACAGCCTTCCCAGACAGTCAAGAAGAAGAGGGAGAGAAAGGATGTTAATAAAATTATCAGTTTCAAAATGAAAACCACAAACATTTAACAAAAGATTTATTGAAAAAAAGTCATACTAACAAGAAAGCCATGCATCTTCAGGTAACACAACAGTAATTCAGATGGCTCGGGAACCAGTCAATTATGTTTAGGTTTGTGTGGACCATTAGATAAGTGACTCTTTGATTAGTTGAAATCGCAAAAGCAGAATAAAAAATAAATAGATATGTGGTAATGCACAATTTATAGAAAAAGTTGAAACAAAACATTTGCATTTTTATTTTGAGTGTATGAACTTTTTTATCTTAAAAAATAGAGAATATTTTGAACGCAGAGAATCTGAAAGTGGCGCATATCTGAGGGGGTGGTATTCAAGTGCATGTCGTGAAAAGGTTTGCTGGTAAAGCTATATTTTTGTTGTATTTTTTTGTCTTTCGTTAAGTTTTATGCGCAAAAGTAAAATTTTAAGGCCTTGACCTAATAGCTGATTCAGAATAGGAGATTAAGCAATACTGGGAGTCTAAGGGAAATAAATAACCGTGTGTATGTAAAAAAACGATCAAACGTGGACGTGTTACAAACATGCATTCAGAGCGAGCGCTGTAAAGTTCCTCATTGTTGAGTTTACAGACGGTGGAGAACTTTCAAGTAATTTTCTTTAATTTATAACGCAAAACTTATTCTTAAAACAAGGGTTGCACTAGTGTCTGTAAATTGAATTAAATCTGGGTATCGGCAATTACACCTGCAAAGGTTTTCAACGTTAACTTGGAGCAGGGGCGTAGCTTAGAAGAAATCAATGTGTAGGCACCATTTTAGGGGGTCCGGGGGCATGCTCCCCCGGAAAATTTTGAAAATCTAAATTGCATTAGCTGCATTCTGAGGCATTTTGAGTCATGTTCAGAAGAAAGAAAAGACACAATTTTATAGCATTTTTGCTGCATTGAAAACTGATTTTCAACAGAAATTCGAAACTTCATACATAAGAAGTGGTTTAGTTTATAATTTTTTTAAGTTTAATATACGAGTTTATTGTAGTTAGATTGAAGGAAGCTTCTAGCTTATATAATATCTCTCGATTCCATTCCTGGAGACAAAGGATAAAGGATAATTCTTTGTATGAAGAAAGGAAAAAGACATCTTTTATTTCATATCTTTTAACTAACAACAATATTTTTCCAATCTTTTAAATTAAACGGGATATATGCTCTACAGCAGTGCAAACGTGGCTTGCATTTAAATAATTAAAGTTAAACTGAATGTTACAGGAAGTCATTCCAATGAAACATTGTTATGCGCTTCAGTAATTTAGTTAGTAAAGTATTTTCTCAAGTACAGCAGCTGCTTATTCAGAACACAGAATCAGCATAAGAACTCCGAGGAACTAATCATTTATCTAGTTATAATATCAAATTTAGTTGCATTTGAATGTATCTAGAGACGCTATTCATATTGCGACATTTTCAATGTGATAGAGTCGAAATTCTTTCAGAAAAAAGTCAAGTTTTCTTTCTATTGATAATTTTGCTGATTTCAACATCCATATCTTTGTGAATATGGAGGTGACATTGACATTAGAAGAACTGTGAGAATAGTGTGAACACAAGGATACAATACTTTGTTTGTTTTCTGGAGCGTTTCTTGTAGCCGAACCGGGGAGTTTTCAGCTATATTCCAACGAACTATCAACCTTGCGATTTCATTTTTGAATGCTTCAAATGTGTGGCTGAGATCTGGAGCACAAGCAGCGTATATGGCGGGCAGCATGCCATCCTATAATCCTAGTAATCTTTTTAGAAGAAGATACTGTGCCGCAAAACGATCTTGCTTATTGAAGATGCGGGATTCAATTTCCTGTACCAAATGATCAAGGAATACATAGAACAAGGTGACTTTCCAATAATCTGACAATGTTTGAACATTCGGGTTGGCACGGTGATTTTCCCTGGCAGCTCTTTTAGGTCTCTATGGTTGAATGTCAAATTCTGCAGCGATAGCTGAAGCTTTGTCAAAGAGAGCGTCCCATACGTTAGGGTCGTTCCGCTCATTGTGCAGTAGCTGTATAATGACTATGGTTTCTTCTGTTGCATGCAGCAGGTCATTATCTTCTTTTTGCAATAGGTTAGTAAGGGCGACAGTTGAGCTTAACAAATGTTCAGCAACGATTAAAGATACAATGTATTATGAAATCAAATTTGAGAACCCCTCTTAAATATTGCCCTGCTTTGTCATCTCCGTCCTCTTGCAGTGTTTCAAGGGCATGAACAACAACGGGAAAGGCGTTCTTAAACGTTTTCCGGGGGAGCATGCCCCCGGACCCCCTAAAATGGTGCCTACACATTGATTTCTTCTAAGCTACGCCCCTGATAAGGTTCGCAGTTTGGTTTTCTGTTCCATTTCTGCTCTTGTTGTTTTGGTGACGTATATTTACCAAAATAGTCTTTAATAGACAGAGCGCTGCGTTGATTTTTCGTACAGTTTTCAAGAAAGTCACATTTTTAAAACAACCTAGAGATAAAACTCGATTAGATTCTCCGGAATTTTTTTCAAATAAGATGATCGATCAACTAGCTGTTTAAGCAATGCTGCTAGTCTATACGCCCCTTACCTTTCAATTTTTATTGCATTTTTGACATTTTTATTTTTTTCAATTCTGAGAAAAAAGTGTAGGCACGTGCCAACAGTGGCTAAAGGAAGCTACGCCCCTGTGGATGAATTTAATAAATCAGATGGTTGCTGCAGAAGTGATTCTTACTTGCAGCTTTATTTTTCATGCTATGTAGGTATCTGCGATAAAACATGAAAGAATATAAGTGTGATAGAAAGCAGAATCATACCTACATTTTGTAGTTGGACCAGCAATATGAAACTATCTTTAAAAATAAGTTTTATTTTAAATTATTTATATTAAGATTTCATTTATCACAACAACGAAGCAACACAAAACAACAATTCAAATGCCAACATGAGTGAAATGATACTGACAACAGCATCTAAGATTCTTGAAAAGACCTTTTAATAATGAAGAGATAAATCAACATTTATTTTATGTTTGTCATCCATTTTGGTGACAAGGAAATGGAAGGGTAAACACACTTTTGCAAATAACTCACATTGTGTGCGTGTGTTAGACCAAAGGATCTTGGATAATTTTGAGAGTTACTCATTACTCATGAAAACATTTAAATTGATATTGAGTGTTGCTTCTTTTTTGTGATTATAGAATTTTAGGGATTTTTAGGTCTAACTATTTTCCTTGACTGTTGTTACTTGTATAATCTTATGTTAAACTATCATACACTTAAAGCATTGATTTGTGCAAAGATTCATGTAACTGATTGTGCCATTTGACGAACAAAGCAATGCCTTAATAGCAAGTTAGATGATCATTCTTATTAAAGATATAAAACAACAAAAATCTATAAAATAAGTTTTAATTTAAATGATTTAAAATCTCAAGATTTCATTGTTTTAAGCCGGTATAATGCATGTTTTTACTGCTTTCTCTTTCAGATTTCAAATTGCGTTGGAAATGGAACAGGAACTATAGTTTATGTAGATCCTAAGGGATTTGTTGAGGTGAGCTGGGATCAGGGAAGTACATTCCTTGTGGCAGCAGGATATAATGGAGTGTATTCGGTACAACTACTCTGAATGACCTGATGTGATAACTTAACGTGTGTCACGTGATGAATCCGCTTATCAGCGTGATGACCTAGACTTCACTTGCATTGTTTTGTGAAATCAATATTTGCAGCAAATATATTGTCTTGTTAAAGGAACTCCAAGAGTATATTACATGGAAATGGCATAGATTAACTTTATACACATATAGAGATACAGAGTAGAACAATTCATTAGACATGTTAGAGTCTTTATGATATTTATTATTTCTCAGATTTCTAAAAGTTTATTTTTATATTAAAGTTGGATATATCGATCAGGTTTGCGCATGTGTAACTTTTGCTAATACAATCGCTGGCACTCCAAACTGAAGCAAATGCTTTAATGCAGTCAACATTCACTTCTGTTTTATCATTTTATTCGTGTGTGTTTAAACATATTATTCAGTTATGTATGTGTGTTGTTTTTAATTAATATTTTCTAAGAAATAAACTGTCATCAAAGCTTGAGTTTGGCCTCATCCAACGAGTGTGTTTACATTCCCTTTAGATTTTAAAACGCTATTGTTTGTAATTGTGTATGTAATGTATATGAGCATTGAGAACATGTTTAAACTTTTTTCTTGAGAACATTGCACTTGTACCAGGTATTTCTCACTCTAAACATACTGCTGTTTCTAAACAGGCTGTACATATTACACAAAATAATCACAGATTTTATATATGAGAACGGGATTTCGTTTGATCCCAGACCACTGCAATGAAATACAAAGGTTTCTGTTTATTACAGTTCCAGACGAGGAAAATAATCTACGGTTAAATCAAGGCTCGGTTGGCTTGTAATTTTGATTATTACAATCAGATGAAATCGCAAAACATAATAAAACAAAAAATCATTGTGATTAATATTGACACTTTAAAACTCCGAACTCACCAACTTCAGAATATCTTTAATATGCATTAGAATGTTAAGATATCATTAGAAATATAGTGTGTTTATGAAGCTAGTACCAGGTGGAGTCAGTTGCATAACAACATAAACATATAACTCCATAAAACACGCAAATACATCCTTTTTTCGACAATAAATTATATCGATAGTTTACGGCGATTCTTGACGCGCAAAATTCGTTTATGAACAAAAGGAGACAGCTGTAATTGTTTGATAGAATTATTTAAAAGAAAAAAAAGCAACATATGCATATCAGGAATCGCCACACTCAAAAAACACAGCCTCCCCACGCAGCGAAAAAGAAGAGAGGAAGAGAGAGAGCGCATGTTTTATATATGTATGTCAATTCAAATAGGACGCCACAAACAATTAATAAACAAGAGAACCTTTGGGGATACCGCCTTGGAACGGTCAGTGGCAAAACAAATTGCCACTGAGGGTTTAAACCAGGTTCTAGGGTGCACCAACCTCACACTTGCCCCAACAGGTTCTTGTATCACAAAACAAGTATAAATTGTCTTGGTGAAATAACTCCAACCCCACCTATCAGCTCAACAACGTTGCATGCAAAAGCATACAAACATACAAACATAAGAATTTAATAGCATTGCAAAGCCAAAGGGCGGGTACTCAATGATCTTTCCGAGACCAGAGCACCTGGAGTAAAATCAGCAAGAACACGATGACAGGGATAAACGAAACAATTCGAGCTTCTAGGTTCTTTTTAGAAAAGATTTCCCCATAAACCTTCATAAACTCTTAAACCCCTGCCACCGTCGTGCAACCAAAGAGGTAAGCATAATGATCAACTGTAGATGGGTTAATCCCCAGGCCTGCAGAGCGCTGTAAAATATGAAAAGAGTTCAATAACATCAAGAAAGGAATTTTCAAAATTACCATTAAAAATCTAATAATTTGAAAAATTTCGAATCAAACATCACACGCAAACGAGTTATAAATTATAAAATAACGTCTACATCAAACTTTTTAATACTAAATAGTATTCTTTTTCAGAAACATAGAGCATGACGACTACTGGAGAAACAGCGGTTGGTGTAAATTTGCAGGGATTCTATCAACTATATCATCAGATGGAAGTGTCATCTTTCTTTTTTTCATAACATTAGATAGAATATTTGTTGTCAAATTTCCATTTGGGCAAGTCAGATTCAGAATAAAATCAGCAGTGGTAGCTGCAATAAGTGTCTGGATCGTTGTACTTGTAATAGCCATCTTACCAGTCGTCTACGTGGACTATTTTCAAGAAAGGTTTTACAGCAAATCCGGAGTGTGCTTAGCTCTACCTCTTACACGGGACAAGCCGCCAGGGTGGCTTTATTCAATCATGATATTTATAATTTTCAACATGATAGCATTTATCTTGATAGCAACCGGACAGTTGCTCATTTATTTGGAACTAAAGAAGAATCGTATGACCAAAAAGGCCATGAACGTTTCCCGACGCGAAAATGATTTGAAAGTGACGAGGAACCTTCTACTTGTGGTAACCACAGATTTTGCTTGCTGGTTTCCAATCTGCACAATGGGTATAATTAAACAACTGTTATAGTATTTATAAGCGATTCTGTAGACATCGTTCGTATAAAGCTTGATCGAATTTATTTAGTGCTTTACACACATTATTTTCCAATTTAAACAAAGCAAAATGATGGTAATTAGTTTTTATTTAAAGACAGAAGTAAAACAAACTGGATGGTTTTATCCTATTTATATTTCGTTGAAGAAAGTAGAGCCTTTGGTTAAAAGCTATTGCAGAAGATATTTTGGGTGCATGTATTTAACGATGATTTGTTGAATGCGATATTCGATCCTGAATGATAACACGAGCAGTATAATATACGAACTAAGTAACTTTAGAATGCTATGGCCAAAATGAAAATAGACGGAAGCAGCTAAAGATGTTATGTCAAAGTAAGTGGCAATTAAAATGAAAAACAAGTGTTCGTTAAATTACAGTTCAATGTAAGTTGAAAACAATGATAAAATTTATTAACTTCTGTTGCAATTATATTTTAAATACACTTGGTCTGTCCTTAGCGTATTTTCGTATTTTCCTTTTCGAACTGAACAGTAAAAACGGTTACTTTAAAAATATTTCAGGACTATTGGCGCTATCAGGACATGTGATTTCTGGAGAAGTCTACGCTTGGACGGCAGTTTTAATTTTACCAGTCAATTCTGCTCTTAATCCATTCCTGTACACGATCTCGGCGATATACGGAGCAAAGGTATCGTTCTTCCGCTTCGACATCTTTATTTATCTCAAGAAGTTCTATACGGTGTTCCAACCTCACTCTGGCCACAATAGGTTCTCCTATGAACAAGCAAGTACAAGGTGACTTGGAGAATTGGTGAAAAACGTTAAATATGCATACCAGACGACACAGCTGCTCCACACAGCCAAGAAGAAAAGAAAAAGAGAAAGCATGGTTACCAGAAATTACAGCAACAAATAACACTGTTTCGCCTTTTGGAAATCACGCTTGTTTGATGATATTTTAAATGTTTTTAATTGTTCTTGTCATAATTCGTTTTGCTTATGGTTCGCAGGTTCGCAGAGATTGACGGTAGATACTACATTTTGAACTATGTTTTATCAATTTTATCTGTAGAGTCACAAAATTTATATATTGTTTTGTAATACAAAAGGCTTGTCCATTTTACGGATGTGAATAAAAGTTCTTCAAATAACTGAATGAACAGTAAACAAATTTAATGCATTAAAATCATTTAAATCGCTGATATCTAGAGCCACATTTTATTGAGCAGCTCTTGTTGTTAAAGCATGCATCAATTTAATGAAGCGCATGTCTGAATAAAATGTAATCATCCTATCAAAACAAATGCGGCTGGTGATTATGTTACTCTTGAAAAGCTGGTGATGGATTTAAGCAGGATGTGTCGGTACAATGTATCATTCTCATCTTTTGCCATCCGGTCTTTGGCAAGTGACACATAAGAGAGTCGGAAATATAACGCACAATCGTTTGCAATCGTTTGCCAACGAATATTCAAATCCCCTCATGTTTAGCTCTAATTTGCCCGGCCAAAGACTGCGTTGGTATGTCAGCATTTCAAAAATTTAACCAAGTCTATGCTGTATCCTCAACTTGTGATTAGTGATGTCCCTATCATTGAATCGTCCTCGTAGATTTCACACATAAGAAAATCTTAACAGGACAACAGCGGTTAGGAAAACATACTTTTAAAACAACAATAGTAAACATAATGACAATTTGGAGGATAGTTTAAAACTGATATATAATTGTAGACTGTTTGATAATTGATATTTTAAACTATACCAAGTGCCCGTTCAATATCTCTAGACTTCCTATTTAGAAAGGTACCTGCCTATGATGTAGTATCTATACTCTTTCCTCAATATAGCCAAACAAAATATTGTATCCATTTTTGTAGTTTAATCCTAAAAACATTAATTTTTTGCAGAAATTTACCCCTAGCGATGACGAGCAATCCCGGACAAATATCAATACAGGTATATAGTATTTCCTTCTTTTCTCCTAAATTATTACATTTTCTTTCTAAAATTTTGATAAGAGTTAAAATAAAAGATTACACGTGCGTTTCTTTGCTTGGGCACAAGCCTACACGCACACAGGCGCTCTCACATGCACGCATACATCCATTAATATATAATCATACTTTCCATTTCATATTAGAAGTGGGCAAGGACATTTTAAATATTCTTCGTGATGTGTTAACGAGCAAGGTCACGCCAAGTAGAAAAAGACGTGCACTTGATGATTTGCTGAAAGATCGCAGACTGACGACATTAGAAGCAGCAAGAATTATTTATCACGTGGCTTGTCTTTTGCATCGTCTACACGAGAATGGGCTCGTGTTGAAGGATGTCGTTAAGGAAGACATTTGGTTGGAGACGTCGACAAACGGATGGGTTTGTTACTATAATAAATCATTTCCTCTCTTATTTTTCGCTGCGTGGGAAGGCTGTGTTTTGTGAGTGTGACGATTCCTGATATGCATATATTGCTTTTTTATTATAATAGTAAGAAACAGGAAATGTTCTACAACCGTTACAAGAAATTCAGAAATTAATTGCTTTATTATAGATATCACTGCTATTAAAATGTAAACTACATAGTTAAATAAAATTTTGTTGCTAGTGTTTAAATTTGATTTGAGAAGGATAAGCATAAAAATAGGGAACATTTTGAGTGCGCAGTGATAGGTTCGTAACATTTTACATCGCGTTTGTCTTGCGTGAAATTGTTTCCACAAGTACAACTCGAAAAATAAAACGAACCTACAGACTGCATACCGTTTTACTTTTTATTTTTTGTATTGAGATTGACCATTTATATTTGAATATTTATATGCATGTATTTTTCACATATCTTAGCTCTTTTCAGATCAAACAGATTCGTGAAGACACAACACGTGGAGTTCATTTGTCGCAGAAAAAACAAGACTTTCGCGAAAATGTGTTTAAACTTGAACATTTAGCTACATTCTTGCTTGAAGGAATGGACTCTAGATAATTTCATTACAATTTCCCTCGAAACAGAAACAGTGTTGTGTCTTGTAAAGTCTTGTTTTGATGTTATCTTGTTGTTTGTTCATTGTTGTGGCGTTTTATATACATTGATTATTTCATAACTCATACCACATTTATAACTAGTGTTATCAGCTGTGTTTTCTAAGTGAGACTATTTCCCTTTTCACACAAGAAGAGTCTGTAACCAGAACTGATTATTATTATTTTAAGCCCGAATGATCAACGTTAACAGTTTATGAAATTGTTTAACGTTAACTGTATCCGCATCTTTTCACGAAAACTGTATTTATATGTTATAACATAACCTTTATTCATATATTAAACGTAAATTGTATTCGCATATCTAAACGTAAACGTTGTTCACGTGTTATAGCGTAAATTGTATTGAAATGTTTTTACAAAAATTGTATTTATATGTTATTACGTAAACTGTATTCATATTTTAAACGAAAATTGTAATTATATATTTAAACGTAAAGGTTATTCATTTGCATTCACGTTAACTGTACTCATATGTTTAATATACAGTGTATTCAAATGTTTTAACGTAAAGTGTATTCATATGTTTTAACGTCAAAAAGCAAACTGTGTTCGTATGTGTTAATGTTAACTGTATTCATATGTGTAAAAGAAAACTGTATTCATATGTGTAAAAGAAAACTGTACTCATGTAATGACGCCATCTGTATCCAAATCTTTTAACGTCAAATACATTCATTTGTTTTATCATAAACTGTATTAATATGTTTCAACGTAAACTGTATGCATATGTTTAAACGTTAATTGTATTCACATGTTTCAACTTCAAACTGTATACCTACGTTTTTAAGTTATCCATATGTTTAAACGTAAACTGTATTTATATGTTATAACGTAAACTGTATTCATATGTTTGAACGTAAACTCTATTTATATGATATAACTTTAACTGTATCCATATTTTTAAATGTAAAATGTATTCATATGTGTTAACGTATACTGTATTCACATGTTTCAACTTTATACTTTATGTATGTTTTAATGTTAACAGCTTCCATATCTTTTAACGTTCACTATATTCATTATATGTTTACACGTTAACTGTTTTCATATGTTCCAACGTAAAGTGTATTCATTCGTACCGTAAACTGCATTTATATACGTTTTAATTAAAATGAACTCTATTCATATCTTTAAACGAATATTTGTAAATAGTATTTTTTGTTTAAACTTAAACTGTTTGTCAAGCAATAAAATATTGTATTCTTCCTATTTGTTTTGAATGATTCTATCTCGTTTGCATTGCATTGTTATTGTTATAAAATTGTTCTCTGCATTTGTTAAATGTGTTTTGCAAGACTAGTATGTTTCTATCTACAAGTATTTTTTAACTATTGTTTTACATATTGTATTATTAATTTTGTTATTATTATTATTATTGTTGTCCTCAGGAACTTCCCCGCTGCTCAACGCAGATGGGACCACACTGCTCACTGAGAAAAACGCAATCCTGGAGAGATGGGCAGAGCACTTCAACAATGTCCTGAACATGCCTTCCTCCATCAATGACGAAGCCATCGCTCGCATGCCACAGGTAGACTTCAACACATGCCTGGCAGAGCCCCCAACACAGTCAGAAGTACAGAAAACCATCAAGTGTCTCTCCAATGGCAAGGCCCCAGGTTCTGACTCCATTCCAGCTGAGATATATCAACTTGGGGGGGGGGGGGGGGGCAAGTCCTGGTACAGAAGCTAACATAACTCTTTCAAACCATGTGGTAACACGAAGTTATTCCCCAAGAGCTCAAGGACGCCTCCATTGTCCACCTGTACAAAAGGAAAGGAAACAGGCAGTCCTGCGATAACCACCGTGGAATCTTACTCCTCGCGGGCAAAATTCTTGCGAGAGTCCTTCTAAACCGCCTCATCGAGCACCTGGAAGTTGGACACCTGCCAGAGAGTCAGTGTGGCTTTAGAAAAGGACGGGGAACAATCGACATGATATTTGCCGCCCGTCAACTTCAGGACAAGTGCCAGAAACAACACACTTACCTCTACACGACTTTTGTCGACCTGACCAAAGCCTTTGACACCGTCAGTCGCGAAGAGCTCTGGAAGATCATGAGGAAGTTTGGCTGTCCTGACAAGTTCATCAGCATGGTTCGTCAGTTCCACGATGGCATGCTTGCTCAAGTACTGGATGATGGAGACTCCTCCGATGCATTCCCAGTCACAAACGGTGTCAAGCAAGGATGCGTACTTGCACCCACTCTGTTCAGCATGATGTTCTCGGCCATGCTGTCAGATGCCTTCTGCGATGACGAAGAAACGAGTATCAAATCAGGTTCAGGTCGAATGGCAAGCTCTTCAACCTGCGGAGGCTCCAATCAAAGACCAAGGTAAAAGAGTGTTCTGTGCGTGACTTCCTGTTTGCTGACGACTGCGCACTCAACGCTGCCACAGAGAGCCAGATGCAGCAGAGCATGAACAGCTTCTCTACTGCCTGCAAAACCTTTGGCCTCACCATCAGCACCAAGAAGACTGAGGTTTTACACCAACCCGCCCCACAGAAACCATATGTGGAACCAGTCATCACAGAGGAAGGAGAACCGCTGAAAACTGTCGACAGGTTCACATACCTTGGCAGCACGCTCTCCAGATCTGTGAATATCGACGGCGAGGTTGATGCACGGATTGCCAAGGCAAGCTCAGCGTTTGGTCGCTTACGCGAGTCAGTGTGGGAGAGGAGAGGAATCAAGCAGGCCACCAAGCTTAAAGTGTACCAGGCAGTCGTACTACCAACCGTATTGTATGCATGTGAGACGTGGACAGTATACGAACGTCACGCCAAGAAACTGCATCGTTTCCACATGAACTGCCTGAGAAAGCTGTTAAAAATCACCTGGCAGGATAAGACAAAGGAAGCGCTACAAGGATACCCTCAAAGTCTCTCTAAAGAGTTTTGAGATAAACCCTGACACCTGGGAGTCATCAGTGCTAAACCGAACAACCTGGCGACACCATATTAGACAAGGTGCCTCCTCCTACGAACAGAACAGGATTGCTGTGGCCCAAAGAAAACGTGAGCTGCGGAAATCCAGACTCAACTCCGTGCCTTCAGCTCCGGCAGACCACATGTGCCCGACCTGCGGCAGAGCCTTCCGAGGGCGCATCGGACTGATCAGCCACAGCCGGACACATCGTACTCCATCTACAACCTAAACAGTGTGATGTCCCTTGGTCATCCCCGACAACGACGGACGAACATCTTCATTGTTATTGTATTGACATTCGGAAAGTAGAAAGGTTTGTAAGTGCTTAATGTAGTCCAAGTATTACATGTTTCAACAAAAGGAGTAATAAAGAAATATCTCAAAAATTTCCAATTCCTGGGTCCCATTGTATTTTGTCGACTTCTACGACTACACGGTCGCCTTCACGCCAGTTTGTGCACGAGTCGCGAGAGTTCGCCTAACTGTCCGAGTGGTAGACCGGGGTCCATCCTGAGATGATTGTTTAGCCTTCAACGGTTCTTAAAGTCGCACAGCTACTGGTTATTGGGCACATTTTTTGTTATTTGGCCTTATGCAGTGTGGTTAATTTAATTACAGTCAAAACTGTCTTATGTGACCTTCCAGGGGACTTTCTTCAGAAGGTCACATAAGACAGGGAGTCTCTTAATACAGGTTTACTGTCAAACATTCAGGTGTATCATTATATAAAAGTTCCATAATACTAATAGAGCATATAGTGTTAAAACATTTATTTATGGTAAGATAAAAATTAGATGTAAACACAATTATCTAAATTAGAGATATAAACACAATTATCTAAAATATAACAAAAGCAGTAAAAGTGAGTTATTATTAAAAATATTTTCTGCAGAATAGTCTTTAAACAGATCTGGGAGTCGACATTTCCATTCATTCACTGTATGCTTCTGGACGTCCCCCCTTTCGCCACTCACGCTCACGAAATAAATATTGTTACGCTTGATGAAACTTTCTAGCCACCGTTTGAGGCTTTAAATTTAGAAACTATATACGCCGGTATTCCTTTATCCAGTTTTTTTATGGCTTCATACTTCTGCTGAAGATCTAAAACAATACGCATTTTCTTTGTTTCCGCAGTGTCTATTTAATCAATTACTAATTAAATAGACCCTGGTTTCCGACATTTTTTTAACAGACAGGAAGTAAGAACAGAGTAATCTTTCATAACAGAGTCGCTAGAAACAGTGACATGCACGTTTCGGCCGGTATAAATCACGGTCGCTAGTCACGTAACACGGTGAGTCGCCTAATACAGTGCAACTATATAGCAAAAATCGTTTGGCGGACTCGAAGAAGGTCACATAAGACAGGAAGTCGTTGAATACAGTGGGTCATTATGGCAGTTTTGACTGTACTTGTGGCAAATAACTAGATAGACTGTTTTCTGAGAAAAAAAAACATTTCTCCGCCCCATCCTCTGTATACCAATAAAAAAGTGAAACAAGCCTATCAGGAACTGCCACATTAAGGAGGCAACCCCCCCCCCCACACACACACACAAACACACACACTCACAGCCAAGAAGAAGAGAGGAAGAGCAGATAAAGCATGATTTATAAAATGACTAATTTCAAAACAGACACCACAGACAAAAAACCAAAAGAACCCGGGGAATGCATTGAAACTATCATTATTAAACAATTTGCCACTGGGGGTTTAAACCTGGTTCTAGGGTGCACATACCTAACACTTGTCCCAACGGGTTCTCATATGAATAAACATGTACAAGTAATTCGGCGAAAAAAAAGTCCAATCCACCTATCAATTCGACAATGCTGCATGTAAAAGCAAACAGATATACGCAAAAGTATACCAAACACGAAATGCTTATAGCATTGCACAGCAAGAGGGCGGGTAGTTGATGATCTTACCGACACCAGAGCCCTATATCAGCAAGAACACGACAACAGGGACAAAATAAACAGGCCGAGCTTCACAGATGTTTCACAAGATTTCCCTTTAAACCTTGAAGTTCATAAACACTTAAACCCCTGCCACCATCATGCAAAGAGAGGTAGGCATAACGATCAACTGTAAATCAACATTTACCATGCATGCAAAAGCTGTAAAATATCACGTTGAATTTACTGTTTTTTACGAATAATGTAAGGATTGCTTTTTTATTGAAGAGTTTACTTTTACGCTTCATAAGGCAGGGGACCTTGGTGGACGACCCAAGCTAAGCGAGGAACATATGAACGACACCGGTTATGTGCTGTTATTAAAACCATGCGCACTGCAAAACCTCTTCCTTCACAAAAGAAGAATAAAAACTGCGTACTCAATCGTAATCAAATCTGAAAGATGTTTCAGCGCGCTACAGGCTTTGTGATTATCCCATCTACAGTGCATGCAGCATGGTCGAGTAAATTGGTGGTTTTGGTCTTAATTCATCAAGAAATATTGTACTTGTTTTGTCATTTGAGAACATCTGTAGACAAGTGTAAGGTTTGTTAACCTTAATGCTTGATTTAAAGCCCTAAGTGGCAACTTATTATTCTAGTGACCGTTCAAAGGCGATAAAACCACAGTTTCACATTTTTAATCGTTCGTAGTGTTTAAACGAATAATATTATACACCCATGTTCTCTTTCTCTCCATGTTTTGTCTTTGTATGGGGGTGTGGTTTCTGATATGCATCGTCAGTCATTCAAAACTGTGTATATATTTATATTATTATGTTACAATATGATTGAAATAACTTCGTACAAAGAAATGTATTACGAACGTGGCACAATAAATAAAGTTATCATGATTTCAAAAATTGTAAATTACCCGGTCTTATCGTTCAGACAAGTATATTATTACAGATCTTCCGGAACTCTTCTATTTTCTATCTTCATATCCGTTTCGATAAAAATCCAAATTATCAGATATACTGTAACTGTTTTATTTTTTTTTAGTTTGTATAACGGGTTCCTGTAAGAATGGACCTACTTGTAAAGACATTAATGCTTAAAGTAATGACATACAAAATTATGTAAACACTTGCGCATAAAGGACCCTAACATAGTTATATACTCAGCAAAAATAAAAAGTACCCACTTTTCTACCTGTGATTTTGTAAAACTAGAAAAATAAAATAGAAAATATCTTCTTTGAACAGATCTGCATTGCTGTAATCATTACAAAGAAATAAAATGTTCTTAAAAATCTGCAGTCACGACTAAGTTATCTTTCCCTTTGCTATTATTGGGGTTTTAGGAAGAAGTAAGTGATTCTAAACAATATTCACATTTGTTGGAATTAAATCAATTTTTCCAGTTCTTCATGCCAATAAAATCACAAAAAATCATTAATAAAACAACTCGTCCTCTATAAAAAAAACGCTAGAAATCCCAAACATTTCCTATTACCTCCCTTTGAATTGAATATATAGGGGTGTTTAATCCATCATTCATTGTTATCTGATGGGCATTTGCTCAGGTTTAGGTGTGGAAGATTATGTTCACGAACAATTAAACTTAAAAACAACTGAGATTAATTAATAAAACACCTTTTGAGGTGTTCGTAATTAAATGAAAACATGTGAATGAGAATATAAGCATAAAAAGTGGGTACTTTCTATTTTTGCTGAGTATATATATTTTCGTTTTACTTCTTGAACTTTTTTTTACCAATATTTGAAATATGTCTCTATTAAATTGTGCGTAAGCGTTGTTCTGTCCTGTCTATGAGACCAATAAGCATGTAAGTTGTTTTTTATATGTATGTGTGCTTTTGCATACAACATTGTTAAGATGATGGGTGAGTTGGAGTCATTTCATGAAGACAACTTGTACATGTTTGTTAATACGATAACCTGTTGGGGCAAGTGTGTTGTTAGTGCACTCAAGAACCTGGTTTAAACCCCCAGGGGCAATTTGTTTTGCCACTGACCGTTCTAAGGAGGTATCCCCAAAGTTGTTCTCTTTCGTTAATTGTTTGTTGCGTCCTATTTGAATTGACATACTTATATCAAACACGCTATCTATCTTCCTCTTCTTTTTCGCTGCTTGAGAAGGCTGTGCTTTGTGAGTGTGGCGATTCCTGATATGCATATTTTACTTTTTGTCAAGTACATTATTATTTAGATTTTTGGTGAAAACTTTATATTCAGATCTAGGACCACTACACTTAACCTATCAGGTTCAGCGGTAGCGAAATCCGCGTAAAGGGTAACAGTAAACTTAACAGTAGCACACAATACAAAAGCCACACGGAGCTCAACATTTTTTAAATTTATTATAATTCTAGGCAACGAATATTTTATATTCTAGGCAGGACTTATTGTCAATTTATTTTACTTATCCTGACAGTACTTGTAAACTTGCCATCGTATTTAAAACTAATGACCAGGTAACATCAATAGTATCATTTCAAATTGGTCTACTAATAAATTAGTGACTTGATATTGGTCTTGGTATTCGTCTGAGGCCGAGGGCACAATCTTGTAAAATCTTTAACCCGCTAACAAGCTGAAAACCATATAGGACGACTGGTCGCCATTTCAGCCAATTAGAAGCTTGAGATTTGAGACTGGATTTAGTTATATGATCACAGTAATCAGAATTAAAATCTACATAAAAGTACAGCATTTTAGGACCGAGTAACAATTTTGATACATGCCAAAATATAGCAAACATATAATGCAATTAATCAAGGGAATTCATATTGGCCTCGTAAGTTGGACATACTGGCCCGAGGTCGAAGGCCATTGTATAATCACTTGATAAGTAAATGATTTTCGCATGAAATACTAATTCCAACGTGTCATGTACGTTATCCAAATTAAGCATTTTTTTATTATTAGAGAGGTTCAAATTTAAGACGTGTACGTGTACGGGTAGTAGATACACTGAAACCCCTTTAAACCGAACAAAATTTCCGGTTTAAAGGGGTTTTGACAACTTGACAAAATTCCAACATTTTTTCCAAACGTGGATATTTTGTTCTATATTTTGTACAGAACTGTATTAATAAAAAATAATTAATTATAGTTCTCTGCGGCTTTTAACCAACAAAAGTAAGATGCATTATTACTTTACAAGGAAATGATCAGCACACTTATTTCAAATTTAAATTAAAAAAAAAACTAACCTATGCATATGTTATTTTTTACACAGCTGATTTATATTGATTGAGTATTGAGGAAGGAAAACCCCTTGAAACAAATAAGTACTAGCCTAATACTAAATGTCACAGGTGTCATAATTTAAACAAAAAGCTGTGAAACTCAGTTTGTTGCCATATCAAAACCAATCATGACATGCTCTAGCCATACACAAATTCATACAGGACTTTTGTGAATAAACAAATAATGACAACAATATTGATTAATTTCATTTCTTTAAACGAATATTTGTAAATAGTATTTTTTGTTTAAACTTAAACTGTTTGTCAAGCAATAAAATATTGTACTCTTCCTATTTGTTTTGAATGATTCTATCTCGTTTGCATTGCATTGTTATTGTTATAAAATTGTTCTCTGCATTTGTTAAATGTGTTTTGCAAGACTAGTATGTTTCTATCTACAAGTATTTTTTAACTATTGTTTTACATATTGTATTATTAATTTTGTTATTATTATTATTATTATTGTTGTCCTCAGGAACTTCCCCGCTGCTCAACGCAGATGGGACCACACTGCTCACTGAGAAAAACGCAATCCTGGAGAGATGGGCAGAGCACTTCAACAATGTCCTGAACATGCCTTCCTCCATCAATGACGAAGCCATCGCTCGCATGCCACAGGTAGACTTCAACACATGCCTGGCAGAGCCCCCAACACAGTCAGAAGTACAGAAAACCATCAAGTGTCTCTCCAATGGCAAGGCCTCAGGTTCTGACTCCATTCCAGCTGAGATATATCAACTTGGGGGGGGGGGGGGGGGCAAGTCCTGGTACAGAAGCTAACATAACTCTTTCAAACCATGTGGTAACACGAAGTTATTCCCCAAGAGCTCAAGGACGCCTCCATTGTCCACCTGTACAAAAGGAAAGGAAACAGGCAGTCCTGCGATAACCACCGTGGAATCTTACTCCTCGCGGGCAAAATCCTTGCGAGAGTCCTTCTAAACCGCCTCATCGAGCACCTGGAAGTTGGACACCTGCCAGAGAGTCAGTGTGGCTTTAGAAAAGGACGGGGAACAATCGACATGATATTTGCCGCCCGTCAACTTCAGGACAAGTGCCAGAAACAACACACTTACCTCTACACGACTTTTGTCGACCTGACCAAAGCCTTTGACACCGTCAGTCGCGAAGAGCTCTGGAAGATCATGAGGAAGTTTGGCTGTCCTGACAAGTTCATCAGCATGGTTCGTCAGTTCCACGATGGCATGCTTGCTCAAGTACTGGATGATGGAGACTCCTCCGATGCATTCCCAGTCACAAACGGTGTCAAGCAAGGATGCGTACTTGCACCCACTCTGTTCAGCATGATGTTCTCGGCCATGCTGTCAGATGCCTTCTGCGATGACGAAGAAACGAGTATCAAAATCAGGTTCAGGTCGAATGGCAAGCTCTTCAACCTGCGGAGGCTCCAATCAAAGACCAAGGTACAAGAGTGTTCTGTGCGTGACTTCCTGTTTGCTGACGACTGCGCACTCAACGCTGCCACAGAGAGCCAGATGCAGCAGAGCATGAACAGCTTCTCTACTGCCTGCAAAACCTTTGGCCTCACCATCAGCACCAAGAAGACTGAGGTTTTACACCAACCCGCCCCACAGAAACCATATGTGGAACCAGTCATCACAGAGGAAGGAGAACCGCTGAAAACTGTCGATAGGTTCACATACCTTGGCAGCACGCTCTCCAGATCTGTGAATATCGACGGCGAGGTTGATGCACGGATTGCCAAGGCAAGCTCAGCGTTTGGTCGCTTACGCGAGTCGGTGTGGGAGAGGAGAGGAATCAAGCAGGCCACCAAGCTTAAAGTGTACCAGGCAGTCGTACTACCAACCTTATTGTATGCATGTGAGACGTGGACAGTATACGAACGTCACGCCAAGAAACTGCATCGTTTCCACATGAACTGCCTGAGAAAGCTGTTAAAAATCACCTGGCAGGATAAGACAAAGGAAGCGCTACAAGGATACCCTCAAAGTCTCTCTAAAGAGTTTTGAGATAAACCCTGACACCTGGGAGTCATCAGTGCTAAACCGAACAACCTGGCGACACCATATTAGACAAGGTGCCTCCTCCTACAAACAGAACAGGATTGCTGTGGCCCAAAGAAAACGTGAGCTGCGGAAATCCAGACTCAACTCCGTGCCTTCAGCTCCGGCAGACCACATGTGCCCGACCTGCGGCAGAGCCTTCCGAGGGCGCATCGGACTGATCAGCCACAGCCGGACACATCGTACTCCATCTACAACCTAAACAGTGTGATGTCCCTTGGTCATCCCCGACAACGACGGACGAACATCTTCATTGTTATTGTATTGACATTCGGAAAGTAGAAAGGTTTGTAAGTGCTTAATGTAGTCCAAGTATTACATGTTTCAACAAAAGGAGTAATAAAGAAATATCTCAAAAATTTCCAATTCCTGGGTCCCATTGTATTTTGTCGACTTCTACGACTACACGGTCGCCTTCACGCCAGTTTGTGCACGAGTCGCGAGAGTTCGCCTAACTGTCCGAGTGGTAGACCGGGGTCCATCCTGAGATGATTGTTTAGCCTTCAACGGTTCTTAAAGTCGCACAGCTACTGGTTATTGGGCACATTTTTTGTTATTTGGCTTTATGCAGTGTGGTTAATTTAATTACAGTCAAAACTGTCTTATGTGACCTTCCAGGGGACTTTCTTCAGAAGGTCACATAAGACAGGGAGTCTCTTAATAAAGGTTTACTGTCAAACATTCAGGTGTATCATTATATAAAAGTTCCATAATACTAATAGAGCATATAGTGTTAAAACATTTATTTATGGTAAGATAAAAATTAGATGTAAACACAATTATCTAAATTAGAGATATAAACACAATTATCTAAAACATAACAAAAGCAGTAAAAGTGAGTTATTATTAAAAATATTTTCTGCAGAATAGTCTTTAAACAGATCTGGGAGTCGACATTTCCATTCATTCACTGTATGCTTCTGGACGTCCCCCCTTTCGCCACTCACGCTCACGAAATAAATATTGTTACGCTTGATGAAACTTTCTAGCCACCGTTTGAGGCTTTAAATTTAGAAACTATATACGCCGGTATTCCTTTATCCAGTTTTTTTATGGCTTCATACTTCTGCTGAAGATCTAAAACAATACGCATTTTCTTTGTTTCCGCAGTGTCTATTTAATCAATTACTAAGTAAATAGACCCTGGTTTCCGACATTTTTTTAACAGACAGGAAGTAAGAACAGAGTAATCTTTCATAACAGAGTCGCTAAAAACAGTGACATGCACGTTTCGGCCCGTATAAATCACGGTCGCTAGTCACGTAACACGGTGAGTCGCCTAATACAGTGCAACTATATAGCAAAAATCGTTTGGCGGACTCGAAGAAGGTCACATAAGACAGGAAGTCGTTGAATACAGTGGGTCATTATGGCAGTTTTGACTGTACTTGTGGAAAATAACTAGATAGACTGTTTTCTGAGAAAAAAAACATTTCTCCGCCCCATCCTCTGTATACCAATAAAAAAGTGAAACAAGCCTATCAGGAACTGCCACATTAAGGAGGCAAACCCCCCCCCCCCCCCACACACACACACACAAACACACACACTCACAGCCAAGAAGAAGAGAGGAAGAGCAGATAAAGCATGATTTATAAAATGACTAATTTCAAAACAGACACCACAGACAAAAAACCAAAAGAACCCGGGGAATGCATTGAAACGATCATTATTAAACAATTTGCCACTGGGGGTTTAAACCTGGTTCTAGGGTGCACATACCTAACACTTGTCCCAACGGGTTCTCATATGAATAAACATGTACAAGTAATTCGGCGAAAAAAAAGTCCAATCCACCTATCAATTCGACAATGCTGCATGTAAAAGCAAACAGATATACGCAAAAGTATACCAAACACGAAATGCTTATAGCATTGCACAGCAAGAGGGCGGGTAGTTGATGATCTTACCGAGACCAGAGCCCTATATCAGCAAGAACACGACAACAGGGACAAAATAAACAGGCCGAGCTTCACAGATGTTTCACAAGATTTCCCTTTAAACCTTGAAGTTCATAAACACTTAAACCCCTGCCACCATCATGCAAAGAGAGGTAGGCATAACGATCAACTGTAAATCAACATTTACCATGCATGCAAAAGCTGTAAAATATCACGTTGAATTTACTGTTTTTTACGAATAATGTAAGGATTGCTTTTTTATTGAAGAGTTTACTTTTACGCTTCATAAGGCAGGGGACCTTGGTGGACGACCCAAGCTAAGCGAGGAACATATGAACGACACCGGTTATGTGCTGTTATTAAAACCATGCGCACTGCAAAACCTCTTCCTTCACAAAAGAAGAATAAAAACTGCGTACTCAATCGTAATCAAATCTGAAAGATGTTTCAGCGCGCTACAGGCTTTGTGATTATCCCATCTACAGTGCATGCAGCATGGTCGAGTAAATTGGTGGTTTTGGTCTTAATTCATCAAGAAATAGTACTTGTTTTGTCATTTGAGAACATCTGTAGACAAGTGTAAGGTTTGTTAACCTTAATGCTTGATTTAAAGCCCTAAGTGGCAACTTATTATTCTAGTGACCGTTCAAAGGCGATAAAACCACAGTTTCACATTTTTAATCGTTCGTAGTGTTTAAACGAATAATATTATACACCCATGTTCTCTTTCTCTCCATGTTTTGTCTTTGTATGGGGGTGTGGTTTCTGATATGCATCGTCAGTCATTCAAAACTGTGTATATATTTATATTATTATGTTACAATATGATTGAAATAACTTCGTACAAAGAAATGTATTACGAACGTGGCACAATAAATAAAGTTACCATGATTTCAAAAATTGTAAATTACCCGGTCTTATCGTTCAGACAAGTATATTATTACAGATCTTCCGGAACTCTTCTATTTTCTATCTTCATATCCGTTTCGATAAAATTCCAAATTATCAGATATACTGTAACTGTTTTATTTTTTTTTAGTTTGTATAACGGGTTCCTGTAAGAATGGACCTACTTGTAAAGACATTAATGCTTAAAGTAATGACATACAAAATTATGTAAACACTTGCGCATAAAGGACCCTAACATAGTTATATATATTTTCGTTTTACTTCTTGAACTTTTATACCAATATTTGAAATATGTCTCTATTAAATTGTGCGTAAGCGTTGTTCTGTCCTGTCTATGAGACCAATAAGCATGTAAGTTGTTTTTTATATGTATGTGTGCTTTTGCATGCAACATTGTTAAGATGATGGGTGAGTTGGAGTCATTTCATGAAGACAACTTGTACATGTTTGTTAATACGATAACCTGTTGGGGCAAGTGTGTTGTTAGTGCACTCAAGAACCTGGTTTAAACCCCCAGGGGCAATTTGTTTTGCCACTGACCGTTCTAAGGAGGTATCCCCAAAGTTGTTCTCTTTCGTTAATTGTTTGTTGCGTCCTATTTGAATTGACATACTTATATCAAACACGCTATCTATCTTCCTCTTTTTCGCTGCTTGAGAAGGCTGTGCTTTGTGAGTGTGGCGATTCCTGATATGCATATTTTACTTTTTGTCAAGTACATTATTATTTAGATTTTTGGTGAAAACTTTATATTCAGATCTAGGACCACTACACTTAACCTATCAGGTTCAGCGGTAGCGAAATCCGCGTAAAGGGTAACAGTAAACTTAACAGTAGCACACAATACAAAAGCCACACGGAGCTCAACATTTTTTAAATTTATTATAATTCTAGGCAACGAATATTTTATATTCTAGGCAGGACTTATTGTCAATTTATTTTACTTATCCTGACAGTACTTGTAAACTTGCCATCGTATTTAAAACTAATGACCAGGTAACATCAATAGTATCATTTCAAATTGGTCTACTAATAAATTAGTGACTTGATATTGGTCTTGGTATTCGTCTGAGGCCGAGGGCACAATCTTGTAAAATCTTTAACCCGCTAACAAGCTGAAAACCATATAGGACGACTGGTCGCCATTTCAGCCAATTAGAAGCTTGAGATTTGAGACTGGATTTAGTTATTTGATCACAGTAAGAATTAAAATCTACATAAAAGTACAGCATTTTAGGACCGAGTAACAATTTTGATACATGCCAAAATATAGCAAACATATAATGCAATTAATCAAGGGAATTCATATTGGCCTCGTAAGTTGGACATACTGGCCCGAGGTCGAAGGCCATTGTATAATCACTTGATAAGTAAATGATTTTCGCATGAAATACTAATTCCAACGTGTCATGTACGTTATCCAAATTAAGCATTTTTTTATTATTAGAGAGGTTCAAATTTAAGACGTGTACGTGTACGGGTAGTAGATACACTGAAACCCCTTTAAACCGGACGAGGTCGGGACCGAACAAAATTTCCGGTTTAAAGGGGTTTTGACAACTTGACAAAATTCCAACATTTTTTCCAAACGTGGACATTTTGTTCTATATTTTGTACAGAACTGTATTAATAAAAAATAATTAATTATAGTTCTCTGCGGCTTTTAACCAACAAAAGTAAGATGCATTATTACTTTACAAGGAAATGATCAGCACACTTATTTCAAATTTAAATTTAAAAAAAAAACTAACCTATGCATATGTTATTTTTTACACAGCTTATTTATATTGATTGAGTATTGAGGAAGGAAAACCCCTTGAAACAAATAAGTACTAGCCTAATACTAAATGTCACAGGTGTCATAATTTAAACAAAAAGCTGTGAAACTCAGTTTGTTGCCATATCAAAACCAATCATGACATGCTCTAGCCATACACAAATTCATACAGGACTTTTGTGAATAAACAAATAATGACAACAATATTGATTAATTTCATTTCTTTAAACGAATATTTGTAAATAGTATTTTTTGTTTAAACTTAAACTGTTTGTCAAGCAATAAAATATTGTACTCTTCCTATTTGTTTTGAATGATTCTATCTCGTTTGCATTGCATTGTTATTGTTATAAAATTGTTCTCTGCATTTGTTAAATGTGTTTTGCAAGACTAGTATGTTTCTATCTACAAGTATTTTTTAACTATTGTTTTACATATTGTATTATTAATTTTGTTATTATTATTATTATTGTTGTCCTCAGGAACTTCCCCGCTGCTCAACGCAGATGGGACCACACTGCTCACTGAGAAAAACGCAATCCTGGAGAGATGGGCAGAGCACTTCAACAATGTCCTGAACATGCCTTCCTCCATCAATGACGAAGCCATCGCTCGCATGCCACAGGTAGACTTCAACACATGCCTGGCAGAGCCCCCAACACAGTCAGAAGTACAGAAAACCATCAAGTGTCTCTCCAATGGCAAGGCCTCAGGTTCTGACTCCATTCCAGCTGAGATATATCAACTTGGGGGGGGGGGGGGCAAGTCCTGGTACAGAAGCTAACATAACTTTTTCAAACCATGTGGTAACACGAAGTTATTCCCCAAGAGCTCAAGGACGCCTCCATTGTCCACCTGTACAAAAGGAAAGGAAACAGGCAGTCCTGCGATAACCACCGTGGAATCTTACTCCTCGCGGGCAAAGTCCTTGCGAGAGTCCTTCTAAACCGCCTCATCGAGCACCTGGAAGTTGGACACCTGCCAGAGAGTCAGTGTGGCTTTAGAAAAGGACGGGGAACAATCGACATGATATTTGCCGCCCGTCAACTTCAGGACAAGTGCCAGAAACAACACACTTACCTCTACACGACTTTTGTCGACCTGACCAAAGCCTTTGACATCGTCAGTCGCGAAGAGCTCTGGAAGATCATGAGGAAGTTTGGCTGTCCTGACAAGTTCATCAGCATGGTTCGTCAGTTCCACGATGGCATGCTTGCTCAAGTACTGGATGATGGAGACTCCTCCGATGCATTCCCAGTCACAAACGGTGTCAAGCAAGGATGCGTACTTGCACCCACTCTGTTCAGCATGATGTTCTCGGCCATGCTGTCAGATGCCTTCTGCGATAACGAAGAAACGAGTATCAAAATCAGGTTCAGGTCGAATGGCAAGCTCTTCAACCTGCGGAGGCTCCAATCAAAGACCAAGGTACAAGAGTGTTCTGTGCGTGACTTCCTGTTTGCTGACGACTGCGCACTCAACGCTGCCACAGAGAGCCAGATGCAGCAGAGCATGAACAGCTTCTCTACTGCCTGCAAAACCTTTGGCCTCACCATCAGCACCAAGAAGACTGAGGTTTTACACCAACCCGCCCCACAGAAACCATATGTGGAACCAGTCATCACAGAGGAAGGAGAACCGCTGAAAACTGTCGATAGGTTCACATACCTTGGCAGCACGCTCTCCAGATCTGTGAATATCGACGGCGAGGTTGATGCACGGATTGCCAAGGCAAGCTCAGCGTTTGGTCGCTTACGCGAGTCAGTGTGGGAGAGGAGAGGAATCAAGCAGGCCACCAAGCTTAAAGTGTACCAGGCAGTCGTACTACCAACCTTATTGTATGCATGTGAGACGTGGACAGTATACGAACGTCACGCCAAGAAACTGCATCGTTTCCACATGAACTGCCTGAGAAAGCTGTTAAAAATCACCTGGCAGGATAAGACAAAGGAAGCGCTACAAGGATACCCTCAAAGTCTCTCTAAAGAGTTTTGAGATAAACCCTGACACCTGGGAGTCATCAGTGCTAAACCGAACAACCTGGCGACACCATATTAGACAAGGTGCCTCCTCCTACGAACAGAACAGGATTGCTGTGGCCCAAAGAAAACGTGAGCTGCGGAAATCCAGACTCAACTCCGTGCCTTCAGCTCCGGCAGACCACATGTGCCCGACCTGCGGCAGAGCCTTCCGAGGGCGCATCGGACTGATCAGCCACAGCCGGACACATCGTACTCCATCTACAACCTAAACAGTGTGATGTCCCTTGGTCATCCCCGACAACGACGGACGAACATCTTCATTGTTATTGTATTGACATTCGGAAAGTAGAAAGGTTTGTAAGTGCTTAATGTAGTCCAAGTATTACATGTTTCAACAAAAGGAGTAATAAAGAAATATCTCAAAAATTTCCAATTCCTGGGTCCCATTGTATTTTGTCGACTTCTACGACTACACGGTCGCCTTCACGCCAGTTTGTGCACGAGTCGCGAGAGTTCGCCTAACTGTCCGAGTGGTAGACCGGGGTCCATCCTGAGATGATTGTTTAGCCTTCAACGGTTCTTAAAGTCGCACAGCTACTGGTTATTGGGCACATTTTTTGTTATTTGGCTTTATGCAGTGTGGTTAATTTAATTACAGTCAAAACTGTCTTATGTGACCTTCCAGGGGACTTTCTTCAGAAGGTCACATAAGACAGGGAGTCTCTTAATAAAGGTTTACTGTCAAACATTCAGGTGTATCATTATATAAAAG
Source organism: Corbicula japonica (assembly GCA_038501625.1). Lineage (NCBI taxonomy): Eukaryota > Metazoa > Mollusca > Bivalvia > Venerida > Cyrenidae > Corbicula > Corbicula japonica. The sequence continues at coordinate 134,407 of JAZAYU010000639.1, read as the reverse complement.
TTCCATAATACTAATAGAGCATATAGTGTTAAAACATTTATTTATGGTAAGATAAAAATTAGATGTAAACACAATTATCTAAATTAGAGATATAAACACAATTATCTAAAATATAACAAAAGCAGTAAAAGTGAGTTATTATTAAAAATATTTTCTGCAGAATAGTCTTTAAACAGATCTGGGAGTCGACATTTCCATTCATTCACTGTATGCTTCTGGACGTCCCCCCTTTCGCCACTCAAGCTCACGAAATAAATATTGTTACGCTTGATTAAACTTTCTAGCCACCGTTTGAGGCTTTAAATTTAGAAACTATATACGCCGGTATTCCTTTATCCAGTTTTTTATGGCTTCATACTTCTGCTGAAGATCTAAAACAATACGCATTTTCTTTGTTTCCGCAGTGTCTATTTAATCAATTACTAATTAAATAGACCCTGGTTTCCGATATTTTTTTAACAGACAGGAAGTAAGAACAGAGTAATCTTTCATAACAGAGTCGCTAAAAACAGTGACATGCACGTTTCGGCCCGTATAAATCACGGTCGCTAGTCACGTAACACGGTGAGTCGCCTAATACAGTGCAACTATATAGCAAAAATCGTTTGGCGGACTCGAAGAAGGTCACATAAGACAGGAAGTCGTTGAATACAGTGGGTCATTATGGCAGTTTTGACTGTACTTGTGGAAAATAACTAGATAGACTGTTTTCTGAGAAAAAAAAACATTTCTCCGCCCCATCCTCTGTATACCAATAAAAAAGTGAAACAAGCCTATCAGGAACTGCCAAATTAAGGAGGCAACCCCCCCCCCCACACACACACACAAACACACACACTCACAGCCAAGAAGAAGAGAGGAAGAGCAGATAAAGCATGATTTATAAAATGACTAATTTCAAAACAGACACCACAGACAAAAAACCAAAAGAACCCGGGGAATGCATTGAAACGATCATTATTAAACAATTTGCCACTGGGGGTTTAAACCTGGTTCTAGGGTGCACATACCTAACACTTGTCCCAACGGGTTCTCATATGAATAAACATGTACAAGTAATTCGGCGAAAAAAAAGTCCAATCCACCTATCAATTCGACAATGCTGCATGTAAAAGCAAACAGATATACGCAAAAGTATACCAAACACGAAATGCTTATAGCATTGCACAGCAAGAGGGCGGGTAGTTGATGATCTTACCGAGACCAGAGCCCTATATCAGCAAGAACACGACAACAGGGACAAAATAAACAGGCCGAGCTTCACAGATGTTTCACAAGATTTCCCTTTAAACCTTGAAGTTCATAAACACTTAAACCCCTGCCACCATCATGCAAAGAGAGGTAGGCATAACGATCAACTGTAAATCAACATTTACCATGCATGCAAAAGCTGTAAAATATCACGTTGAATTTACTGTTTTTTACGAATAATGTAAGGATTGCTTTTTTATTGAAGAGTTTACTTTTACGCTTCATAAGGCAGGGGACCTTGGTGGACGACCCAAGCTAAGCGAGGAACATATGAACGACACCGGTTATGTGCTGTTATTAAAACCATGCGCACTGCAAAACCTCTTCCTTCACAAAAGAAGAATAAAAACTGCGTACTCAATCGTAATCAAATCTGAAAGATGTTTCAGCGCGCTACAGGCTTTGTGATTATCCCATCTACAGTGCATGCAGCATGGTCGAGTAAATTGGTGGTTTTGGTCTTAATTCATCAAGAAATAGTACTTGTTTTGTCATTTGAGAACATCTGTAGACAAGTGTAAGGTTTGTTAACCTTAATGCTTGATTTAAAGCCCTAAGTGGCAACTTATTATTCTAGTGACCGTTCAAAGGCGATAAAACCACAGTTTCACATTTTTAATCGTTCGTAGTGTTTAAACGAATAATATTATACACCCATGTTCTCTTTCTCTCCATGTTTTGTCTTTGTATGGGGGTGTGGTTTCTGATATGCATCGTCAGTCATTCAAAACTGTGTATATATTTATATAATTATGTTACAATATGATTGAAATAACTTCGTACAAAGAAATGTATTACGAACGTGGCACAATAAATAAAGTTACCATGATTTCAAAAATTGTAAATTACCCGGTCTTATCGTTCAGACAAGTATATTATTACAGATCTTCCGGAACTCTTCTATCTTCTATCTTCATATCCGTTTCGATAAAATTCCAAATTATCAGATATACTGTAACTGTTTTATTTTTTTTTTAGTTTGTATAACGGGTTCCTGTAAGAATGGACCTACTTGTAAAGACATTAATGCTTAAAGTAATGACATACAAAATTATGTAAACACTTGCGCATAAAGGACCCTAACATAGTTATATATATTTTCGTTTTACTTCTTGAACTTTTATACCAATATTTGAAATATGTCTCTATTAAATTGTGCGTAAGCGTTGTTCTGTCCTGTCTATGAGACCAATAAGCATGTATGTTGTTTTTTATATGTATGTGTGCTTTTGCATGCAACATTGTTAAGATGATGGGTGAGTTGGAGTCATTTCTTGAAGACAACTTGTACATGTTTGTTAATACGATAACCTGTTGGGGCAAGTGTGTTGTTAGTGCACTCAAGAACCTGGTTTAAACCCCCAGGGGCAATTTGTTTTGCCACTGACCGTTCTAAGGAGGTATCCCCAAAGTTGTTCTCTTTCGTTAATTGTTTGTTGCGTCCTATTTGAATTGACATACTTATATCAAACACGCTATCTATCTTCCTCTTCTTTTTCGCTGCTTGAGAAGGCTGTGCTTTGTGAGTGTGGCGATTCCTGATATGCATATTTTACTTTTTGTCAAGTACATTATTATTTAGATTTTTGGTGAAAACTTTATATTCAGATCTAGGACCACTACACTTAACCTATCAGGTTCAGCGGTAGCGAAATCCGCGTAAAGGGTAACAGTAAACTTAACAGTAGCACACAATACAAAAGCCACACGGAGCTCAACATTTTTTAAATTTATTATAATTCTAGGCAACGAATATTTTATATTCTAGGCAGGACTTATTGTCAATTTATTTTACTTATCCTGACAGTACTTGTAAACTTGCCATCGTATTTAAAACTAATGACCAGGTAACATCAATAGTATCATTTCAAATTGGTCTACTAATAAATTAGTGACTTGATATTGGTCTTGGTATTCGTCTGAGGCCGAGGGCACAATCTTGTAAAATCTTTAACCCACTAACAAGCTGAAAACCATATAGGACGACTGGTCGCCATTTCAGCCAATTAGAAGCTTGAGATTTGAGACTGGATTTAGTTATATGATCACAGTAATCAGAATTAAAATCTACATAAAAGTACAGCATTTTAGGACCGAGTAACAATTTTGATACATGCCAAAATATAGCAAACATATAATGCAATTAATCAAGGGAATTCATATTGGCCTCGTAAGTTGGACATACTGGCCCGAGGTCGAATGCCATTGTATAATCACTTGATAAGTAAATGATTTTCGCATGAAATACTAATTCCAACGTGTCATGTACGTTATCCAAATTAAGCATTTTTTATTATTAGAGAGGTTCAAATTTAAGACGTGTACGTGTACGGGTAGTAGATACACTGAAACCCCTTTAAACCGGACGAGGTCGGGACCGAACAAAATTTCCGGTTTAAAGGGGTTTTGACAACTTGACAAAATTCCAACATTTTTTCCAAACGTGGACATTTTGTTCTATATTTTGTACAGAACTGTATTAATAAAAAATAATTAATTATAGTTCTCTGCGGCTTTTAACCAACAAAAGTAAGATGCATTATTACTTTACAAGGAAATGATCAGCACACTTATTTCAAATTTAAATTTAAAAAAAAAAACTAACCTATGCATATGTTATTTTTTACACAGCTGATTTATATTGATTGAGTATTGAGGAAGGAAAACCCCTTGAAACAAATAAGTACTAGCCTAATACTAAATGTCACAGGTGTCATAATTTAAACAAAAAGCTGTGGAACTCAGTTTGTTGCCATATCAAAACCAATCATGACATGCTCTAGCCATACACAAATTCATACAGGACTTTTGTGAATAAACAAATAATGACAACAATATTGATTAATTTCATTTGCTGTGCACGTATTTTTAAGGGCAGTTCATTTTTTTCAATCTTTTAATAGACCATACATTTCAAAGTTAACATGAACAAACTTATTATGTCGCCACAGATTGGGAAGCATATAGAGTTGCCCTCGTCCGTCCGTCCGCAGGTCCGTCCCCAAATATTGTGGCATCAACTCCTCCTCAACTATAAGGCGAATTTCTTTCAAACTTGCTCAGATTATCAAACTGCATGTGTAGATGATCGTAAATAAAGGTTTTTTTTCTGAGACCATGTTTCTGTTATGGCCCTTTGTTATTAAAAATTATATTGCTGCAGTGGGGGCATCAGTTTCCGAGGACACATTCTAGTTTTAATCTTGTCTTGTTTAAAGGTTTTTTAAAATGGACTAATCCCATATGCGCAAAAATTCTTGTCCGGTTAAAAGAAGTGTTTTATAATGGAAAAATCCAATTTGGGCCATAATTCTTGTCCGGTTTCCTGGTAAGTGGTTTCCCGATAAAAGGGGTAATTTATTTAGTAAAAAGTTTGGGAACGGACGATATGTCTAGTTTAAAAGGCTTTCCATATTAACGGGGTTCCGGTTTAAAGGGGTTTCAATGTACATGTACATTTTTTCGCATACTTGTACTGTAACTTAACAAAACAACATATGTTGCTTTTTTATGAACACAGAGCATTTCACCGACGTTTTTGTGATAACTTTTTTTAGTTTGTCAAGACCTAATTGAGTCATTACGCTCTTACTGGAAAATATTTATGTTAGATTTGGTACCTTTTTATAAATAAGTAAACGACATTCCAGTTGGATACTTAGCGGAACCTCTTGTTGCTGATCTGGTGATAAACTGTTATGAAAGCGACTATATTTAACCTTTTAAGTTTGTAAAGACCTAATTGACTCGTTACGTTCTTCCTGGATAATATTTATGTTTGATTAGGTACCTCTATTTATAAACAATTCCAATTGGATACTTAGCAGAACCTCGTGTTGCTGATCTGTTGTTATACTGTTATGAAAGCGACTTTATTTAATCTCTTTTTACCGAACATCAAGATGGCATTATTGCAGCCTTTAACAATACCTCGAGGTACCTTGATGATTTATTAAATGCAGACAATAACCATTGTCCACACTGGTCATTAATATTTATCGTAATGAACTACAACTTAAAAAAAAAACACTTAAAAAACAACAAGCAAATTTTCTTGATTTAAATCATTACAACGACAATGGTTACGTCATTACTAAAATATATTATGATAAAGATATGTTCTTGTACCGGTACGTGTAGCAAAACTTGTTTGGGTACTACCTCATACAGGTATGTGTTCCGTAAATTAAGAACTAGTTCTTATACAAGTAAGCGACCTGAAATGTAGCATTTACACGTATTTGACATTGTTTAAAATGCGTGTAAATATTTATTTTAGACGCGACTATTGTAGATCTTGTTCATACTGCATAAGTGGCGGATCTAGGGGGGGAGGGGGGTTCGGGGGGGGGGGGGGGATCGGACCGCTGTGATGGTCTTGAGTGTCAAAACTTTGTTTTAACGCATATTACTTGCTCTCAGTTCTAACCTGTGTATTGCCAATAAACAACTTCGCACCCCTGCACACTTGCCACTGTATGTGACCAATCTGCTTAAATTTGTAATCAAAACGGCGGCGAGTCATCCAAGACAAAAAGTAATGACCACGAGCACAAATGCTGTAAGTTGGCATAGAGTAATTTACTGCATTAGGTAGAGCCGTGAACAAATCATATAAAATAAAAATGCTTCAAAAATATGCCGAGCGCGTCAATGTCGTTCCAGGATTTTAGGACCAAAATCTTTACACATTCGTTTCTGCTTTAATTGGACAGTGCTTCAGAAGGGAACGAATTTCACGCTGTTCACGAATATAAAGCATTCAAATGTAAAACAAATCCACGGCCGTAACATACTTAAATTGCATCACTACTGCTGACAAGGAAGCAGCCCCCCCCCCCCCTAGATTAGTTAGGACTCTTACATTCATTGTGGCCTTTTACAAACATCATTTATTGAGAACCCTGGAAGTTTCCGAAGGACTGATGTTTTAGCTCAGTTGCAAATTGACACGCTGTTAATAACACGACTCGCTGAGTCGAACCCCTTGCTGAAAGCCTGGATCCCCCACTGATAATTTTAGAAATCCCCGTGAAATTTAAGTTGTGCACACAAAGCATAACAAGATAATTGAATTTTTCGATAATGTTTTTCTCGTGTGATAAAACTCATTTATGCCATATGAAAGTATATCACCCGCGTGATAATACTTAGCTTTAGGTACGTTATCAATGAATGTTAAAGTTACAAAAAGCACAAGTGGTTGTGTTTATGACGCTTTGTATTGCACGTTCTTGGTAATTAGAATTTATTTGACTGAATTAAGCGTTTAATATTTAATTCGTCATTTATAACAAAACTGTAATTCTTGACCAATTAAAACAAATTAGCCAGTTTTTAAATTCGCTCTTTGCAATGTTTACCCCGTAAGTCTGCACATTCAAATCGTTTTCTATGAATTTAATTTTCCATAGTGTATCAGTTAAGAGTATTCGATCTATAATTAATTAGTCTCGGCAAAAACAAGTCAATATCACTTATATTTCGGAAAGTTTTTTTATTTTACTTTCGTCGTTTGTATATTTTCCTCACGACAAAAACACTTTAATTTGAAATGTTACCTATAAAAGTAAAATAATCATCAATAAATCATAAAAAAGTAAAACAAGAAGAAAACAACACACTAAAGAACTCATAGTCTAAAACATTTTTAGCCTTAATTGACTACAATCCTTTGTTCAAAACATCGTGAACATACTTTACTTGCAACATACAGTGAAACCTCTCCATTATGGACACCTAAGGGACTGAGGAAAGTGTCCTTAATAGCGGGTTGTCCTTAGTTGTGGGTTTGAATAAAAAAGAAAAGAACATGGCTGTTCTTTAAAAAATTGTCCGTAATACTTGGGTGCCCGTAATATCGAGTGTCCGCAATGGGGGTTTTACTGTAATAATTTAACAATAAAGAAAACGCCGTTTGGTTATTCATTTGTTTTGACGAGGCCTTTCAGTTTGTTTGAAATATATGAAATTCGTCCTGTTTTCTAAGAATGCGAGTAAAATACAGTCCAATCGCGATGATTCAAAATGCGATGACTCGATATATCGGTCTGACTCGACATGAAACGCCAGTCCAGTCTATTCTTCTTTTAAGTTCAATGTAATAAAGATGTGATGATTTGATATTCGGCGAGTCAAAAAATGCGCTGACTCGAAATAAGGGCGTAGCCCCGAGTGATATATATCTACGCAGCTGAACGACTCCCCGTGAATTATCCTGCGATAATTCACCGGAAGCTATTGATTATTTCAATTCTAACACGACACATCTGACTGAATAAGCGAAATAATCATAACTCAATTTTAGCGCGTCGTAATAAGCGCAAATGGGTTATAAGATCGGCAGTTAGTGTTTACTCCCTAAACATCTTCAAAAACTGATAATAAATAAAAGATTAAATAACAAACTTGAATACATGTCCATCCAACCGCGCATTTAGCACTCTCCAGCCGTCGTTCGAACCGTATGTGTCATTCCAACGGTTTGATACTGAACCAGAAAATAACATGTAAACAACGGAAATGACGTGACGTCGTTTAAGTGGCGCGTTAACGTCACCTAAACGTTGCTGCAAAATAGCAAAAAATAATTATAGTATTTTATCTAAATATATAAAATAAACATTATTATATTACTGTGGTATCATCATATTACGCGCGGGTAAACATTTCGCGTATTTTGTGCTTTCTTAAATGCGCGAAATCAAATCCCAGCGAAAAATACAATTGTCACGTGATAAGTTTATACCGACAGGTAATAAGTAATAGCCGTGCCCACGCGCGATGAATTATCGTGTAATAATTCACAGCAAATTCAATGGGAAAAACGTCAAGTCGTATTAGAATTATAAACATCTCGTACATGTACGAAATTACTTGAGATGCGATGATTCGACATACGCGATGACTCGAATAAATCGGGCGGAGTCCAAGCATTTTGAGTCATCGCAATTGGACTGTAGTTTTTGCAATTAATTATTGGACACGATGATAGATTGTATTTTATTAATAAAACACGCTAAAGATAATATTTGCCGAAGTACGCTGTGCTATATAAATCAACCAAAACTCGGCTAATTTCTCTCAGTCAAAATCGAGGTCTATCACAGACGGCCCTCTCGTCGACGTGTTCGTAGCTTGTCTCTCAGTTTTCAACCTTCGCTTGTCAAATCCTGTCCGTGAAATTGAAGCCTCCTTTGTAGATACTAACCGATTTGACAATGCGGACATTTCAGCGCATTTGAGGCGTTGATTCAGAGATGGGTGTTCTGGGTGAAGTGCAAACGGATTCTTCTCACGTTGTTCAAAGTCTTTCGAAAAGTAGCTAAATCTGGACCTTGAGTACAAAGAAAACACAACTTCGTTCAAGTTAATATCATCATGATATTTTTTTACTGCACTACTCAGAACTAAAGCAATACTAAAACATTGTGTGAGCATGCTCAAACTATTGCAGATTACGTCATCAGAATAATGTGTTTCTGAGTGTGGAGATTTCTGATAAGCACATTTTACTTTTTGTAAAATTAAAATATATGTCATGTTTAACTTACTATTATTTAAACAGAGATCAAGTTAACATAAATATAAAATATACTAGGGCATGTAAACTTTGAAACAATTCGGAATTTGAGATACAAAATGTATTATAATTACAATATGCAGTCTGCGGTTTCGTGTTGTGTTGCATGTATAAACAATATAACGCGATACCAAGCAGCTGTTATCAGTAGGTGTTTTGTTATTAAACATGTGTGGTCGGAGATTGGATGTGAAGATGGACATCGGAAGGTGGTGTAAAGTTCAGGATTTTCTCAAAGTGTTTACAACATATTTATGTGAATTATTTATTATTAGACAACGGAAATTTGGCAATGTTTACATTGGCGTGTTTACATTGACGTTACCTGTAAACAATGAAATAATATTTTAATCGTTGTTTAATACAAAGCGTTAAACTCCCAATACTTGTCCCATTTGCCGGGTGGTCTAAGACGCAGTCATTTAAACACTTAAAAAAGCAATGACAGCAACGCTGTTATAGGTTGTAGGTTCGAAAAATGTTTTTGTTTACATTTAAAAAAAATATTTTATACAATAATTATTTCCGCGATAAGACTAACTGAAGCAATATACATATTATAATGCTATAAGATGACTGCAGTAAAAAAATATAAATCCCAAGCTCAGAATTAAAATGGTTTATAATCTGCATCAATTAAAATCACTAAATATTTTAAGTTATTTTTGTTAAAGATTTTGAAGCAATTAAAAACATATTAAAAACCTTATCGTAAACTAATGAAGACATGTATAGACATCAAACCATCTAGGTTTGAACGCCCGCAACTCGGGTTTTGCAATAGTCTGAGTTTTATTAGAAATATCCCTATCTGATCCCCATCTAATTATGAATTAAGAATTATTTAAGAATTATTTTTGAACAGAATTGATAGGATATACTACGTAGACTACTTGTTAATATTGGAAACCAAAACTGATGTGACATGTCGCCGATTAACTTACAAATAAAACAAACAAAATCATTATTGATAATACTCTGACAATGTATGCGCAATCGTGAGGTGCAATTGACATCCGGTGGTCATTTAAGTCGTTAATCCCTGACACGTGCAGCTAATTGAGCGTATCGATGACTATCTTTAGTGTACCAAAACATACCCGACATAAGAATACTGGTGCGGTAAAGTTAAAATATTACGGAGGCAGGCCCCATGCTGCCCCGTTGACTACGCCTATGCAAGACACGAAATTTACAGGCGAAGAGAAGCTTAATGGCTGTTTTTTTCTGGGCATAGAACTACTATTGCATTCACAGAAATTGCCATAGACAACAGTGGACAGATTTGAAAGTGATTTTTTAGTCACAAGAATTATGCCCAGTAATTTATGCTAATGCAGCAAATTGGAGCCCAGTTGCCATTCTCCGGCAACTGTGGTTTGCCGTTGATAAATTTTATCCGAACAAAACTCCGTTAACGCCACCATTTTCTGCTTCGCAATGCGTAGTGCATATCGTTTAAACCATTAAGTCGATAAAGTATTCAATTTGAGCACGCAGTTAAGGAAATGAAAACATATTATGTTTTCAATTCCGCAACTCATTTCCGCAACTGCGTTCACAAATTGAATACTATTATATCTACTTAAGGGTTCAAACGATAACTATTATTAATGTATCTGTACTGTAAGTATTAATTCCAAGATACCACCTTTCACAGATTGTAAGATTTGTTGCAAAACGTGTATGTAGAAGAAAAGGTAATGTGTTAATTTTATGCAATGTACACTTAAATCTTGATATTTAAAAAAGAAGCAGAATGTATAAGTAACTGTCAATCAATATCATCGTACAAACTTATGTGTTAAACAATAATGAAAAAAAAATATGTTGCTACACGTAGGAACAGGCAAAATTAAACAATAATAAAGTAATATACGTTCGATTAACATGTTTTTACATAAAAAATAAAAATAAAAATGATCTTTAATATCACACGGAAAAGGTGAACGCGTAAAGATTATTCGGACTCCACACACTTTAACCAGCCCTAATGACGTTCAAGACTCGATGAACTTATCAAACACGAAATTTATTCCTTATATTTACACCTCATTTTATCATTTTGTTTCTAAATTTAATATAAAATATATACTTTTTACTAATTTCGAAATGTTGTTTAAAACATTTCTTACCCCGGGTTTGGCATTTGGACTGGTCCGCCTATTTACTCAAATAAAAAAAATCATACTACGACCAAAAATAGTTCCATGTTTATTGAACACATTCATCCGTTTTTTCAAACATTTATATACAGAAAAACCTAATATTTCACAAAAAACATCAAATTTGTATCACAGCAAGTACTATCTTTGCGAGTAAATGATAGTCTAAGTAAAAAACGTTATTTTGGCGGGATGTTAGAAAAGACTAATGCGTTAAATTTTCAACCAATGATAATTCTAGAAAATGGAACGGTACGAGTTTACATCCGACCCTGACTGAATCGGATTTTTGGCGGCCATTTTCTTTCTCGCTTACAGTAAAACATAAAAACGGGGGTTCGGGGGCGGTTGCCCCAGATATAACATAAAACAGGAACACGAAACGAAAGAAACAACTGGATTTGATGTCATATAAGTAAACTTGTTTACTTCCGGTTTGAGGGGTATAAAAGCAACTAAAAATAAAAGTAATCTAAAAATAGCAACATTCCAGGAAGAGCTATCTAAAATTAGCAACAATTATAAAAATAGCGGGGATTTCATGACGCCACCAGGGCATTCCTTTACATCCGACCCTAAATGTTGCGCGGTGATAAGGCTAACGGTATTCATTGAAGATTGAAGTTCACTCGTCCCGTAAAGGATATTGAAGCAGTGGAAATAAAGGTGTAAATATTAGAATTTTAATCATGATTAGCCATCCTATTGAATAACGGCAAAAAACCGCAATTTGACGTAAAATACAAAATACACTAAGCAACGCAATTTAAATTGACAACATAGTTTAATAAACTGTAAACGATGTAGGTAAATTATTGATGAATGACTTAGCCAGTCATATCATGATGGTGACATGTATTAATTGAACAGTAAAAGGAATGTAAAATACTAATATAAGAGTTCTAAAATCGCCATTCACATACGATTAGAATACAAAAAGTAGTTCTACGGTCAACTGTAGTAGTCCGGAATCAGAATATAATTTATATAACTGATCATTCGACTTTCAAATTGATCTTAACGTTATAGTTTAAAGCAACTTACCAAGCTGTTTTTGCCACCGCCGGTCGTTCTAAACATTTTGGTCCTCCATTGGGAAATTCCTCGATTTGGCTGTAAAGAAGAAAAAAAAAGAATTTCGATTTAATAAGAAATTGAAAAAAAAGACAAAACATTTTAAGCTTTTCTATATGTTCTTTGAAATACAAAATTGTTCAGTCATTATTATCATATTTCCAAAGGTTGGACAATTCAGTAAAACGCAGCAATATAGGCAGATACTCTTCAGAGATCAAACATTCAAATTTGTATTTAATTATCATATATTAACAACCTGTTAGGTTTGACTTTCTTTTGAAGACATAATTTCCATACGAGAAAAACGGTGATGCCAATAGCAAGCAGGCCAACAGTTGCCGTAGTAACCGCAATAACAAGAACTTGAGAGCTAGACTGTTCATCAATGCCATCACAACCTATGTCTTGAACAAAAAACATGTTAGTGTTCATTGAAAAATAAATCTTTTTTTGTTATTTTGTTTGTTTTCGCAGATAATAACCTGTATGTAAAGAAAGGATAAAATTGTAATACAACGATAAAATATGCACATGAGGAATGGCAACATCCGGAGCACACAGCCTCCCAACAATGCTAACAAGAAGAAAGGAAAAACAAAGAGCATGGGAAAAAGAAATAAAGTTAGTTAAAATTTACTTGCGATTTCGATAAATCATTAACAATTGTATTAAAACAAACATGGCATAAACTAATCACACAACCTAAATAGAGAGAGGATAATAGAGGCGTCACGAAATAGTAAAGTGTATGAATATGTGTTGACTTAAGTGTTATGATATGTTTTACCTCTATTTATCTAGAGCCTATGTTCAATACATGAACTGGTGTTTTTGTTAACACCTAATAATAACAAATAAAACATGATGATTAAGATGCATTTTTAACAAATTATACAGTATAGAACCTAAAATATTTTTGTCTTTTAAACTAAATTTTATTAGCTGGAGTAAAACGAAGGCATCTTACCTTGAGTCCAATTGTAAACGTCATTGTCAGTTTGGCAAACAATACAACTGTTAGATGTATGTTTCTGGCCATTTCCAATACATTTTCCGTCAATGAAGCAGAAGCTGTCCTAATTGATATAATTTATTATAATTATAATCAATTTTATATGAACCTCCAAATTGGTTTGGCGTAGTTGTTGTTACCAAAAATGTTGACGAAATACTCGTAGAAATTTCTACTTAAAAACACTTATCAAATAAGTAAAAGTCTGAAACATGCAAATCGAGAATTACACACAACAGAGTGATTAGTTGATCAATATAAAATAGGACGACACGAACAATTAACGTTAAAGTGATCCAGAGGGGTGTCAACAGTTTACATTTAATATATCGATTATAATGTGAAAAATCAGTGTTTTAGCTGAGGGAGAGGGTATTGGGAATCTGGTCAATGTTCAATGCCACTGTCAGATAGCTGGATTACACGACGTTCCGTATGCTCAAATAACATTTACAGAAATAAAATCCAGAAAAAGAGAATTTTCAAATTTGAAAGTCGGAGTCTAAACTGTGTATAGTAACATGAGTAAGGATGACATAACGACAAAGTATCAACCGTAATCTTAATATAATGACCACTGACTAGATAACAAACACAAACTGTTGTAGCCTCACCTTCATCGATATTACGGTGTCACCGTTCGATGTGCTTTGTACTTTCTGACATGTAGAATCATAGACATACGTTTTCACATATGTTCCGTAGTTGATGCCATTATTACTGATTGCAAAACCATACATTAGTGCAAATGATGACGTCCTTCCTAAAATGTGCTCATCTTTTACGCAGCAAATTCCTATAAATAAATCTTCGTATTTCCCTTCGTTCGAGCCTGACCATATTTTCTCTGTATCTGTTTTCGATAAAACCTATAAGTACATTCACAACTAATTTAAACTGATTTGTTTAAGATTCGCAGAATGTTGGAAACAATGTCCTGAAGACTGATATTGATGTCCTAATTTCATTAGCTTGAATATGCCGGGAATTACAATAATTTTGACAAATTGAAAACTAAATGCATTGAAACATGATATATATTGGTAATAAGTCTATGGATTGGTAAATGATATGAAAAACACACTTCCGTCTGTTTCTGCTACTAAAAACAAACTAAGTCTCTGAATAAGTGACACAAAAGAAAAAAATCAGTTTTGAAACATTTAACTATAAGTAAGTAAGTAAGTAATCATTTATTATAGTGACATGTGAATATCGTTACAAAACAACATAAATATATAAATAAATAAAAAGTATTCACCCGGCCCAACGGGCCTATATGTCACCTTGTAACAACATATTAAATGTCAAAACTCAGCTGTTTTAGAAAGAATTAGAGAAAATTTATGATATACATTTAATTAATTATTATATAGAATGTCTTTTCTTTTCAAGTATGCTGTTGTGATTTATTTTGCAGTCTGTCTGGTTTAGTTTATTAAAACACACAGTTTTTCGTTGTCATTTATAGTTTGAATTGTATTTAATATTTGACCAATATATTGAGCATATATGACCTATATGGCACATATCCTGAAGTCGCAACCCGTTTGAAATCATCTTAATGGCTGTATGGATATGTTTACCTTCTCATCATTTTCATTTATTTGTAAGAAATTTTATAAACTGCATTTTATTTATTATCATTATCAGGCCGAGCGATTATTATTCAAGTACGACCATTTGAAAACGACGCCATCCCTTTAAAACTGTCTAAACTAAATCTTATTTGCATAATAAAATTGAGTCTATCAATCTGTTAAATCTGAGTTAGGTAAAACATTTTTACAACTTGATATTTCAGGAATAACCCTATATCAGATTCGGGCAAAATCGGCTCAGGACATCGTATTATCAATTCGCAGTTAAACCAGCCCGGAGAAATGTATGTCCTACTGATGACGCAATTGGCATCATGAACAAGCTTTTATGTTACAAAAGGTTCGTTACAAAACTCGTTTTGTTGTCATTGCCCTGCAAAATTCCGTTTATGCAGCAATAAGTAACCCAGATCGCCACATTGCCCTGCAAAATTCCGTTTATGCATAAATACGTAACCCAGGTCCCCACTTACAAGAGCATACATAAACATATTTATCTGGTAAATGGTCAATTACAGTATTAGCAATCAACACGTACGTTGTAAACATCTATCGCACAATGAAAGTTATCCAGCAGATCATCAGTTCGAAGTGTGAAACACTGAAAGTCATCTCCTTCAGCAATGTCACAAACCCCGCCTCCTTCAATGTCGTCTATTGTCAATGGTTGGGTTATATCGATACTGCAGTCTGCCCTCTGTAGGAACCGTTGCACGAACAAGTTCCTGATCATGTAATAATATAACCGGCAAAAAGGTTAGGATTATCGCATTGACGTGTTTATTATATGTATGAATTGTGCGACCAAACTTAAAACAGTGCTTTTAAGAAGTATTTTGTCAAGGTGGTTGAAGGATAAGCCAACACGTTACTCGACCGTCTTGCGTACACTAGCATAAAAGTACTAAACAGAAAGTAGATTATCACAAGCCAGAGCACCTTTAGGTACTACGGAATAACTTGGGATTAATAAAAACATTAATAAGAAACAGGTCACTTGTAAATAATATTATGTTATAAAAATGTTTGTAGAACAAAATGCCAGTATATTTCGTACCATTTGCCGTACATACTCCGTGGCCTGAACAGTTCATATGACAACTGTTAGCGATAAAATACTCTACTTTTTGAGAATTATTGGTGACATATGACGGAGTCAAGTCCAGTATCGTCTTTACAACGCTATTCATAGCATCAGTATGAACACTAACAAAGGAGGGGTCATTCATAGCCTGCAAACACAATGATGATGATAAATCACTATTATATTTGAAAACAATATCAATAGCACTTAAATGGAATATACGTACATTGCTCACACAAAAGACACGGACGAAAACAATATTATTATTAACAACAAAATAAATAAGACTGCGATGGGAAATTAAAATGCGTAATGTCCACATACTGTTTAATTCGTGCTTAGCAAAATTAAGAGAGTTATCATTTTATACAGTTCATTCAAATATTTAAATATAAAAGTACATACCTCAACATCGTATTCACATTGAAAAGTAACCGCCCCAGCACTTTCATTTGCTGACACGTCAGCTAGATCTGTCAGAGGAATAGACTGGTTTAATTCAGCACACCGTTTTGTAGCTTCGTCAGCACTTATGTTGTATGACACAGCTCTCTGTAGAATAATAGACGAAATTAACTAACAAGTTAGCTATATAACCTAACAATGAGATTTTGAATAGCGGTACGATAATTAAAACATGCGTATGTTCTCTTCCTCCATTCTATAACATGATAAGAACTATCGTCTGGAAAAACAATGTTACAAGCTCAAACAATAAATTAACAAAATGAAGTGTTGACAGGACTTTTGTCTTAGAATATGGTAGTTATAGCAAATGCGATCGTCATCTTTATAAAGTCTGCAAAAAAGATCTTATAGTATACCCTTTTCCGTTCAGTTCTCGATCGATGTTGAGAAAATGTAGAAAATAAACGTCTAAGCTCCATGTCGGCTCTTACTTGTACTTCTCCTCCTTGCTGTTCGCAACCTGCACTTTCTCTTTGCAAGAGATTTACTGTCAAAACATCCCAAACTCTGAGACGGTGAACATTGTGATCCAAAGCTTGACCCAAATCTCTTGCAGACACAGTAGTTCTTGTTAATTTCATCCCAAGATTCAAGTTCTCTACCCGGCCTCATGAAAAGATTCTCCTCTGCAGATAATCTGAAGTCAGAATGAAACAAATTATTTTGTTTTTGGTTCTTTGGAATTGAATTGTAAACAGTTTAAGCTCTAACATAATTTCAGTTTATCATTAAATGAATGTGTCATTGTTTTTGTTTGTCTCACTCTTGTTACAGTCATTGTTCAACGTTTAATTTTTTTTCTTTTTGAAATGCAGATTCCTCTTGCACTGCAAGTACAGTATCATCTTTAGAAACCTGGTAAACGTTCTCTATTTACAATCTATCAATATTATTATATGCATGTTATTTTATCTATATCTTTAAATTTGCATAGTATGCTTCTTAATTAATTTCATTAAATTACGACAAAAGGCAGCAAGTTCTAACTCATGATGAATATAAATTGTTAAATATAATTAAAGACGTTACCGCCAGCTATCTGAAAACTTCGTTGGTGACTGCCGCCAGGTTCTTTGATTTGCAGTGAGACCACCATTTCTATGTGTAAAATCATTTGTGGCATCGCCATCAAATTTTCCACAATGTCCCTCTACATTATATTCATCTTTAGGTGACATAAAAATGTCAACATTTAACACCTTGCTGTAGAACCACGGCACAGCAACATCAATCTGCGTTCCAATGGGAGTGAATATCTACAAAATAAGAATTTAGATTCTCTTTGAATAGAGGCAATACATATGAAATCCACAGTAGCGCTCAGTAGCGCAATTTCAGCCAGATTAAAAAAATGACTCAGTTTTCAGAAAACATGTCGTAAGCCTTTGGACGACCAAATCTTCAAGGTTAAAACTCTATCTGAATAGATGTATTCTTAGAACAATAAAAAAAACTGGCTGTGAAATTCCTTGTTGCAATAGTGATTTTAAACTGCAGCTGTATTTATGAATTAGATCTGGATATCGGCGATAAAACTTGCAAAAGGTTTTCCTTAATTTGTGATACCGATAATCATGTTTTAAAAGTTTTTCTGTAATGCAAAGATTACGTTCATTGAAATCATTCACATCGTTGCAAGCTCTTGAAAAGCGAACAAGCTGTGAGATATAAACCCCGTAAGAAGTTGCACGAGGAACATCGCCGTCTAGAAACGGAAAATTTACTATATTAAAATTAAAATCATCTCTTTTATCATAAATTTTAGTAGTGACGTAACCATTTTCGATGGATAGATTTAAATCAAGGAAGTTTGCTTGCTTTTCTTAGTTTTCGTTTTGTTAAGCTGTAGTTCTTTAGGATAAATCTTATTAACCAGTGATGGAAAATGGTTATTATCTATATTTAATAAATCATCAAGGTACCTCGAGTTGTTGTTAAAAGCTGTAATAATATCATCTTGATGTTCGGTAGAAAGAGATAACATGAAATCTCTTTTATAACAGTATAAAACAGATCAGCAACATGGGGTGCACAATTAGTACCCATTGGAATGCCTATTACTTGTTTATAAATAGAGGTACCAAATCTCAAATAAATATTATCCAATAAAAATGTGAGCGCCTGGATAAGGTCTTGACAGGTCCATGAAGTATAATTATCATAAGAACCATCTGTAAAGAATGCCCTATGTTCATTACAAGCAATAAATGTTTTATTTTCTCTAGCAAAAGTTTTTTCAATGAGACTGGTTAGCTTGTCTCTTATTAAATTATGAGGGAGAGAAGTATACAAGGTAGAAAAATCATATGTATGTAGACAAACAGAACGCCTGAAAATTATTTGATTTAAGTTTCTTCAAAACGTCATTTGAATTTTTTATAGACCAAAATAAATTTTTGCCAGTAGTTTCAAAACCTTTTTCGCAATACCTAATTACATGTTCTTTTATAGCTGTAAGACAAGATGTTAAGAGCACGGATAACTTTATTGTAGTACAAGAACAAGAGTTAGCGATAAATCTTGCTTTGTACGGTGTTTTGTGCATTTTAGGCAACCAATACATAGTAGGTACTTTGTCTTGTTTAGGCTCAACACTGATTATAAATTTTGTAATTTGTAGAGTGTGTGCAGTAACAATATCACTCTCAGATGAAGAAGTCAGTGTATAAGCATTAGTGCTATTAAGCTCTTCAGTTTGAACATTTATATAGTGTATACGTCACACTATAATAACATTATTTGAAGCCTTATCAGCAGGTGTTAAAACAAAGTTGTTGTGAAAATCTTGAATACCTTTTTTCAAATGACGAAAGTTAAAACGAGGTCGAGGTGGTAGTAAAGCTATGTTTCTTTTATAGAAGGATATACGAGTGTCAATTATTTTGAATATTTGTTTCTTCCAGTTTGAAAGAGCATTAGGCTCAGCATGTTCTCGTTTACACCATTTATTGCAAAAAGAGTTTAAAGACTCTGCTTTTTCCAGTTTGAAAGAGCATTAGGCTCAGCATGTTCTCGTTTACACCATTTATTGCAAAAAGAGTTTAAAGACTCTGCAATTTCCGCACGACAGGTATTAAAGTCGATGTCCGATGGAATTCTGTATTTTGGACCTTTTTAAATTAAATTGCGGATTCTAAAGTCTTTGATAACAGATAAAAGGCAGTGTTAATTTCTCCCGGTTATTCATAAAAAAACATCTGTAAATTTAAAAAGAAAGGTTATCAACATGATATTTTACAGCGCTCTGCAGGCCAGGTGATTAACCCTTCCACAGTTGATCATTACGCTTAGTAATACCTCTTTGGTTGCACGACGTACATTTATCCCTGTCATCGTGTTCTTGCTGATTTTACTCCAGGAGCTCTGGTCTCGGTAAGATCATTGAGTACCCGCCCCTTTGGCTTTGCAATGCTCTTAGCTTCTTATGTTTTATATGTTTGTGTGCTTTTGCATGCTCCATTGTTAAGCCGATAGGTGGGTTGGAGTTTTTCACCAAGACAACTTGTACTTGTTTTGTGATATGTAAACCTGTTGGGGCAAGTGTGAGGTTGGTGCACACTAGAACCTGGTTCAAACTCCCAGTGGCAATTTGATTTGCCACCGACCGTTCCAAGGCGGTAACCCCTCGGGTTCTCATTTTTGTTTATTGTTAGTGGTGTCTTTTTTGAAACTGATCATTTTATTTACCATGCTGTCTCCCTCTCTCTTCTTCTTGACTGTGTGGGGAGGCTGTTTTTTTCTGAATGTGGCGATTCCTGATATGCCTATTTCACCTTTTTTTGGAAATCAGTTGAATTACAATTCAGTACCAGGCACGATGAAAATACCCGTGTTGTTGTTAGCACAGACAGTGATGTACAGTTGTCTGCATTCTTATTTTATAAACATAGTTCACTTGAAATGCTTGATTTGGCGTTTGTTTAATTGAAGACAGATTGCAAACAGTTAGTTTCATATATCCTAATTATATGTACCTTTTAACATATAGAAAAATCTGAACAACATACACCTACTAATAATACATTTTCCTCCGTAACTTTTCCTCTGTAACTGTTGGATAACTTTTTTGTTTGTTTTGCATTGTAAATTCAGAAAAGTTTTATTGAATTTGAATTTTTAGTTTGTTTATTAATACATGTACGTACAATTACAGGTATGTAAGTACGTTACTGGTCTCTGTTTAATTTGTAATGCATCTCAGTATTTGTTATAAAGTTATTTTCTGTAAATCTTGACATACATGTACTCATGATAGTTCATAAAATAGCAGTCGTTTTTGTTTATATTCCATAAACATTATGTGTTTAATCAATTAAAATATGTTTCCAGTCAACAATAACATGCTTAGAAGGTGTATACTGTAATAAGTACAGTGTATAAACCATGTGTTATAGGCACCTGCAGTTTTCCTCCTTAACTGAACATTTGACACAAAGAAGCAGCCACTTGTTATGTTTTGAGCTTATCGTTTAAATTGTGTGATCCACACGTTTATTCTGAAGTCTATACATTAATGCCTAAATAAAAACTTATGCCCTTTTCACAAACTTTATATATGCAGATGTCCATTTTTGGTTTTTACTTAATCAAAATTGAGTCAATTAATATTTGAATCTGGCTGTATTTGTGCAGTGTCTCCCCATAAATCTAGTCAGTGCTGTTATCAGTAAAATAATCCGTTACCTAGGTGATGCAGTGATAATAATGTTTATCAGGGTTTATCAGGGTTATCCGATCAACCTTCGTTGTTGGAATTGTAGGTACAGGTTCGCCCCAAGTAGAGGCAATATCATTTGTAATTCAAGGTGTCTATGTGTTTAAGAAAATCTGAACTGTTTTTAGAAAACCGCCAAAAACGAAACAATCATTGTACAATTATCTTAAGTGCGTTTATGCCCAAATACAATAAATTTGCTGACATTATTTCTTAGTAAGCTTGATAATGTAAGGAAAGTCGAACTAGTTTTACTGAAGCACTGATGTATACATGCCGGAGAATTGCTTGTTAATAATCTAGACAATATTTAGGCAGCTGAAAACATTAAAACTTATGGGTATTTTTGTAAATAGTTTGTATATATCTTCTGACTTGTGTTTTTGTTGTTTCTGTGAGGATTGTTCTCAAAATATTTGTTGGTTACTCAAACATCAAATAAAAATGGACATTCTCAAGGGTTGGTCAATCTCAAAATCATGAATTTTCAATGAACTAAATAAATATTTTAATATTCATTTTACATTAAATCGTGTAGGTTTTGATTATATAATAGTTTGGTTTAAATATAACCGGTTATAGTGATACCCTACCTTATACCTTCCAGTTCCTACTTCAATTACGTCGATTATTCCATGATCTTCACAGCTTGAGTATCCCAAATAATTTATTTCACCGCAAGAATTGATCATAAAAACATCTCGTCCTGCACGAACTGCTATTCCACATATACATGTCGGTGGCGAGCGCACTCCATCACACGCTTCAACTTGAATTTGTACCTACATTACAAATTGAGAAAGCCGAGTACGAAAAATATTACAATTGGGAAATGTAAGATTGAATAAACTTATTAAGCGATTGATCTAATATTGGTTCACATCACAAAGGAGAAATCAGATATAGATTGTATAAACGAACGTAAATTTAGGAATGGCTTTGCGCTTTGATTGACGTCAAAATCACATTTCGAAGTTATACCCAACGATAGCGTAGTTGTATTAAAGTTTTAAGGGACAAATTAAAATTTAAAAAACATGAATTTCTAAAACAGCAAACTGCAATTCAATCTAACTATGCTAAAATGTTATTAATGTATGCTCAGTTATCAAATACTGATGAAAATACGTACATGCGTTAAGCGGTTTAACTGTTAAACGTGTACAAAAACTAAAAGATCAACAGGAAACATATAAATTAGAAATTAATCAATTAAAGTCCGTTTTGTATTACTTATTTGCATTAAATAACACATTTTAATTCAAACACCACCGCAGCGTTTTTCAAAAGGAAATGCATTTAAGCCACGGTGGTTTTACAATTATCAGTTTCAAAATGGATGCCACACACAATTAATGAAAGTGAGAACTCGAGGGGTTACCGCCGTGGAACGGTCAGTGGCAAAATGATTTGCCGCTGGGGGTTTTAATCCTGCTCTAGGGTGCACCAACCTCACACCTGCCCCAAACAGGTTCTCGTATCACAAAACAAGTACAAGTTGTCTTGGTGAAATAACTCCAACCCACTTATCGGCTCAACAATGTTGCATGCAAAAGCACACAAACATATAAAACATTAGAAGCTAATAGCATTCCAAAGCTGAGTCACACAAGACAATGTTGTAGGAATTCAAATTTACCTCTATTTTGTACTTTGTGTTGTAGTACAGCATATAGTATCCGGTGTTCTGTTGTTCATAATTGCTGAAAATTACATATAAATTAAACATATTGACTAATCATAATTATAATTTAGATCGTTGAATACATATCGTGTGGTTCAACAGAACTTTTTAAAGCGATGTTAAAAGATTGTTAATGTCCTTGTGTGGACATAGGTAAATTGTGTAAAAGAGTTGTCTTCTACTTATGTATTATATTTTAATTACCTGCCCGGAGCAGATATGACTTACGTGGACAAACTCAATCAAACCGATCATTTCCATACATGTCCGTTGTGATTCATTTCATTTACTCTACCTATCCATGTACTTTCAGATAAAGATAATCTATCACTGGTATTCGGCGAAGATCAAGGTATCTCAACCGAAGAGTATTGCTTTCCAGGCGGAAACGAATCAGTGTCGAGTTTCCGTCTGTAAAACATTTCCAGAGGGTTGAGATACCGTAATCTTCGCCGAATACCAATGACTGATTACTTTTCTCACTTTCTTCTTCAAGAATCAAAACAAAATTCTTTAATTTAAACAAAAACAACAACAATTTTGGAGAACTATTTCTTTCGCGTAACTTCTATTAGGAACGGTTAGTCAACCACGAATACACAGTCCTGTCAACGTTTAACACCGCTAACATGAAAAACAATATTGTAACAAATTCAAGAAAGGAAAAGAATTGTTATTTCATGGCATGAAAATCTGCAGATCGGGTTCCGTTGATAACGGGTCTTGGATTTTAAGGCTATCCGTGATTTCTTCACACTTCATAATTCAAATAGATTGAATTGTACATACCAGTTAATATATACCCTGATTATAAGCAGTATAATTCCTGTATTATTTCCAATTTTCTTCTCTATAGAGCATGATGTTTAACGAACCTTGCAACAGTGGTACATGAATGAAACACTCTAAAAAGTATTATTTTCAGACTCACACCACATTCCAAGTTCCAGCGTGCAGAATTTAGCAACCTTTGAGTGTATCATTCCATAAATATAATTGTATAACAAAATCCTAATAAATCAAAATAAGCAAACTGCTCTGTTTGAAAAAGAAGAGTAAACATTCGTTTAATAACGTCACATAATAATTTTATATAACGTAGTAATAGTATCGTGACGTAGTCTAAATCAATAACGAAAATGCTTAATTATTATGGTGCGCAATAATACGAAATAACACGAGCTCGCGGAGTTAAATATAAAGCCATGGAAGATAAGGAAATCTCACACAGCTAAAACTAGAAATTTTTCTATCTAAGTTAGAAAATTGGTAGATTAAGGACGCAATTTATATGGTTTTATTAAAAAAGGTGAATTATGCCTATCAGGAGTTGCCACAATCATAAGACACAGCCTTCCCACACAGCCAAGAAGAAGATCAATTCAGATCTTGGTTAAAAATTATCAGCTCTAAAACAGACACAACCAATTAACAAAGATGAGAACCAAAGATTTGACCTCCCTGAAACGGTTAGTGGCAAAAACAAATTGCCGCAAAAATTAAAACCAGGTTCCAGGGTGCAACAACCTCACACTTTCCCCCAACAGGTTTTCATATCAACAAACAAGTTGTTCTTGATTAAATAACTCCTCGTTTAGGGCAAACCCATTCTTTTATCTGGGGACCATACGCCGCTGAACATGGAATGGTATTAATCTGAAAATACCTCATTGAAGGTTCCATGTTCACCGCCATATGCATACCATCGTTTGGGATGGATCGAAATTGTACTATTTAATGTAATTACTGAGTTGCGCTCAACCCGGGGCTAGGCGGCGTGGGCAGTAATAAGCATTCCCATTACTGCCCATGAACAGGCTCAATCAAACCGAGCCTGCAGTATTTTCATATTTGTCGTGTTCGGTGGCTTTCAAAGTTCCCTTTTCATCTATTTCAATATCACAGTAGCGTTGTTTGTGCCGTGTGGCGGCTGTAAAAGTCTCCCCGTACATTCAATCAGTGCTGTTTTCAGTTACGTCCTTTGAAGGTCATTGAGCACGATACCTATGTACTATGTTTATAGTACTTCTAAAATTCCTTTTGTTTTAATATTTCGGCCAGTTTATAGATAGGTGGTTTCAATATCCCAGCCAATACAGATTTGGATATTGTCCAATCACCCCCAAGGATATACTTCCTGCTTTTTAAATTTTGCCTTTGGCGTAGTCTGTGATATGCAGGATTTGTATTCTAAGATCCCCTGTCAAAATTCTATTCTGTTTAGTTCCGCCCATTGTTTTCTCGTTTAGGGCAAACCCATTCTTTTATCTGGGGACCATACGCCGCTGAACATGGAATGGTATTAATCTGAAAATACCTCATTGAAGGTTCCATGTTCACCGCCATATGCATACCATCGTTTGGGATGGATCGAAATTGTACTATTTAATGTAATTACTGAGTTGCGCTCAACCCGGGGCTAGGCGGCGTGGGCAGTAATAAGCATTCCCATTACTGCCCATGAACAGGCTCAATCAAACCGAGCCTGCAGTATTTTCATATTTGTCGTGTTCGGTGGCTTTCAAAGTTCCCTTTTCATCTATTCCAACCAACCCATCAGCTCAACAATGTTACATGCAAAAGCACATACCCATATTAAACATAAAAAGATAATAGCATCTTCATGGCAAAGAGGATAGTACTCAATGATTTAACCGATACCATACCACTGGGCATTCATTTACATGATAAAAATACAAATTACAAAAAAACGTTTACATTTTGGACATCCGCCATAAACTCTTAATTCAATGTTCTGAAAAGAACTTATTGTGGTAGTAAAATGTTTAATTAAAAAAAGTTGCTCAGCAATTACGCATACAAAACATAAAGGAAAATTGTGCTGTTGGTTGTTTTCTATTTCGAGTGGAAAGGAAATTTGATAATCTTGCATAACCAATGCTCTTCTGTTCTCGTTACGCTTTAATTGCGTGGAAATGCTTCGTTTTCAGAGTGTGGCGAATCGTGATGTGCATATTTGCCTTTTTGATGACAAGTATATGTTATTACCAAGCAATCATACTTAAGCACATACAACTACACTATGGTAGTATCAGACATTACTGCTTTACATTCAATATCTTACTCGACAACAGTGTTATTTGAAATAGCAGTCGACAACAGAAAAGTGAAAAATACATATGGGGCGCGTTGCGGGAAAAGGTACCTTCGGACAGTTGACGTCAATCCTTGAAATGACGTCATAAAGTTGAGCAAACGACATTAATTATTATGCATTTCGCGTTAAAAATTTTATTTCATTGTCAAAATGTGAAAGAAAAGCACGTGATAGTTATGAGAAATTTATAGGTAGTTGTAAGTTCTTTCTAAATATAGTAACAACTAAAATGTCACAAAATATGACCGAATGTACCTTTTCCCGTGGCGCGCCCCATATCAGGATTTGCTGCACTCAGAAAACACAGCCACCACATGCAGCAAAAAGTAGGAAAGGAAAGTTGATCAATTTAATTGATAAAAACTCAATTCATGTTGTAAGTGATAGTAACAAGACAACACTGTTAAAGCAACTTTCAAAAAACAAATGACAAACAAACCTGTTATCAGCTGTTTTCATGTGAGGATCGACATGACTGTAGCATACTTTATTTTGATACAGACGAGTGCTTCCTATATCGACCTGAAATTTATAGTAAAATAGTATTTATCAATAGCCTTTTATTAGTAATGTGTAACTTTGATCATGTTTGATAATGTTTTCTATTTTTTAAACTACACTTTATTTAAATGCCACTATATATATTGAACTTGTTTTATCGTGTTTGCGATGTGGCATAAGTTCTATCACATTTTAGTGTATAATGTACATAATGTTGTAATTGCTATTCTACATACGTAAAATGTACACCATGCAACAGTACCTTCACATCGGGGAAGCTATAGTTTTTCCAAAACTTATGGGCAATTGAATCGTCAAATTTTATTTGCAGATAGTATGTTTGTTTATCTTCGTAATTGTGGTCGATAGTTGCAATGTCCAGCGAGTGCACAAATTTCTTCTGATTCCATTGGCTGGATGACACAAGCATCTGAAATTTCAATTTGTAGATATATTTTTATCAGTTTATTTGTACTTTAGTTACTATTATCTAACAGATGGAAACCCTTCATAATTAACACAATCGAACGATCAAGAGAAGTTAACTTTATCGGAATTTGTTATAAGTGTTTATACGCAGTATTACTCCATCTCAACCTGAATGAAAATGTAAGATTGAATGTTGCTATTAAACCAACCTTTATGGGTTCGGAACAAAAGGTATCGGGTCGTGGATTCCGGACAATATTTGCTATTCCTCCATCACCACATTTCCAGTCGTCTTTCATGTAAACCTTTAGACTGTATTCACAAGGAAATAGCGGCTTTTCATTTCGTATTTTGGAATATCCGCATCCAATTGGTAGTGTGAATTCAATGTTCAGCGATGTCAATCCATTTTTCGGTAGGATAACAGGATTGATCTTCACCTTGTAATAAATATATTGCAGCTGGTCTTAAGATTTTGGTAAAATCTTCCAACCAATAATATACTGATATGTTAACGCTTAGGCATTCCTGAAAAATTAAACTTATCTACGAACAATTATATAAGCGAACGGACATTTTATCAATTCGTAACAAAACATAAAATATTCTGTAATTGATAATATTAACATATATGGCATTTTTATATTCTTAACAAAAAATAAAGTGTTCTGTAAGTGGTAATATTGGCATATATATATGACGTGATAAAGTTCACCTCTGCCGCAATCTTAAAGCTTGTACTTCGAGCTGAGGAAACAAACTTGTTCGCATCGCTTATTGAATACAGAGACACGCTGCAGGACATCTACAATCAACGAGTTTAAATGTTAAATTGCTTCAAAATGTAAAATGAACCAATTTTGAAAGAAACATAATGTTCTTCTTTTTATGGTAATAATACATCATTTAACGTTATTTCAAATATTAAATGTAACAATTCTAAGACAACCATATATTTCATGAAACATGATGCGCCATTTTTGATCAAATAAATCTAGCATAAAATGACATATTGGTTTTCATTTTAAATTTCTCTAAAATCAGTACATGTATCATTTTAGAGTACATTTGCTGCTTCAAGCAAGCGTGTTTTGTACAACAGGAACGCATTATATAGCGTATATTTAAAATCTTAAACAATGAAACATATTTTGCATTTTGATATTCTACCCAGAAATTAAATGTAATTTAGAGCTTACTACATGTAACACTGATTTTTACCTGTTTTCCATGCAACCGTGGACCAGAGACGTAATCAAGAAGCGTGTCTTCGTGCAGAAGGAATGTTGTTTCATTAGTTGATGGACCAGTTGTAATCAGCAACACGCTATCGACAAACCTGTAGTTATTTAAAAGCAAGTTTTAAAAACTTTGAAGATAAATAGCGTGGATATATGTAAACGATATGAAACAATGACATATCAGTGAAACGGACAATGTGTTTGCATATAGAGACTGTTTGTTAATCAGAGTTTGAGTAAACTTAAAACAATCACGAATATTGATAATTATACTTATGCTATTTACAATAGTTTAGCATGTCATATTTTACTTTTGCATTTACCGTTGCGTAATAATAAATCAATGGATGTGACCTTTGAAGTCATGAAACAACTAGATGCATCTGTTTCCTCCCAGGTAAGCAAAATCATGGATTCAGAATCGTTGGATTTTCATTGAAATTCACAGTAGCGCTATTTGTGCAGTGTGGCGGTAAAATATCAGTAAAATCATCCGTCACCGACGTCATGCAGTGATGATAACGTACTATATCAGGGCTACACGATTAACCTTTTTGGGTGGTTATACCGGTTAGCTCATTTTGTTTCGTTGTCGGAATTGCAGGGCTAGGCGCTGTTGCCGTGATGATGCGGGTTCGCTCTGAGCTAGAGACAACATATATAGTAAAAATAACGAATCATACTTATTTATTTGATTTTCCCCTCGACTGTGTTTTTTTTTTTAATTTTGCCTTTGACTGTGTCTGTGATATGCAGGATTTATATTCTCAGATACCCTCTCAAAATTCCATTCCATTCTGTTTAATTCCGCCTTTTCCGTTTCGTTAATCTGGGGCCATACCTTGCTGAACGTGAATGAAATATATACTAAAATACCTCATTGAATGGTCCATGTTCACCGCCATATGCATTCCATCGTTTGGGATAAATCAAAATTGTAATGTTTATTGGTGTAAATATTGAGTTGCTCTCAACACGGGGCTAGGCGGCGTGGGCAGTAAAATTTACTTCCATTGCTGTCCATAAAATGGCTCAATCAAACTGAACCCGCAATATTTTCATTTTGTCGTGTTCGGTGGCTTTCAAAGTTCGTTTTTCATCTATTTTAACTATGAAAGCTAATATTCAAACTGGTTATAAATTTGTTTTGTAGCAAAACAATATAGTTCAATACCATACCAAGAAACTGCATAGTGACGTCCAGATGCTTTCAAAAAGTCACATCGAAATACAATATAAGGCGTTATATCCTGGCGCTCTGTAGCTCTGCCTTCTGTTTTAAATTTAAGCTCCGTTGTAATGCCTATTATTTCAACTGAAAAATACAGCGTGGTAAACTTGCTAATTTCTGTTTTGTATTTTTGTTTGGTCCAAAATTATGTTTTAATTTAATTTAAACAAAATTTAATCATTTCAGCTTTGCAATTCTTTAAGTTTCTATGACAGTTGTCATTGGTAAAAAGACGATGCTCTCTCTAACGCCTAAATGAAGTTCGATTAAAATGTGCTAATGCAATGTTATTTAAATATGTTTTGCTTTCATAGGTCAGACTAAAGAAAATCTAAAAGGGTGAGGAAAACTGTTTTCTATTTAAAAAGTCTATCTGCGACCAAACACGAAAACGAAGCAATAATACACATCCATTTAAACGCCTTCATAAGTAATGAGTTACTGACAACAATAACTTAATAGGTAATTATCGCAAAAATGAATGACCAAGAAATTAAAAAAAAACAACAAATGTTGATTTGTCTCTTTGCATAACAGAAATACTTTTT
Organism: Corbicula japonica; assembly: GCA_038501625.1. NCBI lineage: Eukaryota > Metazoa > Mollusca > Bivalvia > Venerida > Cyrenidae > Corbicula > Corbicula japonica. The sequence goes on along the minus strand of JAZAYU010000639.1, from coordinate 104,701 downwards.
TCGAACACGGTTATCGGTAACACAAATCCAGGGGCGAATCCAGGGGTGGCACCGAGGGCACGCGCCCCTCCCCGGCAGGGAAATCGATTATGGAGGCACGCGTTTAGAAGTTTGTTTCATTGTTAGCATAAAGTCGGAAATTCTTTGTGTCATGAGGTCTTATACACTTCATACTCTAATTCATTCGCCTTTATATAGGCTTGAAACCTAGAAATGTCAGTTGTAGTAGCAATATATATTGCAAATTCGACCACAAAGCATCTAATACAAAGAAAACGACTGCAGCTTAAAATGCCTATGATAATCCTGTATTTGTATGCAGGACATCAGCAGGTGATTCGCCGGTAGCCTGCGGCAATGGTTGATAAGGAAATGGACTGGTTCATATTAAGAAATGGAATCCTTTTTTTAAAATAAAATGTCGCATGTAGGAGGGGTGGGGTAAGTTATAAAATCTGAGACCCGTCTGATCTTTACTTGTTTTGAGCGCAGATACTTCTGTTTAGCGTTGTTTTTTTTTTCGTATTGTTCTTGTAAAGTTTGTTAAGGCGCGGTCACACTGCCCGAACGTTGCTGGAGCGTTCCTTGAACCGTAGGGAGGTGGACCAAACACTCGTCACCGCTCAAAAAAATGGAATAAAAATCGAAAACACGGGCGTTGGTTAAGCGGTGCACCGCTGAAGCCACCGTTGCTTTAGCGTAAGTTTAGCGGTAGCACGCGTTGGTATAGTTGTAACGCTGACGCGAGCGTTTGGTATAGCGACGTTCTGCGCATGCACTCATCGCCGCCAGGGCTCGCTGCTTTAACGCCCGACACCGATCCACCAACGCTTTTGCAACGTTTTATCACCACCCGGGCAACGCTGGCGAAGCAGCGGTGGTGCAGCGTTCAAGAAATCGGCGTTGGTCTAGCGGATCCACGAACTTTCGTCTAGCTGTGCCAAACTTTGATTGGACGTTTGTGGAGCGGTGGTGAACTTTGCCGGGGCGGAAAATTTTTCCTTTCTCACCGCTCGCAATATTGTGTGCAGCTCAAAACTTTCGGAGCGGTAGGAGGGCCCCTCGAGAAACATCAGCGGTGGCCGAGTGTATACGGCGTTGCTTTAACGGGGGCCAACTTATGTTTAACGGTGGTGAACGGTTACGAGCGGTGATGATTTTTTTTCACCGCTCCAGGGACGCCCCAGCAACATTCGGGCGGTGTGACCGGGCCTTTACATATAATAGTTGACAAAATATTAAGAAGTTAAAATTCCGCATTGTGGGAAATGTGTTGGAGATGAGTTAGGTGTGACATTTTGCCGTTTAAGTGATTTTGATATTTTTAATAATTATGATTAAGCAATAAGAAAAGAAGAAAAGCGTTAATCGTATTATTATGCTTGTTAAATATTCTTAAAATCAAATGTTCGAAATATCAAACGCATTTGTTTTTTGTTTTTTGTTTTTTTTTCATTGACGTGCTGGCAATATTTCCGTTCAGTTCGCACTATATTTATATCTCTACACAATATCACTGTATGTAAACCGATTGTATCATATGCCGGATATAGCAAGCTGATTGGAAGGCTGCGATATAAACAATTCGTAAATAACACTTTGAAAACGGAATTATTAGGGTCATTTTAAGTACCTTCAACAAAAACAAGTACGTTATATTTTGTATAGTCCTCATTGGTTGTAATACCATTTGTTTTGCGCATTTTATACGGATAAAAACTTGCAAAATTGCATCTAATCACAAGAAGGTCTGGCAAATGACCCACATGATTGTATCAAAATACTGTTATTCTCTACAAATATACGCTCTGATGCACGAATACATACTAGTTATACGACTCTATAAATATTAATATAAAGAATATTACATTACATTGTTGCTTTAAATGTATAGATAGTGTTAATTATTAAAATGTTTGAGGGGTGTGTATCGTAATGACTGTATAATCTATAGCATTACCATACTTTCATTTATAGCAAACACAGCTATTTCTGTTGTATCATTTAGTGCGATCTTCGTTGAATGATTTTCCAACAATCTTTATCACTGATGGCGATGCGCATTTGCTGATTTTATCAAGTTTATGCTTTTAGGAAAGATGGAGGAGTTCGTCTACATATATTGTCTATACAAATCGGGTATATTTGGAGAAATAATAAATCATGACGTACAAAAACACGAAGAGGAGAACTTTAAAAGAATAAAACAGAATGATACAAAAATAGTGACTATAGGTTATTGTTAGTTTGGAGGCTCATATGAAAATTAAACAGTCAGACCCAATGCAGCTTTAATTTTTCATACAACCTCGAAATAAACTATAAACTGTTTTTGTAACTGATAAATTGGCATAGACATAGTTTACACAAATCAGTTGGCAAAACAGTATTTTAATGGCTAGTATAAATGTATTATGAGAATATGTTAGAAAGCGAATTCGTTTATTTCTTTAACTAAACTCAGGATGGGAACATACCTGACTCTCAAGGGAAGACCTTTGTTAAAGTCAATCCTTGGGAGGAAAACAAGACATTGATTCCATTGCTAAAGTTCAATTTGACCCTTTACTCCATGGGATATGGAGTACATTGTGTGTGCTGTACACTGTTTGCTATTACATTTATTAGAATATTTCTGAAAACAAGTGGCCATTGTATATTCTGATCAAATGACATGGATGTTTCAGCTGACGATGATCTACATTGGTCGTACATTGCTTAAAATATCAGTATTTATATAACTTGTTTTGCCTCAGAATTTGTTTGTCACGCCTACATGAGTAATACTATGTATTTATAATCGTGAACCTTGAGTTTCGAAACTATTACTTTAAAATCAACCTTAGACTATGTTTATGAAATCCAAAACATTTTGGGACGACATTAATTATCGCTTGTTGTAAATTGTAGTTCTCAGAGCGACCTAGGTGTTAACTTATGAAGTCAAGTAGATCCAATTGTTTCGTGTCATCGCAATATATAAAGGCACGAAGCACTTTTTACATCAAGCCGTTGTTCTTAAATCTGAAAAATATACTAAAATCATCTCTAAAAAATCGCCATAACTTATACAACTGTACACATAGATCACTAGAAACATACAAATGATTGAGTTAACATGTTCAATAAATGATACAGTCTATGTCGAAGCTACATGTATGTTTGGTCTAATGGTTTGATGTTTAATTGACCAGCTTTGGTATTGTTATTATTGTTAGAATAAAAAATTTATGTTTTATCATCTCTAGCATGAGAATACCTCTCAAAACCTGTTAAAACATAAACATTTACGCTGATTTTATAACAGTACACAGTGCAAACGGTACTTTGTGTGAGTTTTTAGCGATTTTTAAAAGTATATTGCATAAAAAAGGTAACAACGTCTTTCATAACAAGTGCTACGAGAATTGCCTGTTGATCATGTATTTGTCGATTGGGTTTCTCATTACAATACATACAAAATCTCCTCATTTTTGAACTGTTTACTATGTTTTTGTGACAATCAGTGCGCTATATCGGGTAGATGATACATCGGTTTATATACAGTGAATATACATTTTGATTACAAGTTCACCACAATCAGAGAAGTCAGTCTTTCTGTCTTTCTGAACGTTCCATCTTGAAGGCGGTTACCTCAAAGATTTTTTCGTTGATTGTTGTGGTGTTTTATTTGGAATTGGTGTTATTTTAAACCCATGCTCCCTTCTGCTCTTTAATATTTGGCTGTGTGGATAGGCTGTCTTTTTGGCGTGTACACACACAATCACTTTAATGTATGATACCTGCGTGATATGATATTTACTATAATAAAAGCATTTAGAAGATACATTATTTACCTTTCTCTGTTGTAGTCGTTGTTGGTGTAGTCGTTGTTGTCGTCGTCGGGCAATCTTTTCATGGAAAATATAATAAATCGATAACTCGAATTATATTTAAAATGTTTTTTTTCTATGACAGACAGACGTAGTGAGATGGAGAGACGTGTTCACGAAAAAAGAGCGCAAAATTAATATCGTAACTGATACAGTGACACAGTTGGAATGAACATTCGAACGTACGACAAAGTTCCTTACCATTTGAACTTCCCGTCACAATCTTACTCCAAGGATCTGCAAGAAACAATCTTATCAGGTATTTACATATTCAAAGTGATAAGTGAAACTGAAATGAAAAATAAAATACTTACACACGCTGAAAAAACATTTTAACTCGAAATAATTTACTACTTTTACCTATAAATATTATTAACCTATTTTTTTTCAGGTTAAAGTGTTGCATCACTAATTTGTAGGGATGGGAACGGATACCCAAATCACTATTCGGATAACCGTATCCGATATCCGGATACTATGCGAATATCCATATCATTTTATCGACCACAGAAAATTTTGCAGATTTAATATTTTGAAATTTAAAAAGCAGTACAGTTAACTAGATCGCGATCGTGTGAATCTTCGACCAAACTACCGGGGTATCACGGAAACACAATATAAGTGAAAAATCGGACTAAACGACTTCACTTGTTAAGTCAATTACAGCGTAGAAGAAATTTAGCTACCGCAAAAAAGTTCAAGAAAAGGGCAGTAGTTTTAGTACTTGTTTTCGATTAAATTGGAGTTTCATTTCACTTTGACGCTTGCAAGCGCATACATAATATTTTTTAAACAAAAAATACGCATATACATGTAGTCATATGCACTAATATGCAAGGCGATTCATATTACGAAAATCCGCCCGCCTGTATAAGAAGCGGACCAAATAAAGACACAGAATTTACAAAACTACATTTGAAAAATCATTTGTCTCGCACTGTTGTGTGCAAAATGTTTCTGTGTGGCTTAGTTATTTAGAATGATGCGATACTCTGTAATATATTGACTTTGTAGATATGTATAAGCCTTTCAAAGAGAAAATCTTTTATTCATTTCGATAACAGAGACCAGTAATTCGGACACGTTTTGTTTAAAAATATTTCTGACCAAATTAACGGCAATTTCAAATAATCCGAATTTGAATTTTAGTAAACTTATATGAATTTTAATTTTAGATAATTGATACGTAACCACTTCTCAAAAATGATAAAATATAATAAAAATGAAATATTTCTTTTGCATTAACGAACAAATATTTTTAATAACAAATGTGCAATTAAGTCACTAAAGAGCATTTTGACGCCACTTTCGCGGTCTTCAGGCGCCAAACGTTTAATTGTTTAGGTGTTATGTTTGTTTTTAGATTGTCTCCTGTAGGTGAACATGTTGACAACAAAATCGATTGCAAAAAATGTAATTTTCTTTGCCGCAAAGGGAATACGTATAAATAGCGTATGCCAACGTGGGTGACGTAATACGTTAAACTTATGCACGGTTTTCAACAAAATTCAAAACTTTTTTAATTAGGATAATTTATCTGTAAGAAATTCAAAATTGAAAAGTGTGCACTTAGAACTTTTGACAATTGTATTAATATAATAATAGATTTTCAAAAAGCAACAATCGATAAAAACTGATATCTTACCAAAACAATAAGCGAGAACATAATTTGGCTTTTGATTGGCCGGACGAAGATAATATTGAATGACACCACTGCACTTCCGTATTTTTATATAATATTGGTCGATGCAGGAACCAGTGTAGCTTACTCTCAAACAGGTTTCAGCGTCGATGGGCGTCTCCGTGATGCAGCTTAAGCTCGGATGAGCAGCTACATACAATAACAATATGAATGAGAATTTAAAAACATTGTATTGGTCGTATTATATCATGATAAAAGTATTAGACATTTATTCTCTTGACTGGTTGCTTTATTTATGGGTTTTGAAGGTTCTTGCAACTCCTTACTTGAGGTTTAAATTTCACGGATAAGAGCTCTTCATTTTATATTTAATATAATAAAATAATATTCAAAGATACTTTGCTTGTATCAAATAAATACATTTTAAGAGAGAAAATCAGGGATGCGTCAGACTCTCATTTAAAGTACAGCATACATGTAACAATACAGTTTAACGTTGTGGTAATGTATTTAAAATATGACTTTATTGAAAACAAACCATAAAATGCAGAAGAATCTAGGGACTATAATTGTGCCCTGGAACATTAAGCAGAAAATCACTTCGCTTTGGAATTCTCTGTTTTAAACCATGATTCTTAGAAACTTCTACGAGCAAAGGAGTTGAAGTTGCTGTGGTTAATTCATTCCATCTTATTAAATTATCAAACAATTGTAAATGTAGTGCATAAATGTAGCATGTGACAATGTGAATGTAATCAGGGACCGTATTTGGAGCACATGAAGGCAAATCAGCAAGCATATTGAAAGAAACCAATATCCTTATTTTTAAGCTCGATGCTTTAACGATCAAGAGCCATATATAAATACAACAAATACTCCAATTTACTTCTTATATACAGAGCATATACTGATCCGCATCTGTTGCGTGTCACTGGTTGGTGATTGCCGTCCGCCATAAGGTATTGCAAACCATTATGTAGAGTAGTATACCACCCTTCTTCCAATGTTTTATCATTGATGGTTGACGTAGATGAATAATTTACACCCCTTTTGTCCAGGTCGCCCAAGGCCTTCGCTGTTCCGACACAAACTTGTTCTGCCCATGTAAAACAGAAAACATTCTATGTCACCCTCTTTAGAATTGTTGGATGCAACTAGGATTCATGCAACCGATCGCAGTCATGTAACTAACCAAATACAGTCTCTAACGATTAAAAAGCGCAATCAACACACCATTAATTATCAGCTTGTTCATATCCCTTTCTAATTTAAAAAAAAAATGTATTGATAAGTGAAATAATTATGCATTTATATCTGTAACCTCCCGCACCCAAAAACACAGCCTCGGTACGCTCCAGAAATATATGGATATACAACAAGACACTACAAATGATTGACAAAAAAACCCTTTTCTATTATTGCTATCGAACACATTCACAACAATGACGAGCGCGGTCTCTTAATTAAAGTTATGGATTGCTAAAACGGACCTGCAAAACTGACATAAACAAGTCTCACAGACGACGCGTTGCATTCGCTACAATTTGCCCGGTAATGAGTTACATAGTCAAAATAGAAACTAAAATGAATTGTTCGATTGCTTTTAATATTCAAAATGTAAATAAACAATTAAAACACATAAATTAGACAAAACACTTACAAAACACGAAGCAACCATTAAAGGTTTGAAACAGCGACGACTTCCGAACACCTTCCAGACTGGTCAAGAATTTTTAGCGAATAAGGAAACAGTCCGGTCAAGAAGTTTATCGAACGGCAAGTATGTATCTGGATGTACTTGGAAACAATATAAAAAGAAGACAAGGGAACTTTTAAGACCTACGAACACGACAAGTATGACAAATGTCAGACTTTGTTTGATTGAGCCTGTTCATGGGCAGTAATGGTTATATATTTGTCAAAGATGGATTCATAGATGTTAAGTTTTTATACGAATAGCTGTTAATCTAGAAATCGCCGACAGCCAGGCATTTCGGCAGATGTTTCTTATATCATTTTAAAACGATATTAAACAATTGGACGGAAATAAAATACCTGTACGAATGTTGATTTACGTAACGGACCTTGAATGCCTTAAATTCACAGATTGTTCGTTACTAACGTATGAGGAATAATTCAATGTTTTTATTCGGTTATATAATTTAAAGGTATTTCTTTTACAAAGTATATGTTTTAACGTAGAATTGATACAGTAGTGGTCAGTCTCTAGTAACGAAAAACATAATTTTATAAAAAGATCATACGTTAAATAAACAGTCTTAACTGTCCGTTTATTATCTTTGTTTTATGACCCTTGCTAGTTCGGACTCCCACTACATTGTAATGAGAATGACCATGCTAGATATTAACGACTTAGTCTTAATTGCCAGACCTAGAGTGTAGATTCAATAAAACATAGTACGCATTATGCGAAATATATAGTTTTCACAATTCCACGAGATATTCTTGAGATTTGAGACTGGTTTCCAATCACAGCTTTACAGTGTATATCCTTCAGCCTTGATACCTTAACTTGGTAAGTACTGATTAAAGAGTACGGTAAACGGCTACTGTAGAAAACGATTATTAAACATACAGCAAGAATAAAACGGATAACACTGATAAGACCATGGTATGCTATACTTTTGTTTTTCAAGCAAACTTCGCTCAGGCTAACAACGATCTTATTACAAATATATAACAAATATAGTTTCGAAAACGTCTTCTTCAGTCTCAGACATGACCGATCAGACAAGTGTTCTAAAAGGAACATATTTGGTTTCGTTTGAAAGCATGCTTTAAGATTTAGAGTCTCTGTTGATTTTGAAACCAAGTGGCATGGTCTTTAAGAAAAATCTAACTACATGGCAATAAATAGAAACTTACCACTGTGCGAAACAAGGGAAAGCAAGAATACAAAACAAATAATCATCATCTTTCTGAATGATTAAAAGTGTTATGTCCAACATTTAAAATTAATATTATTTTATCATTAACGACCTGACCGGTTGCGAAGTGCGACTTATTTGTGCAACGATCATTATATAATTATATAGACAAAGCGCCAAATGTATTTTTTTATATGACAACGAGATGAATTTATATTATTCTAATTGAAAAAAGTAAAGCATTTTGTACGGGATTCAAACAATTCAAAATATTAAATCCCTATTTTTAAATAAACGTATTATTATTAGTATTATTATTATTTAGTAGTAGTAGTAGTAGTAGTAGTAGTAGTAGTAGTAGTAGTAGTAGTAGTAGTAGTGGTAGTATTTTTTTATTATTATTATTATTAAAAACAATTATAAGCTTCTAAAATTTCTAAACGATTTTGTCGCATAACTCGTCTCCTGCTCAGTTTCATTGTTCTTCAGAAGGACAGCACTCGTTTGTTTGCAAGACGGACATACGTCACTCGTCTTTTCAGCATTAAGTTTGTATGTGGCATACTTAGTAATTTAACTGCTGCTATACAATACAATACAATACAATACAATACAATACAATACAATACCATACAATACAATACAAAACAATTTATTCCTATCAGATCATGATACATGATAGACGGTAGAAAGAAAACATATCAAATGAGAGAGTACCTCGAGATAAAAACAATACTATAACAGTTTTCAATAATATTTAATGAACAACATTTTCAAAAATATTTACAGGTAACTTTATATGACATAAGGTATTATTTCTTTAACAAACGAGCACAGCTTCTGATATTTATTTGTGTCTTTATTGTTTGTTCGAGTGTTGCAAGTTGGCCGATTTAAGCCTCACAGATATTAAAGTGAAGAGGAGTGCACATATTTAATATACGAACAATGGAATACATACATCTATAAAGAAATCACAAATTTGCCTATTTCTTAATCGGGGAATACATTTCTGAAATTGGAGAAAATGTCGATTCAAACAGGGATTGTAAGTTTTGATGATTTTGTTATTTTTTTCTTCTTTTTTAGAGAAGATCTTCGCTTCTTTTTATGCGTACAATACAATTGGGCTAAACTGCTTAAAAATCGGTTACAATAAATGTGCATGTTAAACAATAATTAATATTATGTTTTAGTATCTTTTTAAATAAAGTAGATGATATCACGTCAAAACCACAATTTAACACCTCAGTACTTGTTATCTGTAAATATTAGTACAGTAGAACTTGTTCTTCGGTGATAAAACTATTATAATGCTTAACCGGTTTAAAATAAATCAACGCATTAATGTTACCACTTAAGTCTTTGTCGGCCACGACCTACTAATCTTTGCATATAAGAGCAAATGAACTATTGCTTATATATTAATTGGAAAAAACCATATCAATATTTAAAACGTTACAAAACACATTAAAAATTAAAATAAGAGCTTATAATACACACTCAGGAGAAAACAGCTTTTTGGGTTTCAACATATGTTTGATAAGATCTAGGCGCTGTCTAAAGACATGGAAGTTCTGAATTCTATATTGAATTTGCATAGGTAACTGCAACGCCCTGTCTTTGCAAAAATATAGATGAGAATATGTTGTGGATTGTACATTGGTAAGAATTGGATTCAGAGAAAAAAAAGATTCTTATCTGCTTTGAGAATGCATGAGAAAAAAAGTGAAATATGCATATCAGGGATAACCAGACTCACAAAAACGCAGCCTCTCCACGCAACGAAAACTAAGAGAGGAAAAGAGAACATTTTTGTTATAAGTATGCCAATTCAAATAAGACGCCATCAACAATCAAAGAAAAACAATATCCGTGGAGTTACCGCTTTGGAACGGTAAGTGGCAAACTAAATTGCCACTGGGGATTAAACCAGGTTCTAGGATGCACCACCCTCACACTTGCCACAACAGGTTCTCATATCAACAACAATATTTCTTTGTAAGTACTATGCTCTGTCTTGGCAAATATCATTTACATATTCTTATGTTTGTGTGCTGTTTTGTAAAGATGATTCGTCTAACTTCACATTACAAAATGCGTTCCCTCTATAAATCGTCATTGGAGTTTGAATCTCGTGGAAGGCTAGGGTGATAAAATACTTAAAGTATTTCACTCGTCAAAGTCAGGTTAAAATAAAAAAAATGTTAAGTGGTTTAAAGACAGACACGTAGATACTATAAATCGAGGGTCGCACGCAAGCATGCCTTAACTATGATGAAGAAAAGAATGACTAACGACTATCTTTTGTGCATCCTCGAAAGGATTAGGTTCACGAAGACCTAATATTGGCCTAAAAATATGTGAAATTTTTAATATTGTTTCATATCTTACATTTTAATGCCATTGAATACATAAGTGGTTATACCTTTCATATCTTTAAATTTCATATTAATTATTGCTCAAGGAGTTTGACAAGGGGCCATCAAATTTGCTAAAAATGAGGAAAATGTGCAAAAATTAATTTTTTTTTTCAATTTTTAGAGCCGACTTTAGATGATTTCGATAAGGGCACACTTCTCGACCAAAACCAAATTTTGTCCATGAATTACGCACACATTTATAAAAAGTAAATTCTTTAAATGAGTTTGGTCGAAGCCTGTGCCCAATATGGAAATCAACAAAATATGATGAAAAATTAACCGAAAATTGCATTTTGGCAAATATTTTCAAATTTCAGAGACATTTGATATACTTAAATTTTTATTTAAGTTTATTGGTTCGTCTTCACTTTTCATCTTTTCAAGAAAAAAAAAACATTATAGATTATAAAAAGCACAATTTCAATAATGTAAACACAATTTGAAATTTGAAATAATTTTAGGCCAATTTTAAGCCTCTTGAATCTACCCCTTTGCTTAGATCTCAAAATAGTATATTTGCAAGTACACCTAGTAATATACTGCATCGGCATCATTGTTTGATAAAGACGTGCATTCGATAATAATTGAACACATATTTTAGAAATCGTGTCATAGTTATTTTAATTTGATGGCATTGTATTGTCATAGGATTTTCATATTTTTTTTAACTAACTGTCGTTTTGCAGTATTAAAATACGAGGTATAATTGAGTAAATAGTAATTCAGTTGCAGTGTGCATGTACTTACTATAAGAAAGATAAGTGTGTTTTGTCCTGTTTACCATACTTATCAAACTTGTTTAATTGCAATGTGTCGTGTATCATCACAAGATGAATGATATTAAGCAATTGAAGTTTGTTACACAAAGGACGCGCAAACTATTGGGTGTCGCATTGTAAGAACTGACAATAAGGAAGTCTTTGCAGCTAAATGCTTACAATTTTGCGACAGAAGGTCACAGTGTGCCAAAATATATGAAGGGGATATACCATTATCTTCTTTTCAAGTTTTTTGTTGTCCTCGTTTTAAAGGACAACCAGTCATTGTGGTTATTAATGTTCGATGTGCAAACCAGACATAACTATTATACTCTACTTCAAATAAAAGTCCTTCAATATGAAATGGACTTATCTAAATAAAAATCCATTTTGAAGACACGGTTATACTTGTATCCATTCTTATTTTGTAATTAAATCCAGAGGATATGGTTAAATTGAATATATTAATCGAGTAAGCTGTTCTGAGAAAAACTTTTAACTAATATAAAAAATATTTTATCATTCAACAACCTCTTTTTTTCGTCTACTAAATAACTGTTATTCAACAAACTTTTTGAATAATTGGCTTTGAAATATACGACATTCAGGATTGATACAAATTTCCAATCAAATAATGTACACATTTATAATAAATAATTAAATGTGTATTATGATTATAAACAGTCACTTCGTTAAAGAAACCAGTTGTTTTCGTTAACTTTATTTTTTTAAATATTAGAAATATGTTCTTTTTGCAGATTCATCTGCTATTCAAATTTGTAAGTATATTTAAAAATGGTGTTTATTATATTTTGTTGTTGGCAATTGAAACCATATTTTATAGGCCGTTTGCTTAAAGACTGTAACACGTACATTTATGGCGATTTATTTGCCATTTGATATGCCGATGCATTTGTGTTCAATTTTCAATCATGACGATAATATGAACTAAGGCACTGCCTCTCTCGGAATCGACGAATCAAAAGTGAAAGATATCATAGGTCGTATGTTTACAACAAAACAAAGAATCACGTCAACAGTTGTTGTTTCTTGGTTTACTGTTGAACCAAGGCTGGTCAAGGTTCTCAGACACAACACTATATCTTGATGAGGACATGTGAATACTTCTGTGAAGTTTGGAAAAATCCTGTAATTGTAAAGAAAGGCAAGACATATAACAGCTTGCTTGTAAATTCTTAGTTAATCAACACGAAAATGTGATCAAAAGGCAAGACTGACAGATGGTAGTATAAATATAGACCCACATAAATCTGATTTACAAGTAGCTTATAAAATATCATTAGACAGTACGTAAAAATTTGAGTTGAGATAGGATGACACCAATGACAGAGAAAGTAGCAAAGCTTATTACATATTCTTGAAATATTCAAGTTTGAAATCAACTGAACTACTATTGGGTCTCAGGATTTAAGATAATGCTAAGAGTGAGAGTATAGCGATTTATTATTTTGTAAGGTTTCTTTAGTCAGCAAATAATTTTGAAAACACAATTATACTGATGTTGTTTCAGTAACTGTTCGTCAATGAGGAGCATATGCATATTCAATGTTTTTGAATGATTTTATAGAAACTGTCCCGAACACACTAGTTAATTGAAGAGACAAATTCTTTTCTTGTCCATATACTTCCGCAAAGCAGCACGTTCTACTGCAAGAATAAGTGGCCCAGAATTGTCAAACTGATCACCTCACAGCGGTCAATGTAAAGCTGCTATCTTGAAATAATAAATTCAACAACCTTTTTATTTATCTTCAATAATAATTTATAGCCATTTTTTATGAATTTATTTGTCAACAGTTAAAAGTTATTAAATACTGGACGCTAAAAATGAATAATATTATGTCAAGTTGTATTGCTTTTCAAGCCCTAACGATTCCTACATGTATCCTCACTCTTGACTTACTCAACTTGTAATACCAGTCTGAGAGTACAAAAATAATACATGAGGCTGAGCATACCAGTCTGAGAGTACAAAAATAATACATGAGGCTGAGCACTTTTCAATATGTATGACTGTTCTGCAGACTCTGAGGAGATTTCCACTAATATACAATCATCCGTCAGTTTTAAAATACAGAATTTTTTTTTTCAATCTAATTTGTGTGGAATAAGGCTATATTTCTAATAGAAAAGTAGTTTTCCCATTTCTGATGATCAAACTTAACTCCATGGAGAGTCTTTTCTATTTTTGGTGTCTAATCTGGATCTAAACTGTTTGCTTCGTGGTCAGAAATAACCTTATGAATCGAAATGTTAACAGTGTAGATCTTGATCAGACTGCACAGATGTGCCTGCGAAACTGGATATACACTGGTAACCAATGTGATAAAGGTTGTATTCATGAAGTTAAAGGTCAAAAGAAGCCAACATAGTAATTTTAATAATAGGATGATTAAGTTACATGTGAACTGAGCACTTATATGTCTTCACATATAATCACAATTGTACACTTTCTTGTTGCACGATATTAAAATTCAAATAACAAATATACATGTACTAGTAGATTCAGTGAGATGTCTCTTGATTATACACTCATGCAGCTCAACTAAATTTTACATGAAAACAAAGAGCATTTATGAACACCTTGTATCTGTTTATTAAAGTTACATTCATATTCTGTGCCATTCATGTTATCTAGCAATTCTACAGACGTTTCAAGACTAAAGCCATCACAAGCAAGTTTTGTTGATACACATCTCTGAAAATAAACTTAGAATTGTAAATCTTAGCTAACAACCATTGAGTAAGTTACATTGTACTTTATGTGGCTATGGAAAGGTGAAATATGCATATCAGGAATTGCCACATTCAGAAAAAAACAGCCTCCCCACACAGTCAAGAAGAAGAGAGGGGACAAACATTGCTGTTGAAGGTAACTGATTTCATAATTTATTTATCAGATATTTTTATAAATATCACACAAAAGGAAGATGATAATGATGAAAGCTTCATGCTCTCGTTAATTCCTACACAAGATTGGCTAAAACAAGTGTTTTATCACATTTCAAAGACCACAAAGATGTGCCAGCTGATCTGGATCTACATCTCTCTCCCTTCAGATCTGGATTTTCATTGCTGCCTATATCGTAAAAAGGCATGTCCATGGATTAAAGGGGTTTGTTAGTACTTGCAAAAACTGAAACAGTATTACATTTTTGAGAAACATAAACAAGATAATGAGATTTATCCACTTAATAAAATATTTAATAAGTGACCGTAAGGACCGATCATGTTCGTACAACATGGTCCACATAGAAATAATGTAGTGTTCGGTTCGGTGTCCAAATTTGGCATGCTCTGGTTCAAATGATGGTGTACATGTATGAACATGCCGCAAGATTTTGGTACAGTCATGTAAAAGAAGGACAAACTCGGTGCAGTGTGTACTGTATATTAAGGGTAAGATAAAACGAAATATAATAACATAACTGAGAGGTCTTCTTTTTATCCGGTTCCAGTTTCATGCTCTTTGAACCAGATTTGTCACATTTCTTATGATTGCACCAAACTGAAAGGCAAACAATTATCAATAATATTTGCACAAAGCGTGGATATACTTTCCAATGAATTACTTTATTTTCTAAGCGAGCGATCATAATATTATATTAAAACTAAAACATCTGGACCCAATCGTGTCTTAAAAAAGCTGCACACAAACTATTGAATTGTGAAGAATAAAATTAATGCTTAAATACCAATTAATTAATGGTCAACAGAGCCATGCCGTGCAAAAAAATTGAACTTGCAACAGTTACTTGTTTGACAGAGAAATTTATGCCTGACCTGAATACCCTAATATATATTTATTTACACTATACTCTGATTAATTAAATGAAATAATAATGTTTTAATTTTTCAAATGTAGCAGTATTCGGATAGTGCATTTTATAAATAGTAAATACGGCTTAGCCATGCCTAAATTTTAACTAGACTAAGTATTGGCAACTAGTTAAGCAGAGTAAATGTATGTGATATCTGAGATGCCCGTCTTTGGTTCTAGTCCTAATCAAGGATACACATCCTTTTTCAAAACAGACAACTGTGGTGTTTTATTTAACTGGCAGGAAATGGTATGGCTCTGTATTGTGCACTACCTTATTCGCTAATAATAGTTATCGATCCATAACGCCGTATGAGCGGTTTTCTGTCCAGTATCGATATAAATAGAAATTGAAAAGTCAAATGTTCTAGTGTTGATAATGATTTTTTACGCAATCACCTAATCACCTTTGCCCCACAAACCATCAAATAAAACATTAGCAATCGCTATTATAATCTAAGCTCTAATGTTAAACTTACTGTTCGTCAACTTTGTGTTGATAATTGCAGTAAATAATAAAAATGACGTAAATTTCCAATGTTCGGCCTGATGGAGAAACCGGTGTAAAAGCCGATAAGTCACTCTCAGCCGATAAGTCACTCTCTATTTTAATTAACCCAACACCTACCAAATACCGTAATACGCATCGCTTCTGTGGAGTCTACTATTAGAACCTTGCTTGTGACAGTGTTAGGTTTGAATAAATGTAGGAACTTATTTACCTTAATTTTAAGCGAGTTAAATTTTATTTATTATCTAACAACATATGGACGAAGATCTTCTGAAAATGTGAATTGAGAAACAAAATGGAGGTTTTTCAGTTTTTAAACCTTATACAAGCAATCAGGACAATTGCACCCGGATGTCAGTCACATGGTTCAATCAGAAAGCCAGATTTTGCAAACCGGAAAACACGATTTTTTCTCTTGGTACTGACTTTTGCTCTTACGCATTATCGTTATACTTAATTTAGTAATTTAATACTGAATCGACGAAGTCAACTGTATAAAATTACTATTGAAGTATTTAAAAGAAGTTAAAGGTTACCAATTTATAGGCTGTCACCGAAAAAGATTCGATCAGGTGACATAATTACAACGTCTTTGTTATGTGAGCATTATATCAATTGAACGAGAACAATGTTATCACTTTTCACAATCATTAATTGATTGACATACATTTAGATACAGGGTTGTGACTACGACCTTAAAGGACTTCCTTGTTCAAAACACTTGATAACGAAACTACGCAGCTAAAATGAAGTACGCAGTGGCGTAAAATATTATTATAGCCTTCAATAATAATAACTATTGTTAATATGTAATTACATATCGCTTAAAATATCCCAATACACGAACGTGATGAAAAAGGCGGACTCGCTTTATTTAAATTCAACTGCAATTCAAGTCACGCAAATAATCTACTGTTTGAATTTGATTTTTGACCAACATTCTACCCTCATGGGTACTATACATTGTGAACCTAAATTTAACAACATTAAATAACGAAAAATATGAAACAAGCCTTTACTCACAGGTTCTTACGGAAACCTACTCTGTAATAAATGCTGGTTGGATACTCGTGTAGAATTTCAATTATCAGTAACTGTTACAGAATATATCAATATATGTCGATTATAAATAAAAATAACCAAGCAAAAATGGAATTCTGTTCATAATCGACATATCAAAATAGAGCCACTAATGCAACATATTTCGTAAACAAGGTAAAACCCAGTACAAACAATAAATACAAAACTTTATAAAATAGAAATACAAAAGAGTAAGTTAAATATAAATAAAACATTTAATAAATTTGAACATAAGTTAGGAAATACCCCCATTCGATTGTGACAAATCATTCTGCTATATCTTTACACTTATGATACAAACCTCAGAGCATTTCAATAAATATTTTAATGACGAAATATAATGTATACGGTATTATACTTTTTAATATTCGATATTTAAAATAGAATATCCACCGATCGGCAATTTTTTTTTATCAGAATCGAACAACCATGACTATCAAGAATGTCGCCAATTTAATTATATTCCAGTAGTTGAAATCTTGTTTACTTAAACTGCTATATCTTTATTGAAATGCGTTTCTTGAAGCAAAATAATATTTCCTGTTTGTTGAGAGACCCATTGACCATGTGCATTTAAAGAAATTTATAAATAAAAAGTCTTTGCAACGGAGCTTCTCATCTTAAGACTTTACCTGAGAGCAGCAAAAATATAGACATCTGCGAAAATATAATGATCAGGAAGAAACTCGTGAAAAGAGCGAGAAATCCGTGCGAAGCAAATTGTTTTACATTTGAATGTTCTATGTACAGATTGTATGGCGAAAACTATCAACGATAAAAAAACGTGAACGTAAATAAATCTTGTTTACTTGTGATTCCGCACGTCGTGGGCAGTAAGTATGTATTTCAATAAATGATAATAAACATTCTAAATGAGTTACCATGATAACTGCAATATTTGTTGTATTTACTTTATACATTTTATTTTGCAGAAATTTAATCCCAGTGACGACGCGCAATATTATATACGTTTTGTTAATTGTTAGTGGTGTCTCTTTTGAAACTGATAATTTTATTAACCATGCTCTCTCCCTCTCTTCTTCTTGACTGTTTGGGAAGGCTGTTTTTCTGAATGTGGCGATTCCTGATCTGCATAGTTCACCTTTTTACTACAAACTTTTAACAAAACAATAGAAAGGAGCGAACGAAACGGAGCTCATTGAAACGATGGTTGGAGAGCATCTAAAGGATCTAACAAATTAGAATGCTGCCAAAGTGGTAAGTGGTAATAGGATGGAATCGGATTGGTTTAAAAGTTAAAAGTGGAACAATAGTAGGCCGAAGCAGAGTTGGCAAAATTTTCAAGTTCATGATTTCCAGTACTGTAGTTGCAGTGATGAATGTGTATATATTTAAATGTATTTGTTGGTTTCTAAATATTGTTTAAACCATTATTTACATTCAAATACTCGGCAAACATACAAAGTATCATCACGAAAAGTAAATGAAGCAGAAAATGAAAACTCAGATAATTTTATTTAAAAAAATGTTATTATCAAACAAATAATGAATGCTTACAGCTTACAATCACGAATAGGTATCTTTCCCTTTGCTAAACTTTAGTTTACATGATTCTTTAAAAAAAACAATATTTTGTTACGATATTGCGTTAAAATGATTCTGCCCACTAAAGTTTTTTGCACATAATTACAATTGGAGAAAAGCACAGCAACCTTACGTGTATAACGAAGCAGTTAAAGTTCAGTAAAATTAATTAAGAAGGAATTGATACCTCATGTTGTGATCAATGCAATCACTAAATAATAATTCGTCAAGTGTGATTTCCAGCAAATTCCAATTACCTCCAGTTTCGTGTTTAATCCTTTACAAACAACTATTCCGTGGATAATTTGTGTTTTTTTTTTTTAAATCCTTTACAAATCTTTGTCTGGTGGATTATTGATAAGGACTTTGTGCGGACGATTGTGTTCATTATCAGTTTTAAGATATACAGTGATATACAGTGAAACCTCGCTATTTAGAGAACCAATGGGACTGGAAAAAGTGGTCGTATAAGTGAGTTGGTCTTAATATAGGGGTGGAAAATAGTGCAAAACTGAAAAATGAGACATGGGTATAGGTGTCTCATTAGCGAGGTATTCTTTATTTCGGGGTGGTCTTAATGAGGGGTTTTACTTAAGGATTGAATGTTATTTTTGTGCGTTTCATGGATGTATGAAATGTCAGTTGCCTAACATCTAATTTGCATAAACACCGAAGGTGTTTATGTTCAAATTAGATGTTAGGCAACTGACATTTCATACATCCATGAAACGCACAAAAATAACATTCAATCCTTATAATTACAACTTTATTTGTCTTCTTCTCTCAATACAAGTGCATGTATTACGGTACTTAATAGCAATTTGTACGATTTTTTTTGTTTATGTTTGAGCGTAGTAATACATTGTTCACGCCCCTTTTTATAGCTAAAATGGCCGACAACACGTTGGATTGCAGCCATTTTGAACATTTTAATTTCAATGGATTACGTGTTTTTTGGGGAAAAAACAGTCAGAGTGTGGTTTTGTTGAAATGCAGAAATGGTTTTCTGTGAACACTACGTTAAAACAGAATGAAACGTTCGATGTAAAGCCATCACAAGTAAAGATAACACGAAACCTTTGGTGTGGCCGAAAACAGCTGATCAAAAAAATCGAAAAGCTGGTTTGTGTTAGCCAGGCGGTCTGACAGGTTCTACTGCAGATGTGGGTTCGAAAATCGCCTTTATGCTTTCCAGCAAGACAACTTGTATACAGGCAACATGATGTGTGATGTTTTTTGCTTGAGAATATGATCCACAGGCACAGGATGCATTATTGGATTATTCATGCTGTGTAATGGGACAGATCTGGATAAAAAAACTGCCGGGTATGTTTTATTCTAAGTAATTTAATTTGCTGCAAAAATCAGTTATAATAATAAGTGCACATTTAGTGATTTACACGGGAAAATGGCAAATATGCTTTTTAACACTAGCTGTAGAAAGCCAGGCACTGGCATTTAAAACAGTCTATAAATAATTAAATTAAAGATGTTCATTCATGTTTTGCCATGTTGACAGCATTGGCACCAATCAACTACCCCAGGTTTAAACGGGCAGTTGTAACCCTCCCGATGTCAATACTCCTAAAGTGGTCAATATTGGTCAATTGAACTATTTTCAAGATTTTTATTAAAGAAAAAAAGAAATCAAACCAGTAAACTTTTATTTAATTTCTACTTAACTTACAAACTCGCTTCAAATGAACACGGTGTTGATGCAAATTCCGTGTAAGCTATCTGACACTTTATACACCATTGAAACACACAAAAGTTACAATTTTACTGTGTAACGATACTTTATAATCGCCTTTTCATATTATTTTAACTGAAACTTCTAAATTATAAAACTTGAAACAAAGTAAGTCACTCTTGTTTGAAACATTTAACATATTAACTGTCAATCTGTTAATATAGACTGTTAGTAAGTCACTCTGAAAATGTATTTTTCTCAACTTCATCATTTATCATGCATTAAGCGTGAAGTTACAGTTCGTAAATGTACAAGTAGATGGATTAAGTAGACTCATTTCAAACTTTAAATTTTCAGTGGCAGTCGGAACACATGAAGACCTGTTTACTTCTTCTCTGGCACTGGAAGATGGAATGGTTGTGATTTCACCCTTTGTTTCAGTCGGGTTTCTGTTGATGTAAGAAGAAGAACATTTTCCTTTTTCTGAACGTTTGTTGTTCCCCTGCTGTAGGATCTTACTGAAGCCTCGTTTCTATGTCTAGTCATGACCATGATGTTTCAAAACCCGCATCATCCAGGGCCTGTGTGACAGTTGCTCGAAGGCAGTGAGAAGTATATCTGAGATATTAATAGCTAAAAAATTGTTGAATTGAATCAATGTATGAACTTTTTCAAATGACTGTTCAGTTCTTGTTTTGTTATTATTTGTAGATCAAATAGATCATAGATTTCCAAATAGTTGATATTTGTATGATTTTTTTTTATTTAATACATTTCATGTTATAACCACAACAAATTAAGCATGAAAATGTTTCTTAATATTAGTACCATACAGAAATGATATGTGTTCTGATGTTGATTGTAAGTTTTGTCAATAATTAATTAATAAGAAATAATTTTGTTTTCGATAATTTTTATATTTTTCAATCACATTTTCTTGATTTTCTTTATTTTATTATGTCTCCTGGTAATTGGGCTGTACTTTAAAATCTGTTAAACCCATATCCAAAAATAATTATTGATTACACATAATTAAAGTTTTTAATAATTAAAACTAGTAATTAAGTGTTTTATAATTAAAACTTGTCTTTTGCCTCATTTGTGGCATGAATTTTGTATTTTTCATTTTTCATTTTTCATTAAGAGTATTTTGAAATATTTTTTTTAAGTCTGTGCTGAAGAACAGAACTAAATTTTGTTTTAATTCTAAAAATATTTCAGTTTTAACCCTTTCCAGTTAGACACACCTTTATTGCTAGGTCATACAGTTGTGATCAAGATTAGCCTGCACATCCGTGCCATCTGATCAGGATCTAAAACTGTTTCGATTCATTAGGTTATTTCTGACCAAAGTGCGACCAGCGCAGATCTTGATCAGACGGCAAGGGTGTGCCCGATGATCTGGATCTACACTGGTCTCACATGCGTAAAAATGCGTATATATCAAGGAACTGGTTAATAATTCTAAAATAATTGGTTTATTCACTTTTTTATCTAAACCTGATTAATATTTATTGTTATAGTTAATGTTGAATTTTTGTATTAGATGATGTTCATATTAAATAAATGGGAGTCCTAGCAAACACTTTATACCAGTTGGAATTTTCACCTTGTGGTTTATGGTTTCAACATCAAAATCTGCTGGCATGAGTAACACGAAACTGCAGATTCTGAAGATCAGTCGAAATATGTCCATATTTGACTGGTTTTCTCCTAGTTTGACATTTTTGCAGACAATTGTTTACAAATTTGACATTAGAGCCATGTAGTTTAAAAGGAAAGATTTGTAAGAACAGGTATCAACATAACATTTTGTCTTATATTTCTTATTATAACCAAATCAAATTTGAATATTTATAAGTATAGTTAATGTTTTATTCGGGTATTTGATTGATTTTGTTTAAGACACTTATTCATACATGTATTAAATACAGTTTGAAAGAATAAAACAAATAAGATAATTTGTGTTATAACTTATGGTTACCTTAAAGTAAGTTGACTCCCCATTTTGTGTTCTGTTTAGCCTTGGCAGAGTACTTGTTTTCTCTCATTTGGTCAAGTTCATCCTCATTTTAAGTCTTAAATCTAGCCTTAGTTAGACCTGTTGGATCTGAAGGGTGTGTAGCATCAGCTAAAGGTTGGGAAGGCATAGAATGTAGAGCCTCAGGCGGTTTTGCAGCTTCACCTATACCTAAACCGTCATTTGACCCACCCGCGATAGCAGTATCAACAAGAGTACTTGTTGCACTTTCACTTTTGAATTCAATAAAATGGTCGTCAAACTGGAGTCCTAGCAAATGCTGTATATCAGCTGGAATTTTAATGTTCTGATTTTCGTGGTCAACATCAAAATTTGTCGGCTTGAATAACTCGAAACTGCCGAAGATCTGTCGGAATAAGTCCACATCGGACTCGTTCTCTAAGGTTGACATTTTCGTAGACAATTATTTACAAATACGGCAGTAAAGCCGTGTAATTTAAAAGGAAATATTTGCAGGAACGGGTTGTAACATAATGAACAACAAAAACACATAAAATCTTCATATTTTTATTTGGTTTTGATCATTATTTAGACAATTTCTAACGAAGGGTTGTTTATTTTCGCCACGATGAAGTTCCGTATCGATGTAAACAAAGATGGCGACGCAAATAGCAACCAGATCAAGAAAGTAGTCCGTTTATGAATATTAATTAGTAGTAGAGTTTCATTGAGAAATAAAATACGGTCACCTGATACAATTCAGCCAATCAAAAACAAAATATGTTCGTAAGTTGTAATTATTGTAATAGTAATACTTAGTTAATAACGTTTCTTGACCGATGAAAATACATACCTGCATTAACTTGGATCCTTTTATTGTTTGCTGAATTTAAAATGATTAATTATTCATATTAAACTGTTTCAAATTATATTATATAAATATTTATATTTAATGGAGGATTTTAATGTTTTTATGTAAACTATTGTTCATACACTTCCACTGAAACAATTGTAATCCTACATTTTGTTTGATTTTTTATCGTCTGCAGTTTTATCTTAATAAAAATGTTCTCAGAATTTGTTAATTGTGGTTTGCATATGTCCATAGACCGTTGTTCTGTCATTCGACATACTTGTAATATTATTTTGTCTTTAAGTGATATTCCTTACATTCTATGTTCCTACAAAAAGGGCAAAAAGTATCCCCAAATATGAAGAACAAATCAAGTTCAGATTTATGAAAGATATTTGAAAACTATTCTGTTTTAAGTTGTTCTACATGTACAAACCATGTCAAAACGAGCAACAAATCAGAATAAAAATAGTTTGTTTTTGCTTTCTTTTTTGCACATTAAATTTCGCTTTAATCAAAACTTATGTGCGAGTGTATTAAAAGTGCTACGTTTATGCAGTAATCAACTCTTATTTCATTAGGTTATTTTTGACAAAGTAGTAAACGATGTAAATCTTGGTTTGACTGAACGGTTATTCGTGTTGATTTGGATCTACTATTATAGCTGCACATTCATGAGTCTGATTTGGATATTTTCAACTCATTTTTAGATTTATAAAATATTTCTTAACAACATGTAAACAATTATGAAACTGATCAGACTGCATGGAAGTTCATCTTAAATCTGAATCGATGCAGGTCGCACATTCCTGCAATATAATTAATATCTACATTAGTCACTTATGTCTAATATTAAAGACTCATTTTATTGCTCTTGACCAACAGACGGACAGTGTAAATCCAGTTCGACTGATCAAGCTGATCTTGATTTACACTGGAGACATATCCCTGCAGTATGATCAATGTCTACAATAGTCATGTCTAAAATATACATTTACACGTAATTTAAACAATGTCAAATACGTGTAAAGGTGCATTTTACGTCGCTTACTTGTATAAGAACTAGTTCTTAATTTACGGAACAGATACCTGTATGTAGTAGTACCCAAACAAGTTTCTCTACTCTTACCAGTACGAGAACATCTTTTTATCATAATATATTTTAGTAACCATTTTCATTGGTACGATTTAAATCAAGAAAATTTACTTGTTTGTTTTTAAGGGTTTTTAAGTTGTAGTTCATTACGATAAATATTAATGACCAGTGTGGTTATTGTCTCATTTAATAGATCATCAAGGTACCTCGAGGTATTGTTAAAGGCTGCAATAATTCCGTCTTGATGTCTGGTAGAAAGAGATTTATTGTAGTCGCTTGTTTATAAAAAGATGTACCTAATCTAACATAAATATTATCCAGTAAGAACGTAACGACTCAATTACGTCTTTACAAACTTAAAAAGTTAAATTAAGGTAGAGCAACTGTAATGCTTTCCCGCGCTTTTTTCTCGAATGTCGGGAATACTCGGTGAACTGTCACTAACAGTCGACAATAATCGATGTTGCTTCGGCTACTATCGGCTCTGACGAGTAGCGTCGGAAGTCACCGAAAGCGAGCCGATGTTTGATGACGTCGCAAATTTTTGCGCGGGAAAGCATTACAGTTGCTCTACCTTAAGTCGCTTTCATAACAGTATAAAACAGATCAGCAGCAAGAGGTTCCGCTAAGTGTCCAATGGGAATGTCTTTTACTTATTTATAAAAAGGTTCCAAATCTAACATAAATAATATTCAGTTAGAGCGTAACGACGCAACAGGTCTTGAAAAATTTAAAAAGTTATAACATCAAATGTCACTAAAATGCTTTTTGTTCATGAAAAGCCACATATGTTGTTTTCTTAAGTTACAGTACAAGTATGAAAAAATGTACATGTACACTGAACCCCCCTTTAAACCGGAATCCCTTTAATCTGGAAAACCCTTTAAACAAGACAAATCGTCTGGTCCCAAACTTTTTTACTATATAAATTACCCCTTTAATCCGGAAACCTCTCACTCAAGAAACCGGAAAAATTGGAATTTTCCATTATAAACCACCTCTTTAAACCGGACAAGAGTTTTGACGCAAATGAGATTTATCCATTATAAAAAACTTTTAAACAAAACAAGATTAAAACTAGAGTGTATCCTCGGACTCTGACACCCCCCCCCCCCCCGACTGCTGCAACATAATTTTTAATAACATAAAAATGGTCGTCATTTCTTTACGATCATCTACACATTCTGCTTGATCATCTGTGTGCAAGGTTAAAAGAAGTCTGACTTATAGCTTAGGAAGAATTGATGCCACAAGATTTGGGGACAAACGGACGTACGGACGGACGAGTGCAACTCTATATTCCTCCCACTTTGTGAGGGCATAATAAATAAGATCTTTAAACGTTAACGTGGAAATGTATGGTCCGTTAGAAAAATTAACAAATTGGACTGCCTTTAAAATTACATGTGCACAGCAAATGAAATTAATCAATAATATTGTCATTATTTATTTATTCACACCAGTCCTGTATGAATTTGTGTATGGCTAGAGCATGTCATGGTTGGTTTTGATATGGCAACAAACTGATTTTCACAGCTTTTTGTTTAAATTATGATACCTGTGACATTTAGCAGTAGGCTAGTGTATTTGTTTCAAGGGGTTCTCCTTCAACACTCAATCAATATAAATCACCTGTGTAAAAATATCATAAGAATTGGTTGTTTTTTTTAAGTTTGAATCAAGTGTGCTGATCATTTTCTCGTAATGTATTGTTGCATTTTACTTTTGTTGGTTAAAAGCTGCAAAGAGCTATAATTAATTATTGTTAATTAATATAGTTGTTTACAAAATATAGAACTAAATATCCACGTTTGAAAAAAAAGGTTGAAATTTTGTCCAGTTGTCAAAACCTCTTTAGTGCGGAAACCCCTTTAAAACGGAAATTTGGTTCGGTCCCGACCTCGTCCGGTTTAAAGAGGTTTCATTGTATCTACTACCCGAACACGTACACGTTTTAAATTTGATAATAATAAAAAATGCTAAATTTGGATAACGTACATGATACGTTGGAATTAGTATTTCATGCGAAAATCATTTACTTATCAAGCGAATATACAATGGCCTTCGACCTCGGGCCAGTATGACTGGCTTTGTCCAACTTACGAGGCCAATATGAATTCCCTTGATTAATTGTTTTATATTTTTGCTATATTTTGACATGTATCAAAACTGTTACTCGGTACTAAAATGCTGTACTTTTATGTAGATTTTAATTCTGATAACTGTGATCATATAACTAAATCCTGTCTCAAATCTCAATCTTTATTGGCTGAAATGGCGACCAGTCGTCCTATATGGGTTTCAGCTTGTTAGCGGGTTAGAGATTTTCCAAGACTGTGCTCTCGGCCTCAGACGAATCCCAGGACCAATATCAATTCACTTATGTATTAATAGACCAATTTTAAATGATACTAATGACGATACCTGGGCATTAGTTTTAAATACGATGGCATGTGTACAAGTACTGTAAAGATGAATTAAAATAAATTGACAATAAGTCCTGCCTTCCAGAATCACGGCAAATATTCGTTGCCTAGAATTATAATAAATTTTAATAATGTTGAACTATATGTGGCTTTTGTATTGTGTGTTACTGTTAAGTTAACTTTTACCCTTTTCGCGGATTTCGCTACCGCTGAACCTGATATGTTAAGTTTTCATCAAAAATCGTAATAATATGTACTTGACAAAAAAGTAAAATATGCATATCTGCAGGAATCGTCACACTCACAAAGCACAGCCTTCTCAAGCAGCGAAAAAGAAGAGGAAGATAGATAGCGTGTTTGATATATGTATGTCAATTCAAATAGGACGCCACAAACAATTAACGAAAAAGAGAAACTTTGGGGATGCCCCCTTGGAACGGTCAGTGGCAAAACAAATTTACCTGTGGGTTTAAACCAGGTTCTAGGGATACACTAACCTCACACTTGCCCCAACAGGTTATCATATTAACAAACATGTACAAGATGTCTTCGGTAAATGACTCCAACTCACCCATCAGCTTAACAATGTTGCATGCAAAAGCACACATACATAAAAACAACTAACATGCTTATTGGTCTGATGAACATTGTAGACAGGACAGAACAACGATTACGCACAGTTTAATAGAGACAGATTTCAAATATTGGTAAAAAAACGTCAAAAGTAAAACGAAAAAATATATTACTATGTTTGCGTTCTTTATGCGCAAGTGTTTACATATGTTTGTATGTCATTTCTTTAAGCATTAATGTCTTTACAAGTAGGTCCATTCTTACAGGAACACGTTATACAAACTGAAAAAATAAAACAGTTACATTATATCTAATAATTGGGAATTTTATCGAAACGGATATGAAAAAGCAACATATGCATATCAGGAATCGCCACACTCAAAAAAACACAGCCTCCCCTCGCAGCGAAAAAGAAGAGAGGAAGATAGAGAGAGCGCATGTTTTATATATGTATGTCAATTAAAATAGGACGCCACAAACAATTAATAAACAAGAGAACCTCTGGGGATACCGCCTTGGAACGGTCAGTGGCAAAACAAATTGCCACTGGGGGTTTAAACCAGGTTCTATGGTGCACCAACCTCACACTTGCCCCAACAGGTTCTCGTATCACAAAACAAGTACAAATTGTCTTGGTGAAATAACTCCAACCCACCCATCAGCTCAACAATGTTGCATGCAAAAGCATACAAACATATAAACATAAGAATTTAATAGCATTGCAAAGCCAAAGGGCGGGTACTCAATGATCTTTCCGAGACCAGAGCACCTGGAGTAAAATCAGCAAGAACACGATGACAGGGATAAAATAAACAAATCGAGCTTTTAGGTTCTTTTAAGAAAAGATTTCCCCATAAACTTTCATAAACTCTTACACCCCTGCCACCGTCGTGCAACCAAAGAGGTAAGCATAATGATCAACTTTAGATGGGTTAATCACCAGGCCTGCAGAGCGCTGTAAAATATCATGTTGGTATTCTTTCTTTTTAAATTTGCAGATGGTTTTTACGAACAACCGGGAGAAATTAACATCGCCTTTTATCTTCTTAAGTTTATAAATTAAATCTCCATAAAAAACTGGCTGTGAAATTCCTTGTTGCAATAGTGATTTTAAACTGCAGCTGTATTTATGAATTAGATCTGGATATCGGCGATAAATCTTGCAAAAGGTTTTCCTTAATTTGTGATACCGATAACCTTGTTTTAAAAGTTTTTCTGTAATGCAAAGATTACGTTCATTGAAATCATTCACATCGTTGCAAGCTCTTGAAAAGCGAACAAGCTGTGAGATATAAACACCGTAAGAAGTTGCACGAGGAACATCGCCGTCTAGAAACGGAAAATTTACTATATTAAAATAAAACAACAACTCTTTTATCATAAATTTTAGTATTGACGTAACCGTTTTCGATGGATAGATTTAAATCAAGGAAGTTTGCTTGCTTTTCTGAAGTGTTCGCTTTGTTAAGCTGTAGTTCTTTAGGATAAATCTTATTAACCAGTGATGGAAAAATGGTTATTATCTATATTTAATAAATCATCAAGGTACCTCGAGGTGTTGTTAAAAGCTGTAATAATATCATTTTGATGTCCGGTAGAAAGAGATAACATAAAATCTCTTTCATAACAGTATAAAAACAGATCAGCAACAAGGGGTGCACAATTAGTACCCATTGGAATGCCTATTACTTGTTTATAAATAGAGGTACCAAATCTCAAATAAATATTATCCAATAAAAATGTGAGCTCCTGGATAAGGTCTTGACAGGTCCATGAAGATATGGAAGGGTTAGGGTTATCTTCTATGAAGATAGAAAATAAACGAGTTCCGGAAGATGTGTAATAATATACTTTTCTTGCATACCGGATACGTGTTTCCGCGTGTTTTGCCGGGGAAGGAAAATCTTATCTTTTCCATAGGGAAAAGATACAGGGCACGTGCATATAGGAACTACTTTCGGGACTACTTTCATAAACAATAACGTCATACAACACACTGTTTCGATCTTTATTTATGTGCAATTTTATTTGGCAATCAGTATTGTTAAAATAAAAAAACACAATAAACAATAAAATAGTTTTAATTGCCACTTCTTAAAAAATGACAAAATATCAAGTTAAAAGAGAAATAAGCACTTTTAGATTACAAAATAAACACAGTACGAATTAGTTTCATTGAAGTTCTGCAACTTCTTTAACAATGACAATTCGCTCATTTAAAGTTGGATACTAAGTTCAAGTTGGTCCTCGGGATGAAAACCGCAAAATTATAGAAATTTATCGCCCACTGGGTATATATCCAATGTTTATCTGATGACCTGCTGTACACGTACTGGACAAGGTTATGTCTGACCATGATTTACAGGATGTGTTCGATTCTCTATCCCAGATATGCTCCCTTGAAGTTTGTCAGGGACTCAAAACACTAACTTTAAGACTGAGGGTCATCTTCAAGATGTCCGCAAATTTCTCGATGAAAATTCTGAGAACACCAATCCAAAAACGAGTTGCTCATGAAATTCGTGTTGAGTGTAAGAAAGCTTGATGCTGGAGAGAACGAGCCAACATCACTGAAAGGTTACATCAGTAGTCTGGACAGGACCTAAAGTTGATATTAAGTTTAAATCCTGATGATGCAGATCTACCAGCATGTTGATGCATGTTCTACACTGTTCCCATTGTTTACAATAATAACCTAATCTGAAACAAATATGAAGATCAGGAATGAGTATATGGTAGTGCATGTGGATCTGGATCAAACTGGTCTTGCTAACTCAATATATATGACTTTTATTGCACATGAGAACACTGTAGATCCAGATCAGCTATCACGGTTGTGGATCTTGCTGGTCACTTCAAAGTTCTTGGTCAGAAACAACTTAATAATACAGGGATGTGCTTGCTGATCTGTATCTACACTCAGTCTGGTTAATATAACTAGAATTAATATGAAGGCTAAATTGAGAAAATGAATTTTTTAAACCCAAAAATTGGAAAAAAACATGTTTAAAATAAGTTACTTTGCTTTTAGACTTTTCAACTCTTACTCTGTG
The DNA here is from genome assembly GCA_038501625.1 of Corbicula japonica. Taxonomy (NCBI): domain Eukaryota; kingdom Metazoa; phylum Mollusca; class Bivalvia; order Venerida; family Cyrenidae; genus Corbicula; species Corbicula japonica. Next base: position 74,469 of record JAZAYU010000639.1, on the reverse strand, counting down.
TGAGGTTGGTGCACCCTAGAACCTGGTGTAAACCCCCAGTGGCATTTTGTTTTGCCACTGATCGTTCCAAGGCGGTAACCCTTCTGGTTCTCACTTTCGTTATTTGTTTGTGGCGTCCATTATGAAACTGATTATTGTAATACCATGCTCTCTTTTCCCCTCTACTTTTTGGCTGTGTGGTGAGGCTGTGTATGCTGGATGTTGCCATTCCTGATATGCATATTTCATTTTTTTTGTATAACCTTTAAAACAAGTTAAATTTGCAAAATTCTATTTAAAAATAATTAGTCAAAGGTGTAAACAGTCATTTGTTTGCAATACGTTTCGGTGGGTTCCACTAGTTGCTGAATTTCATGGGCCATGTTGGTACCAAAACACCCCTAATTTAAGGAAAACTGACCCTTCAGCTCGAAAAATAGGGGTCAAAATGAGGCCTTTTGAAAATTTCAAGTCATATGGACATCTTTTGGGTCAAAAGGAACCCCTGCTTTTCCAAAAGGATATTGTCTGACACAGACATAACGAAAGTTGAAAACAAAGCGTCAGACATTTGGTTAGACAAGAATGTGAAAATCTGTCTGAAACGAATTTGGTCATACCGAAACATGTTAAAAAGATATAAGCAAGCATTAGGATTTCAATTTTTGGTCTGACATTCGGTCTTATAACATAAGAAATCATGTCTTCGGTCTGACAACTTTTGGGACCTCTATTGTCAGCAAACTAACCCACAGACATTGTATCTACAAATGCCCACTTTTCAGGAGATCGAAAAAAACAGATGTGCTCATTTTACTGAAAAATGCAGCTAGCGTTTTGAAGCAATTTGGTGGCAACAACCTATCTACAGGGATTTCTATAGCTTTTCAAAGAGGTCATTTGACCCAGGTCAAGAACTTTCAAGAGGTCATAATTAGATCAATGCAAGTCATAATTATTATAAACGTGCACTTCTTTTTTTATAAATATTAGAATATTTTATTTTGAATTGCGAGCCAGCTGACACTGGACAGTTGAATGGCATATAACAAAGGGAAATGTTATAAAAAGCTTAAGTTATATTTATCAATTTAATTTCTTTAACTATCAGTTCCGAGTATATATTCCGAAGTTGTAGCGGACTTCACACTTGTTCCGTATATTGTTCAGGCCATAAACCTGTTTCAAACAAGGAAGTCTTTAAAGGTGAAACTCACAACCCTGTATAGAACAATTATAGGCAAATATATCAATCATTATGAAAGTTGACAATCTTTTTATTTTGTCTTTATACATACATAACAAAGCCGTTGTATTTTGTTGCCTTAAAAAAGCTTATATTTGTAGGCGACAGCCTATTAAACTTAAAACCTTTAACTTTGGAAAAAAATATCGGTAGCTTATATCGGTAGCGTTTGAAAAAAAACGTATCGACTTGTGAAATGGTTAAGAAATCATTGTAAAATCTATGTTGTCTCTTTCCTGGCTTACGCAATTATGGCGATATTTAAAAGTCTAAGAGCTGCATGCCTACATGCAGAATAAATTAACAAGCACATAAAAGAACATTAAATTCAACGTTAACTCTAAACTGGGATATACAAATTCCAAAATAAAACAATCTTATGTGTTATTCAGTTTATATCCAGAGTTTGTATTAAATTGCTATACCGTCAATAGATAAAGCAAGATCTGAGTTCAATTGTAAGACTCATTATTCGTCATAAATGCATGCTAAAGCAAATGCCTTAACAGCAGTTTTGAACAAATGCTCAGTTTTTCAATAATTAGTTGAAATTATGACTATGGAATAGATTAAACGGGAACTTTGAATTATGAATATATTGTAGCTCGGGTTTAATTGAGCCTGTTTATGAGCAGCTTTGGAAATGCATATACTGCCTACGCCACCTAGCCCAAGGTTGAGTGCAACAATATTTGCAATTACAATTACAATTTCAAATCATCCCAATGTGATATTTTCAAAGTAATACCCTTCCATCTTAAGCTTTTTATTAACAACTTTATGTGGGAGTTGTTCTGCTTAAATTTGTTTTCGAAGTCTATTGCTTCAAAATATTTGAAAGTACGGGATTTGAAGTTGAACAGAATGCAAGCCATCACTTAAAAAAAAAAACTTAATTAAATTATAATATCCGCTGCATTGCAGTGCACTTTCTCTCGCAACACGTTACCATACTGATCGTTTCTTTCTAAGTTCAAAATAACAATATAAACAACAAGACAATGATGGAGTAGCTAAGTAAATAAATTAAACAACCGCATGGTATCATCGACAGGACCATCATACCCAAAGTAAATGAAACTTAAATCGTTATCCAAATTTAAACAAAATGATGGGCGGAAAGCGCACATTCAATTATTGTATTTACCATATACGTCTCGCTCTCATTGGAGGACGAATTATCGTCATTGGATTCCTACTACATTCAAAAGGTAATCTTACGCCCTACGTTGCCAAATTAATGATAATTTATGTGTTTGCTCCTGTTGTAGTTTTGTGGGTTTTTTATCAATTGCGTTGACTTCTGAAACAAATGAAAGCTTGAATGCTTTACACCAGTTAGATACGGGTACACTATAAACGCATACACTGTGATTTGAACCCTTGTATAGACAATAGTGAGATGACTCCTGGCACTCTGCCGACTTAGCCCTAAAATGTTTGCGCGGTTACATACAAACTTGAGCACCTCTTCAACTGAATATCCTTTGTATTAAATCAATCTTTCGTAAAAGCGGTTACATGCGATATCAAACGAGGAAGATTTCGGAGGTCGAAATTACAACCCCGTAACTAAAACTAGGTTTCTCTATCAATGAAAGTGAAAAGTTATATCCCTGTCGTTTAGTGAGATTAAACAATTGTATTTTATCACCTTGGGGTCGATTTAATATTTGTAGACGATAGCCGATAAATTAATAACGTTATATCTTAAATAATCAAGATCATGTGTTTATAATTTATAATAAAAGAAGTTGACACATTATTTGGCACAAGTACATGGTACCTACTTAATTTTAAATGCTTTACAAATATAATAGTACTTTTTATTGAACAATATCCAAATTTAAATTGCCTGGGATATTGAAAACACCCATCTTCAAACTAGCCGAAATATAAAAATACAAAAAGTAAATTTAGAAGTACTATCAACATAGTACATAAATTTCGTGCTCGACGGCCTTCAAAGAGCGTAACTGACACAATGTTTAGAAAGGCTGGTGCTTTCATTACCCGACCATTTTCCAGAAGAGATTTAAACCAAGGTAGAAACAAAGAAGTAAACATTGAGACAAACCCCTAGAATTTTATGTCGTCTTATAATACAATACATAGTCTAAAGAAATTACATCTGACATCGATGACGTAAGTTAACAAGATTCGAAAATATATTATTCACAAAAACAGCATATTGCCATGAATTTACGTCGGCCTGGTTTCATGAGGCGTATTCGGATCTAATACATACACAATAAAAACGCATTTATTGAATCCTTGAGATAAATATTGAGCTTGACAATAAAAACTTAGTAAAAAGCAAGTCAGTAAGGTGACCAAACGTTTATTAGTGAAACGGAAACACCATTTTACTCCAGATTAAATACAATGAAGTTGTCACAGATTATTAAATATCAACGCCACGAAACACTGAACAACCATTGTAGACATTTCGTCTAATATAATAGGCATGCAAAAGAAAGTGTACCATTTAAGTTGAATAATGGACTAAGCTAAAGACATTTTTTTCAACAATGTTGACTCTGAGTTGTTTTCTTGTGTTAGTATGTTTTGCTTCTTACAGTGGTAAGTTAAATGTACATAGTTTACGTTGATTTTTTTAAATATAAGTTGACTATTAATTTTTATATTCATATAATCGGAAATGATAATACGATTTATATGTCCTTCTAATAATGTTTATTGCAGTCAATGGCAAAGGTCTTGCATTGGCTAATTATTGTTAATCAGTAAATTTACGAATATAATTGAGTATAAAATGCATCTGTATAATGTACAGAAAGTTCGTGCTGAACGTTTAATATTTTGTTTCATAGATATGATTTCCGTACTAAACAGTGGAACATATAAACACATTTTATCACATAAATACATAAGCAATGTCGTTACATCGTTCCATAATCACATAAAAAGGATCCATGGTAAGAACATGTAAGAAGAGTTTATTATAAAAATTGAATCATTCATCCGTCCTTGTTCCATATTTGTTTGCGTTGTGTGTATTCCTTTATCAAGTAATTTTGTGTACTTTTTTATTTAACAACATCCATCAACACTAAAGTGTGAAGTTAATCGTCAACTGAAATGTCAATGAAAAGGAATTTGTTTACTTAGTTATTACAAGAAATGCAATTAAAATATTAAATAAAATTTATATTTATGTAGAACAAGTTTGTGTTGGGACAGCAGTCACGCTTGACCGATTAGGCCAAAGAGGGATAAACTATTCAAGCACGACAAGAAGCGGTGATAATAAGGAAGGATGGTACTCTACTATGTATAATGGTGTTCAGTATCTCATTGCTGATATCAACCACAAACCAGCCTCATACAACAGATGCGGAACATACCGACCGGTCTATATAAATGGTATGTTCCATAAGTTTTGATTGATGAGTGAGTTATAAATGATTGCTGCACACAGGCCTTTAGGATTCCCGAATAACATTTCTTCTTCGGGAACTGAAATTTATTTTCGATTCCCAGGCTGTATCTGAGTCGCATTCGTTACATTTAAATTAAGGAAGTGTCTCCTCGGCCGGCTGCAGATCGAGGAAAATAGACAGGTAGGACTCTTTCCTCGACCGGCTCCGGTCTAAACAACGGAAGTCGGTATCTCCGTACAATCGTGAATTTAAACGCGTTTTAAAATGTTCTTTGAAATAAACACACTTTTCTATATTTAGTTACTTTATGTGTTAAAATATACCAAATGACAACATAATTATTTTGTTTTATGTTACTTTATTAGTTTTCTGAGTTAAGCGTTGGGATTGCGGCGTTAGCTTAGTCCATAAAGGTTGATAAAGAACGAGAACATTTTACATTTAAGAATCCTCATTAGATCATTTTATGCCAAGTTACAAGTTATTCTTAAATGAAATAAAACGTTAAAAAGTTTTCGCTTATTTTAACTTTTACCGTTGTAAAACATATTTTTTCTCAATACGCTCCATACATCGCCGTTATCTGTTACCCACTATGACCGAAGTATGATCGGTACTTGAAAATGGGATTAAGCGATAATTTTGAAATTGTTATACAAAAATTAAATTTTTACATGGTTTGCATTCCTAAATAAATACCGAATGACAGGGGAACAACTGTCGATCTCTCATTCAGTAAATTAAATACAGTGTCAAAATACACATTTAACATGAGTATTTGTTTGGATGTAAATAGAAGTTCAGTAAAGTTTGTATCTATCTTTCTTGTATTTACTGATCTATATTTATAAACTTTTGTGAAATAAATACAATTATAACATTTATCTAGGCAAAGCATTAGTGAAAAACATGTTGCTGTTAAACAGATTTTTAAATTTTCATATTTATTGGGGATGCATCTGGTTAACCGGTTGACGGCATTTTAAAACGGTTACCCGGTTATGATTTTGGTAAGGGTACATCATGTAAACATATAGAGACTAAGAAACGCAGAAATTTCATGAAATTTGTGGCAGCTACTTTCATACTTTTTAATTTATTGCTGTAATCGACACGTACTTTTTGACAGCCACATGTATATTCACGATTACTCGGGATGATTTCACTCATCCCGACAGGATGGGACTGTAGACTGACACGTTGTTTAATCATGTCAAAACTTATATTCAAATATCTTCCAACTAACTAAAGCCTTCACTATAAGTGACACTAGCAAAATAATTGTGAGCGAGAAATTTTCAGTCATTTCAATCTTAGAATATATCAGCGTCTAGATGCACTCTAAAAAACTTTTTATAACTGTCTGTCACAAAATGCCCCAACATACGTCTGAATGATTAGCGCGTTACTCCAAAAGTGGAAATAAAAAAAAGTGGCCATTGAAGGCACGCGGTCTTTATTCACAGGTGAATATGTTCTTTAATCAGTCGGTGGCACAAATACATGGGGTCTTTATCAACATGTTGTCTTAAATTTTCAGATGGTCGTCAGCCTAGGTTGAACTATATTTATCCCACTAACCGATTTTAAGCACACATTAACCTCTGAACAAAGACAACCTGTCTTCAAAGACCAATTTTGGGTTGTCCCTTGAGTGTTTTTATAAGACATGTTTAACAATGCGTCAAAAATGAATGAAAATCTTTTATTTCGTGAAAGGATGAACACGTGACATACGAATGTGAGTATAACACTTAAACTACATTTTAAAAACTATAAATGTGCGGTGCACGACCATTCGTCGAAAGACACTTGATAGAATACGACACTGTTAATTCGCTAAACTTAATTTCCTCATTAAATTTTTCTTTGGTGCCCGCGCTAAGGCTGAATCAACTGATATTGAATCTCTTTTGTAGAGCCGCACATTTTCTTGTGTTTTTTTTTTGTTGTTATTTAAATAGATGAAAATGGAACTTTGAAAGCAACCGAACACGACAAATATGAAAATACTGCAGAATCGGTTTGATTGAGCCTGTTCATGGGCAGTAATGGGAATGCTTATTACTGCAACAATTTCACTTTCAAACTATCATAATCCTAAAAATGTTCTCCAATTTGAAATTTGATAGACATTTTAAATCTGGTGAATGAAAATTCTGGGGAAAAAACTTTAGCACAAATACACTCGTGTCCGGTAATCGTGCGTGTCCGGTCATCTTGCGCAGTGGTCTACTGACATCCCCAGAAGTGTTTTACGGTCACATTGTGAATATATCTCAACAAACGATTATTTTTGGAGCTAAATTAGAACATCTTAAAGGTAAACATGTTGAAAATAAATACCTGTCCAAGATATTAACATCATCGTAATAAATTATTCATGACCACGCCCACTTACCTATTTTTCCGATATTTTAGCAAATAATTCTTATTCCATCATCTAGTCCAGAAATGTGTGTTCCGTGATAGACATAAACAATAAAACACATTTTTTTAAACAATTTTAACGTGCAATTCCATTTTATTTGCAAACGTTAGAGAATTCAGACCACATTCCGTCAGTTCCCGCCCTTCTGTCAACATAATTCAAGGGCATAATCCGCGCATGATTTGTTTTCCTGCAGAAGCGTTAAGTGCCTTTTTTTCTCGTGTCATATAAATAGGAAACTTAATAAAACAACAGGAAATTTTATGGTTCGTCAGAGACATTTCATCTTTTAAAGTATTTGACTGCTGTGACGTCATTTCACTCAGGTGCGCATGATGACCGGACATTTAAATGCTTTGGTAAAACATTGAGGTAAGGGTAAACATTAATAAATTCCCACTAGTTAAGGAGTCATTACAAAACCAGTTTTTGTCATTACATGCACGAAAGGTTTTTGAAAACAGACAAACAGTTATTACACATTTGTCCATTATTGATCGGTAAAAATATAGCCGATAATGCATAGGTGCGCAAGAAGACCGGACAGCATCGTAATATATTCCGACATCCATGTTTATTATCCTACTTAAAAATACGGTTCCAATGTAGAATAAACACAGAATAATTGTGCCAATAACCTTATATCATTACCAACCCTGTGAACGGCGGAATTTAACAAAGCTCCTGCGACATATTGAATATTTCGCAATTTGTGCTATTATTACTGCCATTATTTTTTCACATGTGAAAGCACCTATACATAAAAGAAACAGACATGTTTACAAAACTTGTAATTTATTTTCCCGATTGTTTCGTTTGATGTTCAAGTTAAAACACAATTTATTATAATCAATTATTTGTTCTGAAACCGGTCGAGGAGGCATTCCTACCTGTATATTCTCCTAGACCAGAGCCAGTCGAGGAGACAGTCCTACCTGTATATTCGGCCGAGGAGACACTTCCTTAAATTAATTTATATTGCGTTTTTATTATGTAGAAAAAATATTTCAATTTATTGTATGCTTTCCCAACGAATTATAGAATTTTGCGGTGTAATAAAACAGTAGAATAGCATTTGGATGTTCACTGTTCACGTTGGTATCCGAACACATATCAACTTCTAACAGAACGTTTACAACACGGGTTAAAGATTGGGTATATGACGTCATGACATAACGTTATAAATAACCGTTTTAAGTGCCTTTTAATGCAAGTTTTGTGTCTAATTAACGCCCATTGTGCATTAAATGCATAAAAATAAAAACAAATAAAATTGTCAGTGAAAGATAGAAATATAATTCACTCGTGTAATCTGGAATTATGTATTTTCACTCGTGGCTTCGTGAAAATACGAATTCCGGAGTTCACTTGATGAAATATATTTCTATCTTATACTGGTAAAATGCAAATATCCTCTATATGCTATCTTTTTTAATTTCTTATGTATCGTTCCATAACTGATGGAAACAATAAAATAGCGTGTAAAACCTAATTACCTCATTATGAATATAATTACAGTATATAAAGCGCAAAATAACATGTCAAAATTAAGCATCAAAGTTTATGACGTCGCTTAAAATATTATATCGTCCCTTTTCTGTTTTATATCGCCCTGGCCAGTGTTTTTTTATTAAGAGGCACATATAAGTAATTTGTCTGCTGAATATGGAGTGGTATTAATTTGAACATGAAATATTTTCTTTTCAGTATGTTTGCTGTTATGTGAGTTTTGCTTATTAAGCATGTTAAAACTGTAAAATGAACGAATGCCACAATTATGTTTGAATGTAAGAATTAAGCATTATAAAACAACCACTATAATATGAACTAAGGCACTGCCTCTCTCGGAATCGACGAATCAAAAGTGATGGATATCGTATGTTTAACAGTAAAACAAAGAAACAAGTCATCAGTTGTACAATGTCATGTTGTTTTACTTTTGAAGCAAAAATGGTCAAGGTTCTAAGATTCAACACTATATCTTAATGAGGTGAATTCTTCTGTGAAGTTTGAAAGAATCCGGTGAGAACTTAAATACACCAGTTTGCCTGTAAACTCTTAATTAAACATCACCAAAATGTGATCAAAATGCAAGACTGACCGATGGTATTAGAAATATAGACTCGTAAAAATCTGGTTAACAAGGTAGATTGTAAAACATTATTCTACAACACTTAAAATTCTGAGTTAAAATATGGTGACACCAATGACAGAGAAAGTAGCAAAGATTGTCTTATTCTTTAAATATTCAAGCTTGAAATCAACAAACATACTTTTTGGGTCTGAGGACTTAAGATAATACTGTGGGTGACAGTAGAGCAATTTATTATCCGAATGGAATGAAATAGATGAAAAGGGAACTATTCAAATTGAAACATTCAAATTAGTCCATGAACAGAAAAGCAAATGCTGAAGGAGTCTATCCCTATTTTAAAAAGCAAATTATATGCATAACAAAATTATACAAATGGTGTTCTGCAGTAACTGTTCCTCGATGAAGTCTACAGTAAAATGTTTTTGTATTATTTGATATCACAATCACACAGTATAATTAAAACGAAAATTCTTTTTCTTGTCTATTTTCATTAACTTCCCAAGCAGCACCTTCTATTGCAAATTTAGTGGTGGAAGTAAAATATATAAAGGCTGTACATGTATGCTCCTTCTACTGTCTAGAACTGTTAAACTGATCTCCCCACAGCATTCCATGTGAAGCTGTTTTCCTGAAATGTTAAATTCAACAGCCTATTAATTTACTTTCAAGAATAATTATACATCTTATTTGCTTGTATAATTTTATTTGTTGAATTCAAAATTGATTTAAAATACTTAGACACTTAAAAATAAAATTTGTCAAATACATTGATTTTTTATGCTCTGATAATTACTTCATGAATCTTGACTTACTCTATGGAGACTTTTTTATCATATGGACAACAGTAAAGTTCCATGTCAGCTGAACATATTTTGGGTCTGATCTGGATCTAAAATGTTTGCATCTTGGTCAAAAATAACCTCATAAATTTAAACGTTAGCAGTATAGATCCTGATCAAACAGCACAGATAAGCCTGCTGAACTGGAAAAACACTGGTCTCTTATTTGATAAAGGGTTTATTCTTGAAGTAAAATGTCGAAAGAAACCAACATAATAACTTGTATTCATGCCCTGGTAGATTCAGTGTGATGTTTCTGTATTAGTATTTCACATTAATGCAGCTCTAATACATGAAATTAAAGAAAAATTATGCAAACCTTGTATCTGTTTACTATGGTAGTGTTCATATTCTGTACCATAGCTGTCGGACAATTTTGCATAAGTATCAACTCTAAAGCTTTCATAAGCTTGGAGATACACATCTCTGAAAATAACTTTTATATTAAATCATCTCTGATAACTAGTAACTGTCAGTTATTCGGTAACTATTGTGGCTTATGAAGATGTACATAAATTGATGTTGCAGTTAACGGAACAAATCATTCTGTTGCCATTATTTATTTATTACATGCAGGGTCTTTTTTATAAAAATCACATACAAGAAAGATGGTAATGATGAAAGATGTCATGCCGTCTTTAATTCCTACACAAGATTAGCATCAGACTGTAATCACATTATAAAGACCACAAAGATCTTCCAGCTGATCTGAATCTACATCTCTAATCTGGATTAACATGGGCTGTTCACGTGGTAAGGTATGTCCATGATGTAGGTTAAATTATTAACTGTGAAAACTGAAACAACATTGTTTTTATAATCTTAAAACTGAACAAGATTATAAGATTAACCCACTAAATAAAGGATTAAACAAGTGACCACAGGGACCCATCATGTATGTACAACATGGTCCACAGAGAAACTTTGTGGTGTTTGATTCAGTGTCTGCCAAAAATTTGGCATGTTCATGTGATGGTGTGTAAACATGCCAGTGATTTTGGTACACCATAGTAATAAGAAGGGCAAATTCTGAGTTGTTTGTAGTGTATAGTAAGGGCTTACCACACAGTCCACACTCCTCCAAATCACATTCCTCAATAAAAAGAAAATTATCAAATCTTAATAATGGCAAAATGCAGTTCAATGAAACTTTGATAATTTTCCTTTTATCGATGAACATGATTGGGAGGAGTGTGGTGGTAAGCCCTTCCGGGTAATTTTCAAAAAATTACCTCTCCAGTACTCTACTGTTTCTCCTATTCCAGTTTCATGCTCGTTGAACCAGATTTGTCACGCATCTTTCATAATTATGATAACTTTAAACTGAAATACAAATTACAAAAAAACTAATTTTATAAACAATATTATTTGCCCAATGCATGCATATACTTTCCAATATCTTTATTTATTTTCTTAGTGAGCGATCATAAGATAATTTTTACACTCAAAGCATCTGGACCCAGGCATTTATACAAAAGCTCGACATAAACTATTGGAATTTGGAGTGTGAAAATTAAATAAATTTTCAAATACCAATTTAAAGACCCTTTTCACATTACTCCGTCGTGGATCGGGTTTTTAGATTTTTATCGAAACGCGACTTCGATGCAACGTATGCCGACTTGCATATGAATAGTGAATGTTATGGGTTTAGTTATGTACTCTCGAAACAATTTCTTTAAAATTTTAAGTATTTGGACTCAAAAATAGATAATCACACATGGAGTTTGCAAGGAAAAAAGAAATTATGTATTATGCAAAATAATCCAGTTTATTAGATTATAACAAGCGCTCATTTCAGGAACATCAGAAACCAAGTAGAATCTTAAATAATTTAGGCAAATGAACCATACGATTTTTTTTTCTTTTTTACCATCTTTTATTTAACATATATAATTTACTAACAATACAAAAATACCAGTATTTTGATTTTACCATCTTTTATTTAATATATATAATTTACTATCGATCGATCCTAGTCAGGCCTTAATATCTAGTCAGGCCTTAGTAGCAACATGTGAGTCAATTGTTTTGTTTGTGGCTTTAAATTAATAGATTTACAAAAAAATGGTGGACTTTAAGAGCATCAGTCTACTATTGTGCTAATAAAGTTTGTCTAACAATCAAACTTTAACTAATGAAAGGCTTATGTTTAATCCATGGCAAATATCGAAGTTCAACGGAGTGTTTCCAGGATAGTCTTTTTTTCTTGTAAGCAAGATTCAGTAAACTGCAGTTGTCTGGTTAGAATAAACATCCTGTTATATTGTGTTATTTTACCCATACAGAGAGACCATTGTTTTTAAAATTTTCAGCAGGCCGGTCATTGACCGATATTTGGGAAGGATGTCTGATTGAAATTTCACAATTGGTAAAAATAACGGTCATGAATAATAGCCCATAAATTGTTACAAAAATTAGGTACATACACATGTTAATTAGTAATTAACATGTTTATTTAGAATTCACAACTCTGCTGCTATGACTACCCATAAAACACATTCCGTGAATAGCCTGCGGCAAAAACAAAACAGGATGTGGTTGGTAGACAATACAACAGTTTGATTATATTGAAAGAAGTGTTAGCCCGATGTGCGTAATTCTAAAAGACCGACAACCGAATAAAATTTAAAATTGCTGTTTCTCAAATTAAACATGTTAAAAGAAAACTTATATTATAATGACTTCACTTAAATTGTTTTCACAGCAAAGTTAAAATGGCTCAAATGAATATGATTTTATTTTATTTTTTAAATCGAGTGACCGGCATGCTTACTTACGCATACATCATGGCATGCTTACTTAATCATACCACATTCAAAAAAATTACATATGTACGAACAATCTAAGCAACATTTATTTATACATATACTCGTGCAAGTTGTAGATTCAAGAATAACCACATCCTTAAAGAGTAGAATAATATTTCCAACAAATATAATATTGTGTTAACGAGCATGATTTGATCAACGTATACAGCATTACTTAAAGCGACTAGTTGCCTTCCAAACATCAGAGAGGTAATACATGTTTAACGAACTAAAAAATCCACTTCACAATCGCTATGAATACTGCTGTCGATTAATGTTTTGACCTATTACTTCATGTTTGAAATGCATGGGATGCTTGTGTTGTGTATTGGGAAACAGGTCTATTAATGGTTAACATGGCTTCACCATGCAATACATTTGAACTTGTAACAGTTACTTGTTTGACAGAGCAATTATTCCTAAAATCTGAAATAAATGTTTAGTGGTAAACACGGCTTCGCCGTGCTTCCTGTTTAAATAACTCTACAGTATACCTCATTTTTTTAATGAAATGTAATAAATTTTATTTGTTGCAAATGAAGCATTATTCAGATAGCATTTGGTAAATACAGCCTCGATTGCCTCAAATTTTTCCTTATATTTAATGGTGTAATTACTGAGTTGCGCTCAACCCGGGGCTAGGCGGCGTGGGCAGTAATAAGCATTTCCATTACTGCCCATGAACAGGCTCAATCAAACCGAGCCTGCAGTACTTTCATATTTGTCGTGTTCGGTGGCTTTCAAAGTTCCCTTTTCATCTACTTATATTGGCAGAGTAGCTGTATGTTTTATATGAGATCCTTGGTTTCGAGTGCTGATCAAGTATACACATATTCAACGCCATAAGCTGGTCAGATTTCATTTGACCAGTTCTGTCCAGTCTACAGTATCCAGAGTTAATTCAACGCAATACCTAATCGCTTTCTTACACCAAATTAAAACAAAAGCAATCGATATTATCATCTAAACTGCAATGGTAAACTTTCTGTTCGTGTTGACAATTGCAGTAAAATTAAAAAAAGTAAATTTTTCATGTTCAACATGCTGGGAAAACCGGTGTAAATGTCAATTTCTCACTCTGTATCTAAGTTACACAATGACTAACAACTACCGTAATACGCATCGCTACGATGGAGTCTGCTGTTAGACCCTAACTCTGTGACAATATTAGGTTTGAAACAATGTAGAAACTTATTAACCTTAATTTTTTGGCGAGTTAAATCTTAATTGGTTTCTAACATATTGAAGAAGAACTTCTGAAAATGTGAATCGAAAAAAAATGGCGACTTTTCAGTTTTAAAATCCGTAAGTAAGCCATCTGGACTATTGCACCCGGATGAAAGTCACATTCTCCAATCAGAAGCCTTATTTTGCGACATGGTTTCAAAGTTTCAAGGTACTCCTTTTTGCTCATGCGCAATACCGTAATCGGAATCGACACGATTTCGACGCGCTAAGCGCGTCGATATCGTAGAGTCGATTTCGTATTAATCAATGGACTAATGCATGCAACAAACATTCGGTGATCTTATACTTTTTTACAAATGAATTGCATGTGTATTTAAGCAAACATAACAAACACTGAGAGTATTTTATGCAGTAAAAATCGTTTTTAAAGTTTTACGAATCGTCATATGTGTTGTTAAATATTTAGAAATAATTATCTGTCATAATCATTTAATACATGTATAAAGATAGGACATCCAGACAGACAAAGTAACAAAGACGCAGTATCTTAATCTCAATTAAGAGGTTGTAAAAGTGCCAAGTCGCTAAATATTTGGTAACTATGGCGATCTTAACAACTATCTTTGACTGATTTGCATGGACAGTTAAAGTTGAGATTTCCAATAGGTAACATATATGGTATTCCATAAAAAACGCATTTGTTGTTAAATGTTGAAATATATATTATTTGGATTATCCAAATGTGAATTTTGATATTTGTTATTGCAATTGGTTATTCATTGCTTACCGGACTGACCAAACGGTTGAAATTCGGAATAAAATTCGTTATTATTCTACAAACAAAATAGTGCCAAAGTAAAGCATATCAGTATGCTCCTTTGTCAAGGAAGCCGACCTCATATTTTGCAGAAAAGAGTATCCTAAGCAATCTAAGACTATTATCAAAGATGTCAATTTTGTTCTTTTCTTGATCATAATTGAATAATTTTATAGATTAAGCAAGGTTCAGACTTATTAATTGTGCTACAACAGAACTACCGTTTATGGGCTTATCCTTCAAAATGTAATATTGTTAAAAAAAAGCAACATATGCATATCTGGAATCGCCACACTCAAAAACACAGCCTCCCCACGCAGCGAAAAAGAAGAGAGGAAGATAGAGAGAGCGCATGTTTTATATATGTATGTCAATTCATATAGGACGCCACAAACAATTAATAAACAAGAGAACCTTTGGGGATACCGCCTTGGAACGGTCAGTGGCAAAACAAATTGCCACTGGGGGTTTAAACTAGGTTCTAGGGTGCACCAACCTCACACTTGCCCCAACAGGTTCTCGTATCACAAAACAAGTACAAATAGTCTTGGTGAAATAACTCCAACCCACCCATCAGCTCAACAATGTTGCATGCAAAAGCATACAAACATATAAACATAAGAATTTAATAGCAGTGCAAAGCCAAAGGGCGGGTACTCAATGATCTTTCCGAGACCAGAGCACCTGGAGTAAAATCAGCAAGAACACGATGTATTGACAGGAATAAAAGAAACAAATCGAGCTTTTAGGTTCTTTTAAGAAAAGATTTCCCCATAAACTTTCATAAACTCTTACACCCCTGCCACCGTCGTGCAACCAAAGAGGTAAGCATAATGATCAACTATAGATGGGTTAATCACCAGGCCTGCAGATCGCTGTAAAATATCATGTTGGTAACCTTTCTTTTTAAATTTACAGATGGTTTTTACGAATAACCGGGAGAAATTAACATCGCCTTTTATCTTCTTAAGTTTATAAATTAAATCTCCATAAAAAACTGGCTGTGAAATTCCTTGTTGCAATAGTGATTTAAGAATAAAAATTAAGATTTGTATTTATTATACTGCAAAGAAATTTGCTTGAATTTGATTGAATAATTTGCCGTTGATATCCGTATTTTCGGCTCGGCCGTAAAAATGAATCCATGTGCCTTAATTTCCCCCTCTGGCCTCCAACTTTTTGTTGTCGTCTGAAATGTTTAAAATACTGATACTACCCAGACTGTTGATTTATAAGCAGTATACTGAATTTATTATTTACGAAATTCGTGTATTATCAAATGTTTAACATTTGATAGACTAATAGTATTCTTTTTGTATACAGTCAAACTTGCATTAAGCAGCCACCTAAGGGAGTGACAAAAAGTGACTGTTTAACTTGGGTGGCTGTTTAAGACAGGTAAAAATTATAACAAGATGTCAGTTTAAGACAGATGGCTGCTGAATACAGGTGTCTTCTAAGGCAGATTCAACTGTAGGTATTTAAAAATTCAACTGTATACCGGGTACTTGTTTTGCATGTTGACTTATAGATTAACATGAAGTTTGTGAAAATCTTGGTAAATTTGGAAACTAATCCCAAATGTCTTTAACTTTCAACCATTTTGAATATTTTCGACGAAGAAAAGAAATTCAGATAAGTTTCATATCAGAGATTACTTTTGACTATAATAACAAACTAGTATTTTCTTTTCAAACAGCAGATATTAATATGACCTATAAGACAAAACTTTGATAAGTATGGTTTCACTGAAAGACAATTTACTGATTTTTTGTACTGTAATGGAAAAATAACCCCTTTTTGGCAAAATAAATTAGCTGAAAGCAAGGAGCACTTAATATATATAACTCTTTACTCCATGGTTATACCTTTCATTGCTGGTGTGATGGGCTAACAGTATCTGTCAGCCGGCACATCTGTTCTGCCTTGTTTGGATATAAAATGTTCGCTTTCAGAATCATTACATTATTTCTGACCATGGAGTAATCTAACAGATTAGTGTGATTAATTATGGCAAAATTTAATTTCCTTTTCCTTTTGTGTTAATATTCGGTAACAACTGTGACAGACTGATGAGCCAAATGTATTAAAGCTTTGTGATCATGGTCAAATCACAAGAGTAATTTATCTGTAAACTTTATATATTATTTAATAAAGACCATAAACATAATTATATTCGAAGATAATTTTATAAAAACCTCAGAGATACAAAATGACTCAACCAACTGATATACAAATGTTGGTCTGTGCCACAGCGGCAAAAATCTTGTCGCGAAATAGATAAATTAAAAACAATATCTACTCAAAATGAAGTTAACCTCAGAATGATAAAAATTGGTAGGTTCTATAGTAGGATTTAAGCTATCTGGAATGCCATAAATGTCCATGTGTTAATGACTTAAGGAACCCTTAATAAAGCAATAAATGGGAAAATTTTGCACTGCAAACTCCTATCCCAATTTCTGTCCATATAGTATACTAAAAAGAAAAAAAACACACCATATTGTGCATGTTTCAGTTGGGAAAATGTGTGCAATTTTCAAAACTTGGATAGTAAGGTATCTTTTCAAATTTTGGTTACTTTACTTTTACAATAACTTCAGCTCCTGCCCGTATTTATGTACAGTGGTCGAAAAGCAATGATTCAAGGCAAAGATCTTTTGTTGAAGGTTGAATCCACAAAAATATGTCTTGAAGTCCTAAAAATAATTTAATCAGAAGGAAAAAAAAGAAAAAAGAATTGGGAAATATTATGATTTTGGAGAAAATACACTTTTAGGACAGAGGAAACAGCCTGTGATAACCCCCAAAAAATTTCAGTGTGAAATCGGAGTATCATCTTCAAACTTCAGCACATAACACCATATCTCATTTTCACTTTTCATATGAAATTACCATTAAACTTCCAACATTCCTTTGAAAACTATAAATATTTTTATCAAGGAAATGGTAAAAACAAAAGGCACAAAACGCCTGTTGCGGTTATGTTTCACTTGGACGTGAACCACTGTATTCTTATTTAAACAACGATTTTTAACAATTTTCGTCAACTTTGTTTGATTGGGTTGATGCGATGGCGTTTCAGTTATGTAAAAGATGTTGTTGCATTTTATACTGGTTTCAGTCTATCCTCCTCACAAAAGCTATTGAAATAGATGAAAAGGGAACTTTCAAAGACACCGAACACGACAAATATGAAAATATTGCAGACTCGGTTTGATTGAGCCTGTTCATGGACAGTAATGGAAATGCATATTACTCCCCATGCCACCAGCCCCGGGTTGAGCGCAACACAATATTTAATCAATAAACAGTAACATTTTGGTCCATCCCAAACGACTGAATGCATGTGATGGAACTTTCAATGCGGTATTTTCAGATTACTACCATTCCAAGTTCAGCGGCATTGGTCCCCAGATAAAAGAATGGGTTTGCCCTAAACAAGAAAACAATGGGTGAATCTAAACAGAATGGAATTTTGACAGGGGATCCCAAAGGCAAAATTTAAATAGCAGGAAATATATCCTTGTGGTGATTGAACAATATCCAAAACTGTATAGATTGGGATCATATATCCCGGATATTGAAACCACCCATCTTTAAAGTGGCCGAAATATTAAAACAAAAGAAATTTTACTAGTACTATAAACCTAGTACATAAGTATTGTGCAAAACAACCTTCAAAGGACATAACTAACAACAGCACTGATTGAATGTACGGGGAGACAAGATTATTTGACATTCAGTTTTACCTCTACCCCGATTAAATGTCATTCATTTATGAACACACTACGTATTTGAATGACAATACCATTAAAAGAAGTGAAACTGGTGTATTTGGTTATCTAAAGTTTCAATAGTTTACTTCGAATCAATGCAGAGATATTAAAATTACATAATTGTTGTTAGTCATAACCTCGGTTAAGACTTACTCTCAGAAAAATTTGCTAAACTTCTCATGTTCAGCTCTAAAAAAATATTGTATTCATACTCTGTACTGTGAAAAGTTAAACAGTTCCAGATATCATGATATCACAATGGTGAAATCATCAGTTCTTCATGAAATTAGTTCATGAACTAAGACAGTTTTCCATTAAGATCATAGTATGTAATATGAACTCTCATTATGGAAAACTGTATGTAACTCAAGTTACGACAGTTTTCCATTTCTAAAAATATAGGGATTGAGATACGACTTTTTTGCAACTGTGATATTTATGTAAAAATATGGTGCTAAGACTTTTTGTACATATGTATTATTGTTAAAGAATGTCAAAAATGCAAAAAAATGATTGTTGAAAAAATGTGAGTTATGACAGTTTTCCGTTCAGCCCTCGATATGCGAAATTCAATGTGAGGTGAAACCTTTTGTCGATTTTCGTGCAGTATTCAGTTTTTTTTCGTCCTGTACCACTGCATAAACAAAGCATTCCTTCCATTGGTCTCATATTATACCAGCATGCAGATAAATGCAACACACATCTTATCACGTTCTCCGATTTTTTTAAGAAATGTTTGATATTTCATTAAAAACGAGTCAGAGGTGACCACCTACCCTTCCGGGTCAAAATAAACATCGACAGCACCTTACTTCAGCGGACATTTGCAGAATAATTTTCTCGCTTCACCAGCGGTAACGGTTGTGCTCGATTACCCCCCCCCCCCCCCATTGAATTCTCTATTCTGAGACACTGAATAAATATTCATCTTCAATGAACCGTTATCTTTATCTCGCATTTAATAAAATATGTTTCATATTTCTATTTGAAGTTGGGCATCCACACTTAAGCTGCATTACGGAGACGCCAATTGATGTTACAGCATGCATATCGTTGTATTACTTCAACTACTACAACCATCTCTACATGAACAACCCTTGCTTTTACAAATACGATTTGAAAATCCGAAAGTGTAATGGTGTAATCCAGTATTATCTTCCATCCCTTCACGGATATTCAGGTTATTGTTTCGGTAGGTAAACATGTGCATGTTGTTTGTTTCGCAGGCTAGCCACGCTCTTTCGTGTGAGTGACATAAATACAAATCCTTTTATTTACGTGTATTCATGCAAATCGACACATATCCCGTAACATGTATATATAAATATTAAATTCTTAAACCAAAAAAAAAATATTCTTATTATTAAAAGGACATAATAAATATATTTATAAATATGACTTAATTACATGTAACAAAGGATGATCTGATTACTTATACAACAATAATAACAGTTGTTTATCAACAAATACATGTAGTTTACTAAATCTATGAATTAACGAAGTAATATATACAACATGGACTGTGAAGAATAGTTACATGCAATGATTTTAATATTTCCTACATAATGGTTATATTAATTTGTTCAGCAACAAAATTACTGTTTACAGTTTCAAACTGTTCCGAAGATAGTGTGTAATAGATGAAAAGGGAACTTTAAAAGACCGCCACGCCCCCCTGGACCTGGACTCCACAGTCTACGGATGGAGGGCCCACGGCCCTGGTTAGCTCCAGCAGGGGTTTATCCACTGGTCTACACTGCATGAAAAGTTAAGTTTAAGTCCATATTAAACGCAACTTAAATGCATCTTTTTTTCAGAGTTTAATCGCATTTCATTAAGTTTAATTTAGACTTTTATTTGAAATTTAATTCAAATTTAAACAACTTATTCTTCCAAATTTACGTCGAATTTAATGACAACATAATTTTTATTTAAATTTCATACATAATTAAACGTAAACTTGACTTTTTTTAGAAATATACGGTAACTTATATGTAAATTAGATAAACTTAAACGTGAAGTAAAATGAAAAATGACATATTCTTAAATTCCAAATTGACTGCAAACATAACATTACTTTTTTTACAGAAAAACACGGTCACTTATATGTTTATTGAATTTATGTACACCTCATATATGAATGTGTTATCATTAACTATTCCAGCATTATATAAGATCAAACGGAACATGTATGAGATCATACATTTGCTTTCTACATAAAACAAAATGATTATGTTTAAATGACTTTATTTTAATTAACAAAAGTAATTATTATTATAGTTAATTTTGTATTTTGTCGCCCAAAACACTAGGCTAAGCTCTGTATTCTTGCTCAAGTGGTACTCTCAGTTAAACAAGTCAATAAAATGCCCACTCATTATCGTTTTAATGTCTTCTTGCAAATGCCTTGACCATACTAATTCCCTTGCACTCTCTTCAGCTCCATCCGTTTTGCCTTCTTTAATTTGCTTTCGTTACACTTTTTGTCCAAGTCGGAAAAAATAGCGTTGAGTTCTTTGCTCCGCCGTTGCAACACCTTAACAGATAAATGGCTTAAATTCTCGCTCTCAACCTCCTCTTCAGATGACATCATTTCCAGGACCACGACTTCCTTCACTGTACAATTTTTTCTCCTCACCCCAAGACGTTATTGTCTCCTCTTCCTAAGACTTTTTCATTTCAAGGGCACTGTTACTGTTGTCCAGCTTCTGTAAATAATGTAAATATTCAGTAATTTTTAAGTGGGCGCTAATATTTGAATTTGTAATTGAACTTTAGTGTATACTCATCAAAAAGACTTACAAGAAACTAGTTTAAAAAGGCGAAGACTTCTCTGCTGTTTTTTTTTTCAATGTTGATACATAACTGGCGCATCACTTAATTTAGTCTTATGTAAGTTGTTTTACAACGATTTGGTGCAATACTTTACCATTTTCTTCCTCCTATCCATGAACATATTTTGTTTGTGAAGATTATCCTCGCCAGTGGATACTCGTCTCTGTTTATCTCTCAGTGACGTGAAGTATCTTGATACTCTCTGAAATACATAAATCAAACCATAGGCGACTTATTTCAATAAAATAGAAACCATTAGAAATATAATATTTCTAAAGAATTTTCCTCTCATTTCCAACTTTGTTTTAAAGCAGTGTTTTAGTTAAAGAATCTTTCTATTTTAAAGTTTCTCTCACTTTTTAGAAGAAACAACATCGAATTGTATAAACAAAGCAGACATGATGCAATCTCACAGGTTATAGTTGAATCAGCAAGTGTACGTCTGATATTATCTTAATGAGATGATAATAGAAACACTCCATAGCAAATTATGAATGAAGATCTTGTCTGTATGTTGTATGTTGATATAGTTGTACTAACTAACTGAAAGCGAACCAAAGAACACAATTTAAAGACAGAAAAATAAGTGCAAGAAAGAAAGAAATTCCCAGCAGGTTAAGGAAGCCTGAAAAGAAAACCCATGCAAACAGTAGACAGCTAAAACGCTCACAATCACTTACAGTTTGCCGTCTGCTGCTATAAAATGACTCACTCTATCTATTTTATTTACAACAGTTCAAGGCAACTGACATTATCTTGTATGTATTGTTAAACCACTACCCCAAATAACTCGCTTACAGATTAATCCTAATCAGCAATAATTAAACGATTCTTTGCAGAAACACGCAATTTACGTCGTCTGAATAATTATAAGGATACTCACCGACAGAACAGTAGAAGTTTCGGTTGC
Source organism: Corbicula japonica (assembly GCA_038501625.1). Lineage (NCBI taxonomy): Eukaryota > Metazoa > Mollusca > Bivalvia > Venerida > Cyrenidae > Corbicula > Corbicula japonica. The sequence goes on along the minus strand of JAZAYU010000639.1, from coordinate 52,136 downwards.
ATTTCTGCCATCCCTTGTCTGTGACTGCAGTTCAGCTGGTCTGGAAGGATTTGTCCGCTTTGTGTTAGACATACATGCGTACATGAAGATCTCCTTAATTTCTCTTTTAGTCCCTCTATGTCTCACATATTGTCAGATAATCCGACTTCCCGGAAGCATTTCACTGTCAACGATGTGTTGACTGTCTTTTTCACAGTTCGATAAATTCAAAAATTCACTTTCTGACATTGTTTTCATTTACAATAACGCAAAAGTTTGCATATTTTAAAGAGGCGGCAGCTTAGAAGCGCGCGCGCGCGTTTTCTACACACAGCTATTTACAATATCAATTTATAGTAAATTGGGGGAAAATTTGTAAATAAAAACATCTGTTGATACTTTCTTGTTGAGATGGAGGTATAATTAACAAGATTATTAATTTTGTTACCGGGGTTCTACTTTTCCATATAAGCACTAAACAAACAAACAATTTTTACATTACTTTAATTTTAACTTGTGTGAAAGATAAAATATAAGTAAGTAAAACGCAACGTTTACCTGAAAATTAGAATAAAAGTAAATAGTATAAATAATTATACGTTTAAAAAATAATATATCATTAAAGTAACTAACAAATTTAGTCAAGCTTATATTTACGGTTTATTTATATGCATTTGTACTTACCTTTACATGGAATTTTATACAAGTTTAGATTTTTTAGTTCACTTTAAAATTTAATACTAATTTAATTAATAACGATTTGATGCAAGATAGAATTTAAGTAAGTAAAACGCAACGTTTATGCGAAATTTGGAATAAAAGTAAATAGTATAAATAATTATATGTACTTAAACGTAAATTTTCATGCAGTGCTACCCAGCACCTTCGCCAACCTATCATGGTGGTATTGGGAGTCCACTACATATGGCTTTCCCTTAGGTAAGGGGGTAAGGTCAGAGGTAGGGGGCCCATCTTCGACCCTCTCGGGAGAGGGGGTCTTAAGCCTGGCCCCGGTCCCCGAGAAGGCTAAGGCTGCGGGTGGGTCGACCACCCCCAGAGGGGCGGAGGGCAAGGGAACACTGCCAGCCTCCCTGAAGCGGGCCGGCATTTCCAAAGGAAGGTCCAGTAGGGCTTGGAGTGCCCTGGGACTGGGTCACCCCTGAGAAAAGGGGTGCCCTTGGAGCAGTCTGACAAAGGGGGCCCAAGGACGCCACACTCAGGGTGAAATTTGACCGGGCTGAGGGTTGGTGGACAGCAGATGGGGTGGCGCTCGGACTGGTACGTGTTGCCGAGGCCAGGGGCCTTACGGGTCTGGTACCGCCTTCAGCACCAGCCGGGATCAGACGGGGGAGGGGATAGACGCGTGGGGGTCGGGGAAACTGTGCCTACGGAAGGTCTCTCGGTCGGAAGGCTTCAAGAGAAACACGGCCACAATGAGGGGCCAAAAATGCAGCAGGACTGCGTTACTAGAGATGGGGGTCAGACACATCGCAGGGTCTTCAGGCCACCCTAGGGCCTTGGCCTGCTCCTGGAGTTCCCCCCGTTGCTGGCAAGAAATTCCGGCATTGGGTGGAATTATCTGGGACCGGTCGATCCGATCCCGGAGTGAACTTAGGGAGCCATTGGCCAGCCGTCGCGATAGCCACCTTAGGGCCCTAGCCCTTGCCGGGAACTCTTCTTTACGAAACTCCGCAAAACATCGAGGCAAGTGCCCCCTTAGATGAGCTGGCTGCCGGAAACGGACTACAGGTCCACAGTTGAAGGGGCAGGGGTAGGGCAAGCATTGTAAGGAATCTTCTTCCCTGGCGGGAACAGGTGCTTCCAGTCGAGGGAGGCTAGCTCCCGGGGGGAAGGAGGCCTTGGCAAAAGGGTAAGCCCTCGTCCAACGGGCAGGCATCTGCCTTTAGGGTGCTGAAACTCCATAGTTGAGGTCAGCGGCCGTTTCGGAGCTACTGGGCCCGTGCCCATACATAAACTGGGGATTGGGCTTTCAGGATTGTAGGAACTGTCCGCCTAATTGTGCGGGTCTGGTTCTGAGGGCAAGGAGATTTCTAGCTCTAGCGCAGAATCTGAAGGGGAGGGAGTACCTAGCAGAGACTCAGGAGGGGAAGGCACTCGGGTTTTGGCTAGGGGGAGTCTGGTTGGCCCACAGGAGAACCCTTTGGACTTACAATCATGGGGCTGGCATCCCGACTTGCTATCCGGAGTCGCCCAAACGGATCAGGTGAATCCCCGAGAAGGTCACGACACGTCGTAGAGTCCGGGGTGCTCGTCTGTTCGGGCGTGTGCACGGATGGTGGGGTGTGGGTTACTTGTTCGGGCGTTTGCCCGGAATGCGGGGCAGGGATCTGCCGGCTGGGTGTTACCGGTTCAACTTCTGTTTTTTGGCAGCGGTCTACTCTCTTCCTGATGAAGACTCATCTGAAATAAACAATAGAAACAGATACTGGTTAAGTTAGAGCCAAGGGACCCCCCTCTGCTCCTTAACACTCTGATTCACTCTCATCTACATACCTCTGCACCGACCACACTTGAACCGCCCCATGTTCAGATCTTCCCCCGGGCTCAGGTTCACACACTTACCATGATACCACTCATCGCAAAAGTCGCACTGCACCATGAATCGCCCAGACCACGGCCCTCGGCACGTACAGTATAGCTTTCCCTCAAACTCTTCCCCAAGGCCTTCCTCACTCTCCCCTTCTTTCAGGCATCGGTCCAGCCATACTGGGAGTACCCTGTCTCTGCAGGGTTTCAACCTATCATGATTGACAGTCAGGACTGCATTTCGCAATTTCACTCTGTAGAGTAGGGGGACAACACCCGAACCACCAGCCCGGGTCCCTTCCATGGGGTTACAGAGCTTCCGGCTCTTCCCCTTTGGCACCGCCTTGTCAAAGAGGTATACTGCGTCTCCCACCCGTACAGCTTCTGCAGGACCCTCAGGTCGTAAGCTCTCTTTAGCGTTCTCTGGTACGCTTTTAACCGATCCCGAGCAACCTTGTGAGCCAGGACTGATTTGTCCACCAGCTGGGCTTCATAGTCGTCCTCCTCCAGCATTCTCCTATCACCCACCGGAAAAAACTAGATGGAGGGGGCGGTTTACCTCCCTCTCCAACATCAGCTGATTAGGGGTGAAGCCTGTCGCCCGGTTCACTGACGACCGGATCGCCCCTGCAATCTGGGGTAAAATCTCGTCCCACCTGTTCTGGGCTGCGCCCGTGGAGCATCTGACCGCGTCCATAATGGTTGCATTGAAACGCTCAACTTGGCCATTGCCTGAAGGGTGGTAAGCAGTGGTGAGAGCTTTGTGGATATTTAAGGTCTCGCACAGTGAGCGGAAAAGCTCACTCTCAAAATTCCTCCCCTGGTCGGAGAAGACTTCGAAAGGACATCCAAACCGGCTAAAGAACTCGTTCACTGCAGCCTGCGCCGTAACCTCTGCGGTCTGACAAGGTAGAGCCACCAGTTCACACCACTTGGTGAACTGGTCAACCATTACGAGCACATACTCGTTACCTTTCACTGATTTACATAAGGGGCCCAAAATATCCAAATGGACCCTCTCCATCGGTGCGCCGGCATGGAACATGATCATCTCCCCTCGGGCATTCATCACCGACTTTTTGCTGCGCGCGCAATGTGAGCAGCCCTGAATATACCGTTCGACATCCGCCTTCCAGTGATACCAGAAAAACTTCTCTGCGATCTTTGCAACGGTTCTATCTCTGCCCTGGTGCACAGACAAGGGGATGTCATGGCTAAGTTCCAGCACCTTGGTTCTCATGCCTATCGGGACCACTAGTCTCAAATCCCCATCCTCCCTATCTCTTATATGCAGCACCCCGTCTAACAGGGACAACTGGGGCCGACTCAGCCAATAGAATTTCGCTGCTGGGCTTTGTAGGGCTAGTTCACCCTGGGACGGCTCCACTCCGTGGGACAAATATTTTATCACCCCCGCCAAGTCAGGATCCTCCCCCTGCGACTCTCTCAACTCCCTGGGCGTGTAGCCCCAGAAACTCCCTTCCTCCACCACCACTTCTCTCACCCAAGGGCCACTTACACCAGCCTTTTCCACTTGCATACCGTTACACTCCTCTGTCAACCACACCCCTAATTTCTCCTCCGTTGGGGCTCCTCCCACCCCTCCCCCTGTCTTACTCTAAAGCTCCCCTCTGACAACGGAACAGCATAGTCTACCTCATCAGCAAATCTTGCCCAATTAGCATGCGCTCTTTGGCAATAACCACAGGGGAACCAGGGGAGATCTTTGGGCTCAGTGCCCAACTTGTACAAGAGGCACGCCTCCTCAGCCTCCATGCGGGATAAGGAATCAGCATTACCATGCAAACGGCCGGGACGGTGTTTCAGGACCAGGGTTTACTCCTCAATCCAGCGGGCGAGCTGCCCTTGGGGCTCCCGGAAACGCATCAGCCAGGCTAAACTACTGTGATCTGTTCTTACAGTAAAAGGGCACCCTAGCAGGTAATGCCGGTATTCCCGGAAAAATCTCACAACTGCCAGGAGCTCTTTGCGGGTGGTGCAATAACGTCTCTGCTCCTTAGTAAGGGCCAGGCTACCATAAGCCAACACACGCTCGCGCCCATCTTGGACCTGCAGAAGTTCTGCCCCAATCGCCCTGTCACTAGCATCCGTATCCAGGATGAACTATCCCTCCTCACGGGGTAGACCAAGGACTGGAGAGCTCAAAAGGGCCTCCCGCAATAGGTTAAACACCTGCTCCTGCTCACTCTCCCATTTAAAGGGGCGTTTACCTGTTACCTCATACAAAGGGGCAGCCATGTGGGAGAAATTTCGGATGAACATCCGATGATAATTTGCGAGCCCCAAAAATCGCTCGACCTCTTTTCCTGATTTGGGGGTGGTCCACCTGCGGACCACCTCAATGTCCCCGTCACTCATTTCAATGGAATCCTCACTCACCCAACGCCCAAGGAATTCTACCTTGCGCACAAAAAATCACATTTCCGGGATTTTAGCTTGACTCCATACTCCCTAAGTCGGCTCAGCACCGCCCTCAAGTTCCGTAGGTGATCGGCGAAGCTGCGCCCGAGCACCAGGATATCATCTAGGAAGGCTAGCACGATTTTCCAGTTTAGCCCCCGAAGGATCAGGCTTATGGCGCGTGCGAAAGTGCTGGGGGCATTACATAATCCAAACCCCATCCGCACATGCTCAAACAAGCCATGCTTGATAAGAAACGCCGTTTTGGGGCGGTCTTCCTCCCGGACGTATATCTGCCAGTAGGCCGAATTGGCATCAAGTTTACTAAACCAACTGTTTCCGGCTAACGTCTCTAAACAGTCATCCACCCTTGGGAGCGGGTAGACGTCTTTAACTGTGACAGCATTAAGGGCACGGTAGTCAATGCACCACCTCACTGTAGCATCCCTCTTCCGTATTAACACTGGTGGTGAGGCCCACTCAGACGAAGAAGGCTGGATTACTCCCGCCTGCAACATTTTCGCAAGATGGCCCTCCTCCTCCTCCGCATGCGCTGTTTTATGGGGCGGGCTGAGCCCGTATCTATAGCATGTGCGACACCCTTAATCGTTCCCAGGTCCAGGTCAACAACTGCAAACACCCCTTGGAATTCAAGGAGGATATCCCGGAATTGGGTGTACTGTTCTCCTCTAAGTTGCCCCTGGGTCTTGGTCAGAATATCCTTCAAGTGTGCCGAGATGTTTTGGCTCCCATGTTTCCTTCCAGCGGTCCCCACTGTAAGGGAGTTATGGGATGGGGCGACTTCCTGGGTCCCAAATGGGGCCTTATTCTGCAAATTCGGAGTAACAGGGCCAGTGTCCTTCCCCCTACCCGGGGCACCTACTGTTGGCGAACCAGAGGGGAGTTCAGCCCCAAGGGGATCCTCTACCGTCCCCAGGAACTGCCCTTTTTTCAAGACTTGGAAGTTGTCTGACACATTCACTACAGCTACCAATGGGGCCTCCTCCGTTAAAAGGGCCCGCTGTATTATTACCTTCAGGCCGGGACGGGGCTCAAACAGGCAGCCTGCCCTGCACCCCTCTCTTTCACACTTCACATACCGCACCGACGCAGGAGGGACAACCACTCTCTTACCCACTCGCACTCTCGATACCTTTGCCTGGGTTTTGCTCCCTCTGAACTTTATGGGGACAGACCAACTCCCAAAATCCATCACCCCACTGCGGGTGTTAATTATTGCTCCCTCTCTCACAATAAAGTCAATTTCTAACAACATATCGTCTTCAATCGGGGCCACATACATGTTTTCCTCAAACCATTTTCCCCCTATTCGCATCTTCACAGGCCCAACAATATAACCCCTCATCTCCATCTCTCTCTCAGCGCCCAACATTCTCACATGCTCCAAGATAGGTAGACGCTTCCTGAGGGACCTGTACAACCGGTCAGAGATTATAGTTATCTCGGCCGCAGTATCCACCACAGCCTCAACAGCTACACTGTTCAGGGTCACTTCCACCCTACAGGTTGAGACTGACCTCAGTCTCCTTACCATCACTGCAGGCTGGGCCTCCCTCTCAGACACGATCGAGGCCTCCTTATTTTCAGCTACCGTTGGGACCTCCCTCCCCTCGGCTACAATTTGGGTCTCCCTCCCCTTAGTTACAGCAAGGGCCTCCCTCCCCTCAGCTACCCTCACTCTCCCTCAACCCATACCTGTTGGACCCTTTTCCCATCGCCACTTTTCACATCATCTTTAAAAGTCACCCTCTTTTCTGAGACTACCTCGGGGCTTTGGCTCCGACTCAACATCAGGCATTCTCGTTTGAAGTGACTCGGGTCCCCACAATAGAAACAACCTTGGGGGGCACGTCGGGGGGACGGAAAGCGGGCACGGAACTTGTTTTTAGGTCTTTTATTTCTAGGACCACCTCTCTAAGAAGTTCTTCCAGGGTGGAAGTTTCGAGCTAGGGTTTGTTTTGCTCTGGGGCCTGGGGCCCTCTGGCAGGACTACTGCTCCGCGACCGAGGGGATAGTGTTCCCCGTCTGCTTGGGGTATGCTCTTCCCGGTTGCCCTCACTCGGGATTACGAGTTCGGGCTCGGGTTTGGCGCCCTTAGGTCCACTGGGAGTTAGGCGAATAGGGGCTACTGCCCGTGCCTTCGGACTCCCGGTACTGGGAAAAAGAATCGGGACTCTGGGTTTTCTTTGGTTCCCGCTGGGGGTCCCGCTGTTGCATGGCCTGATGGCTGTGTTGCGACCACTTGATTTTGTCCAGCGCGTCCTCGATGGTACCAGGCCGTAAATTACACATATATTCACCAGCTCGCATGTCCCTTAAGCCCAAGCATAACCGAATTGTTGCCTGGGTCTCAACATAAGCCACGTCTTGGTTCGGAAAAGCCTTTATGTCCAGTTTTAGCACCCTGTCTGCCCACTCCTCCAAAACCTCACCCACCTCCTGAGTGGCATTGTTGAACCTCAATAGTGAGGTCTCGGGCAGTTCATTATCCCCGAAACGTTTGTCTAAGCGCTGGATCAGATCGGCATAGGTGCCGGGCCCTCGCTGCCGCCTGATCGTAGCTACGTAATCAGCTGCCCGTCCCGACACGGCCCAAAAGAGCTGATTATACCATTGGCCTTCATCCCAATTGTTGGCATGCCCGTATGCCTCAAATTTCTGCTTAAAGACTTCCCAACCTGACACGCCATCAAACTGCATGTATTTGGGTAGGCTAATGGGCCTTTGTGGTCTTTCGGGTGTTTGGGGATCCCTCAACTGCTCCATAACGGGCTGGGGATTCCCTTTGGTCATAGGGGCTTAGGCTTGGGGCCTGGGGCGTTGCCAGGTCCCCGTATGCAGAGTTGCCACTTGCGCGCTTGCCCTGACCGGGCTTTTGGGGCGAGTAGGCCTGATCCTTAGCTGGGACAGATCGTGAGTAAGGGTCGTATCCCCGACCCAGCGATGGGTTAGTCCTCTTATCCACCTCATCCAATTCCGGCATTGACCTACTTGGGGATACACGGGTTGGGGCGCTATAGGCGCACTGTTCATGATCAGCCTCATATCTAGATATTTTCAGGTTCAAGTTTCGATCGAAGCAAAAACTTTGCTTAAAGCTCTCACCCTTTGGGATTCTGGGGATATACCGGAAGTTCGCCTCCGTGATGTTTCCGAACTCCCCCCGGAAACACAGTATACACTCGGCTATTTTGGGCTCTACCCCTCTACACGCATAAGGGTATTCTGATCGGCAAAGTTAAAATATACTATTTCATCTTCGGAAATCTCTTCCTCAAGGGGGTGTGAAGTTGGGTGGTAAGTCTCTTTCTTTCTCACCGGCTGACCCTCACCAGGGTATTCCTCACGCGCCCCACCCTTCCCATTCTCATCCTTTTGCGGACCCGATATCCTTTTTAACCCCCGCTCGCATAAATGCCCTTCCCCTCTCCACTCTCCCCGTCAGTTCCTAGCTCTTTTTCCATGTGCCCTAACCTTAATGGTCCCTAGGGGGAATTTACGCAAATTAAAGTAACTAAATTGAACAAGTTAATCAGCTATAAATGATTCACACTAAACTGAAACAGGGCAGGTAAATGATCGGGCTATTGCCCTTGAGATAAATAGGGATAGGTCCCAAACTTTGCAAGACAAAATAGATATTAATAAGGATAAGAAAACAGGAACAAAGAAATGTGCAAATAGCTTCAGGACTTTATGGTCGAATTCCGAAATCAAATACAAGACACTAACCTGAAACAAATAGCAATATTACCTCCAGTTGAAGGACAACTAACAAACAAAACAAAGGAAAATAAAGAAAAACATTACCCGGAAACTAAGGAATACCAAAACGGAAACGGAAGTTTCTTAACTTCCGTTAAAAATGGCGGCCTCACGGCCACGTGACCCCGCTTTCTCGCGAAAAAACAAATTTCTAATAATTCAATCAAATTTTGCCCCACAGGAATAAAATGTGTCTCTATTGCACAATATTATAGATAGAAAAAAGGCCACTAATACTTTAACTCCAAGGAGCCAGAAACTGGGCTCTTAGCCCAAAACAACTTACGCAGAGAAGGCTGTTCCAGCCCCCTCCCTCGTGTTTCGTTAAACTATTAGGTTTTTCAAACCTTTGCGGTCATATTTGGTTGGGATTAATCCCATGGACACACTATCCTCGTTCTAGGTAAACGGGCCAGGGTTAATTACTCCACTAAACGATTCAGAATTCCGAGATCAACCACGCCAAGGCTCCCAGCCACTGAAAGAGGGTCACTCGCGAAAACGGAATAAAATAATACACTTACCCGCTTGCGTGTTTTTCTCGTCGCCAATATCGCAGGAATCAGTCCCACTGACGCCTACGATGGTGGACTTTGCATGTGTGGCTCCCAGCCACGGTATAAACAACAAACAGGCAATAAATACAAGCAATACAAATAACACAACTTACCAAGATGGCGTACTGTAATCGAAAAAAAGGTGAAATATGCATATCAGGAATTGCCACATTCAGAAAAAAACAGCCTCCCCACACAGTCAAGAAGAAGAGAGGGGGAAAGAGCATGGTTAATAAAATAATCAGTTTCAAAAAGGACCCCACTAAGAGGCGGCTCGTCGTCCTCGTCCGACCACGTGACCTCGGGAGCTTTCACCATTGGTCCGTCAGTGCGTCCCAGACAACAAGCCACCCATTGGCCGGTGAGGGTATCTTCTGGAGGCGTCCAGCGGGGGTCTCTGCCACATGTCAATGTTTTAGACGGAGATGCATAAATCAGATCGTTTTTTACATCACAAAATATTTGTAAACAATCAACTGTTAAAAACATGGTCACGACCGCCATTTTTACTTCCGGAAAATGCAAATGTACCAATTTCATACAATTTCATACAGGATTTGACATAATTTTGCACAAACAAGCAATGCAATAGGCTATTTGTTGACTAACCTGTTCGAATCCATCACTTTACTGGCATTTCGGTTTAAACATGATGGTTTTGCCGTTCAAATATCACGACTGTTTCGTACATGCGAATCACAATGATTTATTCCAAGGATGCAAGCATCGACTTCACTGGTTATTTCTTCCTACTTTTTAATTAAAAAAAATATTTGCAAACGTGTCAAAACGTTAATTTTTAGTCGAATGACGAATAATTTTTATCCGAAACTGTCCCATTATCCGGATACACACATATTTTGGACATCATAAAAACCGTCACTCATTAAACAAATCCGCTGATTGTACATAAAACCGACGGTATACTTGTGATTTCATTCAAAATTACCTATGCAAACAATCAATTATCCAATTAACAATCCTGTTAAGTCTCAACCTCACTCAATAATCGATAATCCTCTCGATGACACTAATTTGACGAATTTGGAACGTTTTGACACAACCGTTAGGAGTCCGAGATACGTTACGGTGTATTCGGCATTTTGACAAATGTCTGATGAGAGTAACAAAAATGCATTTAATACCGTTTTTCTTAACTTTTGTTAATTCCGGGGGATTTTCTGATCCCGCCGGGGGAGCAGAGGATGGCTCTTAATTCCGGGGGATTCCCCCCCCCCCGCCGGGGGATATGGCAGGTATGTACACAGGAATGATTTTAGCATAATGCAGCGTTAATCCGAAAATTTGATAAAACTTGTCAGATAAGTTATTCCGTATTGGACAATGTCGTTTTCTAATTCTTTTTTTTAAGCTTCTCTTGTTTATGTGACGTCATATACTAGGTCACTATGTTGTCGTAATATTCCGGCACAGAACGAACTATAAAATCAGAAATTTCGGTCGCAGTGTTACAACCATGACGATATTATTACGCAATTTATAAATTTTCTACGACATTCATTAATTTACCATCACGTTACTATTTTTATATCTACTTATATGTCAACCAAGCTGTTGAATTTAATTTGGTTGTAACAGTTTAGTTTATTTATATTTATATTGAGCGAGAATGGTATTTAATAAAAGGAGCATTATGGCAGTACGCAGTCTGTATGTTCGTATTATTTCTCGTTGCGTATGTAAACCTCATTACGCTCGAGCTTCGGTCTTGCGTGAAATTGTATACATACCGAACTCGAAAAAAACGAACCTATAGGTCGATCAAGCTAAATTTGCGATGTTTACAGTTACTTATAGAATGTAAACACGTGTTAAGGCAAATTTACGCGTTTAAAGTACTATTTTGCCTTTTTATATCACATCGTCTTGATAGCTCAGTGGTTAACGCGTCCGGCTGCCATCAGCCTAACTTTTTTCGACATGGGTTCGATTCACACTGACACACGGCTTTTAAGATTTTTTTTTAAGTTTTACTGCAGTCATTTCAAAGTATTATATGTATTTTGCTTGAGATAATTTTATCGCGGAAATAATTATTGTGCAAAAAATATTGTAAAAATGTAAACAAACAAATGTTTTGAACCTACAACCTGTAACGGCATTGCTACATTTTAAAGTGTGTAAATAACTGCGTCTTAGATCACTCGGCTAATGGGACAAGTATTGGGAGTTTCACACTTTGTATTAAACAACGATTAAAATATTATTTCACTGTTAACATGTAAGGTCAATGTAAACACGCCATTGTAAACATTGCCAAATTACCGTTGTCGAATAATAGAGAATGCATACTGTTGTATATTCCATATGTATACATCAGATCTGCTCATCTAAAGAAAATGTATCTCAAGGTGTTAGTTTATAATTCAACTCACAAAAATAAACTTTTGACAATTTTTGATGTTACTGGTATATAATAAAATTATCATTAAATAAGATTTATTTCGATGTCAATAATAAGCATCAGGTTGATTTCGATTATATACATCTGTTATACATTTGTTATTTTTATGTTTAGATCGATGGAATTCAATTCTCACGGACAACACAGGTGGTAAGAGAATATAGCATTTTATTTGAATTGTACACATTACTTAATAAGTGAATAATTATGTATTTGGGGAATTTCAACATTCAGAACACACTGCGTATCACACACACAATGGAAGCATGGGTTATTATTTGGCAATAAAATACAAAAAAAAAACGAAAATAAAGCGCTTTGGTGAGTGGCAAAAACTTTCCGCTGGGGTTTAAACTATGTTCGAAGGTGCACGAACCTCAAATCTGACCAAAACAAATTGATTTTGCCAATGAAACAGTAAACAATATATGTTCTACAAAACCTGTGGATTACTAAATGATTGGGAATAATTGTGTGATAGTTTCTGATATATTTTAAAATAACATCTGATTAACCTTTTTCTTTACAGCTTTTCTTTACAGCTTTAGCTTTTTCAATTACTTTCTTGTAGTTATCCCCTCAGGTTTATTTATAAAGATTTCCCAATGAATGCATCCTAGAACATGGTTTACCCCCCCCCCCCCCCCCAGTTGCATATTGTTTTGCAATTGACCGCTCTTAGGCGGAAACCCATCGGGTTCTCACCTTGGTTTTGTCGGGAGTCTGTGTCTGCTGGATGTGGCCATTCCTGCATATTTCTCTTTTTTTTTAATGAAATCGTCCAGACCAAACAATAAAGATGAAATTGATATAGTATACAATAAAACATTTACAATCTATTAATAAAAAGCAACCGTCGACGAAGGGTGATGCTACCCTAAATGGTCCTTTGAAGAAGGGTGACTTTTGTCGATTATTCACAAGGGGAGCTTAATGATGATTTTGTGAATAAAATTAAAATTCAAATAAACCAGGTAACTTGACATTATTTTAATTAATGTCACACTTTTATCTTGACCTTAAAGTAGAAACCCCTCATTTTGCGCGCGACACGTCATCTTGATATGTCGATTATTTCTGTAAAATAATTTTAAAATCCAATTAAAAATAACGACGTTATGGACCAGACACGATTTTGCTTCTACATGTAGGTCATGATATGACCTTAAGGTCATGCTACCTTAACATTCACGGTAGCGACCAAAACTTTGCGCGCTACACGTCGTCTCGATATGACGATGATTTCTTTCAAATAGTTTTCAAAATTAATGCGATTTAAAATCACACAGTTATGTGCCGCACACAAAACGTGAGTGAAGGGCTGGCTGACTGACGGACGTACGGACAAAGCGGCGACGACATGCTCCCAAAAATATTTATTCCGGGAGCATCAATATTTTGATATGGGATACTTGCGAAATTGTTTTTTGGCCAATTTTCAGATGTTGGATAAATGTCACGTTTCCCACAAAATGTGCACCTATGTTATAACTGTTTTCATATGCAAATATCAAAATTATAACGATGCAATAAAATGCGGTTTTACCGTCCGCATCACATTTTACACTTAGTCTATTGTTTGTTTAAAGATATATCTGGCGCATCTGAACAAAAAAATTAAAATCCATCTTTTTGCCATGAAAGCTTACACATCTTAATTTAAACTAATTTGACCACATGGTATCTATCAAATTATGGTTTAAAATAAGATTTTTGCAAAACAAATATTGAAGCAGACGCTCTTTCGCTACCTTCCGACATTTTGGCGATGTATAATTTATGCATACCGGAAGTTCGCGCAAGAGGTCAACAAAACAAAAACAAAATGTCGGAGCAAATATAAAAATTAATACCTGTTTTGTGAAATACAAAACACTCCTATGTTGCAAAATCCTGGATTTTTCTTTAAAACTTATATCAAGCTTACAATCGCAAAATTTAAATTTCCTATGGCATGTTGCTATTGTTTACAGTATTGATCTCCATTTTGTGAGGTAACGCGTGACGTCATCGCGATTGAAACAGAGCGGGGAAGTTCTCAAACGTTATTTTGACTGTCAAAATGTTCGTATCATCCGGACTGACGAACAAGACAAAACACCTAATTTATTAAAAATCCCAATCTGATTTGCGATGTTTTGATTTAATTTCTCAATCACTTGCAAAACACAGTACAATCAGTTATATCGTATTACTATGATAATTTCCGACATATTTTTATGTTGTACAACGGATGTACAAACACCAGGATCACATGTGAGATCGTGGTGCTTCATATAATTATCATAAGCGGTATGTTTTTAATAATTATACATTTGTGTTATCGAGCAAGGACTGCTGCATACGACCGGAAGTTTGACGTTCACTACGACGATGAATATTTCGTTTTTGTATAATGGAATAAATATGCTGTAAGGAAAATATTATTTAGTGTGTAGGCCCTATTATGTTTCAGATAATGAGGATGTTAGCAAATGTATTTAGTTGTGTATTAAATTATTAACACCCGAATAAAGAAATTACGCGTGGGGTTGTGGGGGCTCGGAACCGTAATCTTTCGGCTCGATGCTCCGCGATTTTATTTGTATCGCGTTTAACTTCGTTTTCAAGCGATATGAAATATCCCTTGCTTGGCGTTACGACCACGTTTTTTTTACTCATATTACCCTGCCTTTCTTAGGATAGGAATCTAGAATATCGCCAGACCAGTCTAGCCGAAAATGTCTGCCCTCCTTCGCCGTTCGCGTTATCCTGCCGTCGGACAGAAGGTTTTGAGGAATCTGACATTCAGTACGTCATAAACATATGACCTACACTCAAACGCTGACAATAATATCAGATGCATGGATATTTGGCGGAAAACACACATGATTTGCTTGAAATGCAAGCTGTTTGTCGGCCTCTTACATTATAAACATATGACGTACAATCAAACGTTAACAATACGTCAGACGTGTGCCATGAAAAAGTACGATTTGCACGAAATGCACGCTTTTTGCGCGCAGCATGTGTAAAGTTTTCATCGTGGATGGCAAAATCTTTCTGTCTTTTTTGGTCTTAGAAAGATTCGCATGAATGACACTCTACTTGCGAGCAGAATTATGAGTTTATCCGTCAGAGATCGAACGTGTAGCTATCAACATTCGATTGTTTAACCAATATCACAACAATTGTACATCCTGTTTTGAAAATAAACATTTTCAATTTAGAACTCGTCGCATCCTTTCTGCATTAAAAAGGCTCTCAGTTATCAATCAATAAATAAATGAACGATCTTTTACATCAGATTTCACAGGCGATGATCTCTGACTTAGTGTTGGGAAATCGGTTGCAAATCATAATCGATCATCGGTTGGAATCGGTTGCCCTTTCCGATGAGATTTCACGATTATAATCGGTTTCTTAATTTACGCAGTGTTAGGTTTACAAAAAGTCTTAGATCAGTAGCATACATAATTACTGGATACTAATAATTTTCAACTTTCTGACCAAAAACCGAATCAAAATCATTGCTGCCCAAAAAGGTTTGTGCAACTGAACTGAACTCCTCTATATCCGCCACATGAATTCTTAAATGCAAAAATGTTGCGTTTTCCTGTGATTAATATACTGATTTTAAGGCTGAAAACACAAGATAAGACGTCTAGTTAATGCAATACATATTTATTCGAAGAATTTTTACCATCGTCATATAGCTACGCAACTCAGACGCTCGACAAAATCGGCGCCATTTTGCGTTTTTGCATCTTGCCTGTATGTTTGTATTATTTGCAACAAATTCTGCAAAGGCCTTTCGTTAAGTCTAGGTTTTTCTCTGTGCTCGTTAATCTTGTAGAATCTAAAGTGCTTCTGATTAATTTTTTTGCCTTGGTTCTCGTAAATCTCTCGGATCGCAATTCTAATTTTGAATTTTTCAAAGTGATTTCCCTTTATGGCCGGTTTAAAAGCCTGAACCCGTACCTTTATATTTTGTCGCTTACACTGTGCATGTCTCAACTGTTAATCGATTATGAGAGAACGACATCGATCATCGACATCGAGAAGCATTAACACGTCGCTAATCGATGTCTTCCGATCATCAGCACATCACTACTCTGACTATTAGATATTTGTTGTTTCACTGCGCTTGTTGTTCATTTTGAGTTTCCATGTTACTGCTCCGAACATGCAAAATACTGCATTTTATCAAATGTCTGGTCCAATATTAGGCCTAAGTGTTCATTCATTTAATAAATAGTATTGGACTCTTGTAGGTCAATGTTATTGTTTGATTTTCCATAGTGTGACGGAAGTTGATGCCCAAGTTGCTAAATTAAAATACAGTTTACGTCTCCGCCTAAACATTTTAATCTGAAGAGAAAAATATTTTCAATAACATTGTTTGTCAATTACATGTGTCAAAGTAAAACATACAGACAGATTAGGGCGTACTTTAAGCCCCAGTCACAACCCGCCTTGCTTCTTTTTTGGCAAGGGCAGAGAGGAAGCACGTCACACTCACGGTTGTGCAAGTTGCGAGCTCGTGGCCCGCACGCCACGACTATGAGTAAGCGGTTACATGCCTCGTACGTTGCCTTAGGCCGGTATTCTATAGTTCCGTGATGCGTGATCCGTGTCCGCGGTCGTGTCCGCGATTTTTCACACACCAGAGATATCGTTGGGTATATACCATACCTCAGTGTCCGATCCGCGTCCGTGTCTGTGTCCGCGACGTGAAACGGACACGGAGGTATGGACTATTTGGTGAGTGAAAAATCGCGGACACGGACGCGGAGACGGAAACGGATCACGCATAACGGAACTATGGATTACCGGCCTTAGGCCCACGTTTTTGCACGTACACAGCACGCACTTGCAAGTGCGGCGGGTTGTGACCGGGGCTTAAGCGATAAGTGTAATATTCTATAAATGTTGGTGACGTTATGTCTCCGATTTTAAATAATAGTTCTGGATAATTTCAGTTCCTGGGACCAGTTGTTTTACTGTAAATGTTTAAAAATGAAGCAATTCAGTTTAAAATCCACTTTAACTAGCGCAGTTGGTTAACTCAATGAAAACGTCACGTTTGACATGTCCCCCGGTCTTTAGTTGTATACATGACGTCACGCGCCTTTTCGTACCTCGACATTTTAACGTTAGAGCGGATGGGAAAACTTATAAAAATGTGCTCCTTCCCGATGTGAATCCTTGCCTTACTAAATTCTATGTTGTACGTCTGTTTCCGCCTTTTCTTTGCTGAATCAGTCACAGTTGACTTTCGCTTCCTTTTTGTTCGAAATGGGTCATCCGCCATATGTTTTGGAATTTCATCTAATCAATATTCATGTCACGTGATTTACGGAGATCATCGTAAAATTTCCGTCATCTTCGGGTATATCCGCGAGTTAAAAAAACTGCCAGTTTTTTTAACTTTATACATATTTCATTTCTATTTATTGGACAAACGGGAAAGAATTCGTAATACATGTATTCTTAGATTATGCCTAGTTTTTCATTAATAATCGATCTAAAATGTTATTTTTATCATTTGTAAGGGTAAAATATAGACCTTGGATAACTTTAAATTGACGAATATTCGGACATGCTTGTCAAAAACTTAATTACTCACTTATTTATACGACATGGGATTTTTATATTAACATGTCGACAAAGTCGATTTCAATTACGATAAAGCGCATGAGCAAAATGCGATACCAACAGAATTAGTTTTACTATTCGCTTTAATAAGAAATTTAAATTTTACTGTAACGATATTTGTTTTAAAAAGTGAGCATGAGTAAGTAATAAACCTTTATATTATAACTGTTTCAGCATGTACAACGACATCCACTACACGAGCAACGACAAAAACGTCAACAACAACAGAAAAAGGTTAATAACTCTTCATATTCAATTTGTTAAATTAAATCATGTTTAGCAAGTAATGTTTTGCATTCTAAAAACAGTAGATTGTCGTGTTACAGTTGGTTGCGGGTTCCGGAGGATTTTCTAGTTCCGTTGGATCCCGAATATTACTCACGTAATTCCGGTTGGCGCCTGTTGGCGGAGAAATGTATGTTGACAATTATTTTAGTCAAACATCGATTTATATTTGTAGTGATTTTTAAAAACAATGATAAACATTAAGTTTATGAAACAGAAATTCAAAACGTACCAGGTATGGTATTTTTTCACGAGTGCGTCGTGTTGGAAAACCGCGTTCTATAAATACTCGAGTAGCCTACATTCTATTTTGTTGCAAAAGCTAAATCAACATTTAATGGACAATCATTGCAGATTGTAGTAATACAAATATTGGCTGGATGAAATTGTTTATTTGTACAAAAATTGCTGTGCATAGAGGGTTACCCCCTTTGACCAGTTCCGGTGGATCATTCACATTTATTCATATTTTTTCTTGGCGAGGCTCCAAATGAAGGAGCTTCTTGCAAACACGTTTTTAATTATAAAGATTAAAAGAGGGAACGATTTTAATTATTTGTAAATATGTTTGATCATAGAATATCCCAAAAAGAAGTGTTTTTAACACGACTCACTCATGCAAAGTTACCATACCTTGCACGTTTTGAATTTCTATTTCATAAATTTAAAAAACATTAAATGTTTCTGGAAATCACTACAAATATAAATCGATGTTTAACTAAAATAATTGTCAACATACCTTTCGCCGCGAACAGGCGACAACATGAAATACGTGAGTAATATTCGGAAGCGCACGGAAGTAGCAAATCTTCCTAGAATCGGGCAAAATTCAGAAAGCGCTCAGGGTCGCTTGTAGCATTGTGTAGCTCTGTAGGCAGTTTGGTTAATGTTGGAATCCACACAAGAGCTGCATGTACATCATGCACATTGGTAAACTTAAGATCAACTTAAAAGGAAACATCTATTGGTGGCTTGATTTTGAAGAGATGGTAGTGTTTAACTACAGAGTGTTGTACATTAATTCTAAGCTATTCATTGTGATATTTAATGCAGTTGTTGGCTTCTTGGTATTTTACTTCAAGAAATAGTTTAAAATATGACTTGACAAGGTGTTGAAGCTGAAATTAAAAAAAACAACCTCTTTTGGCCTCCCTAGCTATATTTTTTACCCATGACACATTTTGGAAAATAGTCATCGGAACCAGCTAAATGACAACAGCGATAATTCAACAATTTGCAGAAGATTTTTTAATGAAACGTAAAAAACAAAAAAGCTATGTTTAAGAGGAGATATTTTCCTACCTACATTCAAAAAATCTTTTCTAGATCCACCATATAAAACATTTTATGTACAAATATGAAAAATCCACCGGAAACGGGCAACTAACTGTAACACTGTTCAATAGGTTAACACTATTTTTTGTGTTCACAGATGTTTTCAATTTGGCCTCCATATTTTTACATATTTCGGTTATTAAACATTAAAAAATCAGCATATAATGTGTAAGAAAATATGCATTTAAAGTATGAATATATGAAACAGTATTAAAAGCAGTCGCGTTCACTAAACAATGATTCTGAATAGGGCACTGATATACATGATCATAGTTTAGATAGTTTAGGGTAGCAGGCGACAATTAAGATTGATGACTATTGATTCCTGTCTGTGATTTTAGAATTGTTGACGGCACCACATACCACATTTTAAAAATTGAAAATACACTTATAGGCCGAGAACTTATTAAGAAATATTATTAAGTTCCCTGGGTCATTGCATAATAGGTTATCAATGTTATAATAAGTGTATATTGGGTGAAGATGTAACAATTAATAAACCCTAAATGAACGGAGCGTAGCAAAGTGACGGTGGACTTTTAAAACTTCACTTACTATATAATAATAAAGACTAAATAGCTTAATGATCAGCCCAATTCAACCTTACAACTATTAGACATGACCTCAAATTATAACGCATTATTAAGTTTATAATGCACACTAAATAATAACGTGGCTGAAGCGAGTAGTTTTAACAGATAAGAGTCGCAGAATCTTTGAAATTGTGGCTCAGTTATTGGAAGGAAAATTATGATGAAAACTACTTCCATTTTTTTGTTGAACTAAATATTTTTTTTAATACGCGTAAACAGTATTTTTTTTCAATCTATCAGTCTGATCTTTTTTTTCAGTTGACACAGTTAGAATTTCAACGGAGTTGCATTTCCAAACACTAGGGATCGCTTCCGATCGCCAGGACATAACTCCATATATTTTATTTAGATGTGACTTTTTGAAAGCGTCTGGACGTGTTTATGCGGTTTCCTGGTATTGTATATTTTCTTTTTAGATTAATTGTTTTACAAATATTAGGTATATTTCCATTTTCTTCAAGGCAAATATTATATGAACTCTGTTGAAATAAGGAATGCAACAGTTTCACTTGGAAAATCACTATGGAAGCGGACAAATTTCGGAACACAAGGACATAGCGGCCAACAGAGCGTGATTTCAAAATCATTCGTAACTTTTATAGTAAATGCTATTTAATATCAAAAAAACAACACAACACACAGAATTCATAGCACATCCTTTTGTCGGTTAAGACCATTTTGAATAATTATGTTTTTGTGTGTTCTTCTATATAAGCAAGAAATATAAAATTTCGGTTTGATCAGAAAGGCAAAGATGCATTACAAACAGACCAAACGATCTTCGGTAAAGAGAAGATGGGGTTTCATAAAACTCATATATTGTCTTTTCATAAAAGATAAAACGTACCAAGTGTCAGCGATTTCTTCAAAACTCAATAGAGTGTTTATTTAAGTTCGGCAGCCACATCAACAACTTAATGGAAATTAGTAAAAAAATCTCAATGAAAAAGGTTCTAGAAATGATCTTATCAATCTCCATTACTGACAATTTTTTTTGTAAAACGAATTATAAGTGTAATGATCGATGTTAAAAGAGCCGACTACAGTCAGTTTTTGATCACGAAGTAGCAATAAATAATAATAATGGTCATCGAAATGTTCGCAATATTAAATATGGATTTTGTTTTTTGCCTTGTTTTGTATCGATGTACGAGTTTGGGACAAAACTAAGAAGCACATAAGGCATTGTTCGTGCATTCCATTTTTATTTACGACTTCTTGCAACATTTTGGTACGTGCACAACATAGTTCATGTTTTTTTTCCAAGACAATTTATGGTTTTATGTAAAAAAATGACTAGTTATCGCTGTCACTTCTATTTGTTGCCATTCCTGATATGCATATTTCACTTTTTTAACGTTTCGTTTTATGGCAATCGTGTACAAATTTGTTTCCGTATGAAATGTTATAATTGTTTTAATTTATTATTATAAATTATGATCTAAGTGTTGATCTGTAAATATCGGCATATAACATGATGTGTTCTGTATGATAATGAAATTTGTTCGTACTAGTATCATATTCAGCATTTACCTTTGTTTGTAAACATATATTAAAAACAACAGGTTTATTGATGGTGTTTTGCTGCAAACAACTGGACCATCGAGTAATGAGACATCATTTCTTCTACACGAAGACACAATTCTTAACAAATTCTTGGGCCCACAGTTGTACGGAAAACAGGTAATTCTAGCTATGTTCATATTATAATCTCAAATTCACCAAAAATACATTTCAGGAAAAGTACATCCAAAATACACCGACTCCATATAATCTGTATGTAAAATGATAGTGTCTCTAGCTGGGAGCGAACCCGCACCGTCACGGCGACAGCGCCTAGCCATGCAATTCCTGCGACGCAACCAACTGAGCTAACCGGGACAACAACAAAAAACGTCGATCGGATAGCCCTGATATACGTAACAATCACTGCATGACATCGGTAACGGGTTAATTTACTGATAACAGTACTGACTAAATGTACGGGGAGACTTTTTACGTCCGCCACACTGCACAAATAGCGCTACTGTGAATTTCAAATGATAGTGTCTCTAGCTGGGAGCGAACCCTCACCGTCACGGCGACAGCGCCTAGCCATGCAATTCCTGCGACGCAACCAACTGAGCTAACCGGGACAACGCCAAAAAACGTTGATCGGATAGCCCTGATAAACGTAACAATCACTGCATGACATCGGTAACGGGTTAATTTACTGATAACAGTACTGACTAAATATACGGGGAGACTTTTTTACGGCCGCCACACTGCACAAATAGCGCTACTGTGAATTTCAAATTATAGTGTCTCTAGCTGGGAGCGAACCCGCACCGTCACGGCGACAGCGCCTAGCCATGCAATTCCTGCGACGCAACCAACTGAGCTAACTGGGACAACGCCAAAAAACGTTGATCGGATAGCCATGCTATACGTTACAATCACTGCATGACATCGGTAACGGGTTAATTTACTGATAACAGTACTGACTAAATGTACGGGGAGACTTTTTACGGCCGCCACACTGCACAAATAGCGCTACTGTGAATTTCAAATGATAGTGTCTTTAGCTGGGAGCGAACCCGCACCGTCACGGCGACAGCGCCTAGCCATGCAATTCCTGCGACGCAACTAACTGAGCTAACCGGGACAACGCCTAAAAGCGTTAATCGGATAGCCCTGATATAAGAAAAAAATCTATATTAATAAACAAGTCCAGTTTCACAAACAATACTTTAAGTGTTTTCACAAGAATGTGTTTACTGTCATATGCAAATCTTCAAATCTAAAAGATGTTCTAAAGAACATATACAAACTATCCCAACATGGTATTATGTAAGGATGTATAGCCAAACCATTCAACCTGCAGTGCATTTTTGTTGAAGCTCTAGGTCAAGTTGATAGCACCAATCCGATCAAGGAAACCTGAGTTGTTTTTTTTTCCAATTATGTTCTGGTAGTGACAAAAAAAGTTCAGTATAAAGATCAAAGGAGCTTGCGACATCTTACATGTCACAAATGTAAATTGACATTTAAAGCTACATTTACCTACTACCAGTTCAGGGTAGAATATTTTAATGTCTTAGGTGTGGGTAGTGTTCTTTTAACTTTTTTTATAATGCCTTTGAATTTCTTTACAAGAGCCAATTTTGCAGAAAGTATGGATTAATCGATAAATTGTAAAATATGTTGTGAGTGAACTTTACTAAATAACAGTTTTAACAAATCAAGCTTCAAAGATATTCAGTCGTAAGTTGACTATGTAAGAATCCCACATAACTTTTCTTCGCTAACATGTCTTCTTAATTGGCATTCCAAACTGTGATTTGAAAACACAATTCATACCTTTTGTCTCGAAATCGTTAATTTGAAGCTGAAATGCGAAAAGTAGAGAGTACTACATTTCTGTATTAATTTATGCAAGAGTTTGACATTTATGTTTCGTTTAAGATACACCATATAGTCGGTCAAATAGGAGAATTTTATTGCACTTCATAAATTATAACTGTATTTACAAGAACTTTATAATAATGACATTGAAGTGAATAATTATCTGTAATATTTGTATTTTTTTTCTAAAATTCATATTTAAATTAATACAATAAATATAATTGACAAAACTTCAAATATTCGCAGATGTCTTGTAGCGTGTCTCTCTATTCGGTGTACGATGTTACCAAAATAGTTTCTACAACACAAAGTAAAGCACTGAAGATTGCTGCTGAGGTAAACTTTGCTTCTTAATTAAGTTTAACAACATTATTCGAAATGATTTATGTTTGCAATGTCTTCTTATAAATACTACAATGCACGTACCTGTTATAGATTCTGTTCATCAAAGAGTAATACCTGGAGACTGTAGAAAGATAAACAGGATTAGACGTTATTTTCATTTTTCTTTGTTTTTTTAATATAAAGAATACATTTTTAATATACCTTTAGCTTTCCTTTTATAGGTAAAAACAAGCACAGTAACCTTATCTAAAAATGGAATAGCATCGCTTAGCATCGAATTTGCATTACCCGTTGGGTGCGGATATACGATTGTGGGAAATCAAAAGCCACCTTTTCCTTGCGAGTACAGTCTAAAAGTATATATGAAAGATGGGTGGAAATGCACAGAAGGTGGAATTGCTAATATTGTCAGAAATCCAAGAGCCAACACTTTTTGTACCGAGCCGATAAAAGTAAGTGTTCAGTAATATTTTCCTCTCAGATGTTAGGATATATTCCACTACATTCAACGCATTTTATGATTGTAGAAAACGTGCAATAGATTAACATTTTTTGTGAATTTAATTGAAAAATCCTTAAAACAGAAAAAAACGTAGTTGGTGTGAGCATTTCATAAGGTACCGTTTTCTTTTCTATTGCAAATATTGAGGTGCGCTTAACTTGGGTCTAGGCGGCGTGGGCTGTAATATGCGTGTCTATTACTTCCGAAGAGACTAAATCAAACGGAACCTAATTTTTTTTTCAAATTTCTCATGTGTGGTTCCATTCTAAGTTCCCTTTCGTCAAGCTTCAGCTATTTACATTAATATATTTAATCCTAACGGCTGAATCGGCTTTAACTATTAAGTTTTTTAAGAATACTGAGTGACTTACCGTGTGTTATAAATACATCAAATCACCATAAGAACTTTTTATTAATACTATGATAGTATTAAAATAAAAAGTCTAGAAAAGTGCCAAACAGAGAATAAAAATAGATAATCAAACTTGTCAAAACACGAAATTGAACAGAAATCACATTAATGTATTTGTACGGACCTCACATCAAAAAGTTATGGATAAAGTTATTCTGTTACACATCCGTCTGTTCACTTGCCCTACATTCTGAGAAAATCTTCAAACGATATTGCAGCTACTGGCTTAGCGAAATCGTTTAGCGACTACGCCTAGCCAGGCAAAGGAAAGTTTCAATATGCATCATGCTTTGAATTCAATAGTGCCAACATTTTGTGTATTATCATAGCTGTTGGAAAAGTCCAGTCAATGGAATCAGGCGAAATATGTACATTATTTGGATATTGCAACTATCGACCACAATTATGAAGATAAGAAGACATATTATCTCCAATTAAAATTTGACGACTCGATTGCACACAAGTTTTGGAGAAACTATAGCTTTCCGGATGTTAAGGTACAGTTTCAAACATTTTTATACAAAGAACTTTACTAAAGCTGGCTTAAACTCTACAACAACATGCGTATGTGAATGCAGCCCTTTGCACAATCGGAATATTTTAACATGTTTCACAAAATCCTTTTTTATCAACACCAAGGAAAAATGTGTGTTATTAAATTTTACAATATAAAAAAATAGTTTTTCAGACTGAATAATGTCGCCATTTTTTGAAATGCCATCAATTTGCGAAATACACAGTCTGACACTGGGCGGTTTATGAATCATTTTCGTTCAACCAATGAACGCAAATCCAAATCCGAACTAAAAATTCGTTGTAAATCGACATCTATTTTTGCTGGGTATTTACTGTTTAGTTTTTATAAGGTCGGGTTGAATTTAAATTTCGTAACACTTAAATAATTCACAATTTTATTTGAATCGAGGTTTTCAATTAAGACTTTATTACAAATGTTTTTATAAAATGGAAATGTAAACCTTACTATTTTAATTTAGGTCCTTACATGAATCGCCTCCTATATCACATATCACATGGGTGAATTTCGTAAATATATCCTGTGTTTATATAGCCATAACTTAATTAACATTACATTATTTCACAATAATCGGCTGCATGTGCTGGCAAATGTTTTAAGCCTCAAAATTATCTTAAATAAAATGAAGGTCGTAATCGGGAGTACAGACCTGTACAAAGACAAAGTGTGTTACAGTCACGTGGATCCACATATGAAAACTGCTGATAATAGGTGAGTTATGTGTGTTTAACTATAAAAAAATCTGAACTTTGTTTTTTTTAGCGTTTTGACGTTCAGCATTTTATTATTTTGCTCGTTTAATGTAATAAACAAATTAAAATGTCACATTAAGCAGATGGATATTTTTATTAAAAATGTTATTTTTCGACGAAGGAAAAGTATTATGATATATGATATCACCGTTCGTTTGTAAATGGTATTCTTTAAAGTGACATACCAAAAAGTTAAACCTTTTTGGGGGTAGTCCCGGCTAGCTCAGTTGGTTGCGTCGAAGGAATTGCAGGGCTAGGCGCTGTCGCCGTGACGGTGCGGGTTCGCTCCCAGCTAGAAGCACTATCATTTGAAATTCAAAGTAGCGCTTTGTGCAGTGTGGCGGCCGTAAAAAGTATCCCCGTAAATATACAGTACTGTGAACGTTTAAGGTTACAAACGAAACGCACAATACACGAAAAACGAACGCACGATAAACGATAGACGGACGCACGATACGCATTAGACGGACGCACTATACACGGTATACGCACGATACACGATACTGCCGATTCATATAATTTGTGTACGAGATATCTTAAAATTTGAAAATGCTTTGAAAATATAAGATGAATGGTTGAAATTCAATGATTTAATTGAATATGTAAGTAACTTGTTCACGTTGTACGATACAATTAAAGACACATGATGCACGATACACGATATACGGACGCATGATGCACGTTAGACGTACGCACGATAGACGTTAATTTTGTAACATTAAACGTTTACAGTACTGTAGTCAGTACTGTTATCAGTAAATTAACCCGTTACCGATGTCATGCAGTGATTGTTACGTATATCAGGGCTATCCGATCAACCTGTTTGGGGGGTTGTCCCGCTAGCTCAGTTGGTTGCGTCACAGGAATTGCAGAGCTAGGCGCTGTCGCCGTGACGGTGCGGGTTCGCTCCCAGCTAGAGGCACTATCATTTGGATATACTTCCTGCTTTTTAAATTTTACCTTTTGTGTTGTGTGTGATATGTAAGATTATATTCTCAGACCCCCTGTCGAAATTCTATTGTGTTTAGTTCCGCTCATTGTTTTCTCGTTAAGGGCAAACCCATTTGTTCATCTGGGAACCATACGCCGCTGAACATGGAATGGTATTAATTTGAAAATACCGCATCGAGGGTAAATATTGAGTTGCGGTCAACCCGGAGCTAGGAGGCGTGGGCAGTAGTATGCCTTTCCATTACTGCCCATAAACATGATAAATTAAACCGAGCGTGTAATATTGTTTTATGTGTCGTGTTCAGTGGCTTTCAGAGTTCCCTTTTCATCTATTTAAAAATTAAAAACAACTTGGACTGGAATAGATACTGTTTAAACTGATACTTCCGTTAAAATGTATCTTGATGTTTGTTAACAAAAACTAAGCAAGGTTTTTACTATTTTACTAAAATGCTTCATTTAAACTGTCTGTGTGTCAAACACACAGTCGTACGTTGATGTTAATAAACGGGCACCAAGTACAATTAAAATTGCTTTTATTAAAATAAATAATGATCAAAATATCATGTGCAATAATAGAAATTACCGATTTTATCTGACAAATGGGACTTCAGTTCAGAAACAGTTGTTGTAAAACAGAGTCATATTAGGGAGCATTGGTCGCAGTCGGTTTCCAACTCGTAAATTAAACAATTAAACACACAAGATGCCTTAAACATTTTCTCCGATATACATAATTGACAAACCATGTTTATTACGAAAAAGTTAAAAATTTATTATTTTTATTTCAGCTATTATGAACAACAGAATACTGGTTACTATATGATGTACTATAACACAAGATTTAAAATAGAGGTAGACAAGATTAACTTGCAATTATGTGTACACATATTATATTAATAGTTTGATGTCATGACGTAGTTATCGGTAGGTGTAGTTGTAATGACAAACGTGTAATTATCAATAATTTGATAATATTACACAGTAACAGTAATTACGTTACTTTGACATATCACATAATAATGTTCATCAAATTTTCCTAGTTTTGTCGCGCAAACCAGCTCCTGTTTAAAATATTTAAAAACAATTCTCGTCGTGAAACGAATGCTACATTGGTATAAGTGCAGCACTATCTTGTGAACCTGCTCAATGACCAATAGCGTCTAATGTTGAAATTCAACACGGATTTTAAGTGATGTAAAAATGAGAAATCCTTTACCATTAATTTTAACCACTCACCAGAAGAATCACTGTTTTCCTTAACTCAGAAACCAAATTGGATGTAAAATGGTTTCTGCATGTTTAATCGTACATATACACACGTTTGCTGAAGCAAAAATCACGATTACTTTAAACGAGCAATCTGTTTCTGGAAGAATGTGTTATAAAAAGTAAAATATGCATATCAGGAAAGGCCACACTCACAAAACACAGCCTGCCCATGCAGCGAAAAAGACGAAAGGAAGAAAAAGAGCATGTTAAAACTTTGTTATGAGTATGTCAATTCCAATAAGACGCCACAAACAATAAACAAAAATGAGAATTTTATGGGATACCGCCTTCGAACGGTCAGTGGCAAAACGAATTGCCACTGGTGGTTTAAACCAGGTTCTATGCTGCACAAACCTCACACTTGCACCAACAAACATATCAATAAACACTCAAAAGTTGTCTTGGTGAAATGACTCCAACTCACCCATCTGCTAAACAATATTGCATGCAAAAGCACACAATCATATAAAACATAACAAGCTGAAAGCATTGTAAAGCCAAATGGGCGAGTACTCGATGATTCAACCGAGACCAGAGCCCATGGATTCACATTAGCAAGAACACGATTGCAGTGGGGATATAAACCAGGTTTTAGGATTCACCAACCTCTCACTTGCCCCAACAGGTTCTCGTATCACAAAACAAGTACAAGTTGCCTTTGTGAAATAACTCCAACCCACACATCGGCTTAACAATGTTGCATGCAAAAACACACAAACATATAAAACATAAGAAGCTAATAGCATTGCAAAGCCAAAGGGTGGATAGTCAATGATCTTACTGAGACCAGAGCTCCTGGAGTAAGATCAGCTAGAACACGATGACAGGGATAAAAGAAAAAGAATCGAGCTTCTAGGTTCGTTTAAGAAAAGATTTCCCCATAAACCTTCACAAACTATTTAACCACTGCCACCGTCGTGCAACCAAAGAGGTAAGCATAATGGTCAACTGTAGATTGGTTAATCACCAGGACTGCAGAGCGCTGTTAAATTTCAGGTTGGTAACCTTTCTTTTTAAATTTACAGATGGTTTTTAACGATAACCGGGAGAAATTTACATCTTTTTTTAGTTTGAAAATTAAGTCTCCATAAATAACCGGTTTGTTTTGTGCCAGAAGTTTACGGCAACATAGCGTAGTATATGTAGTATATGACGTCACATAGAAAACAAGAAGCTGCAAAATAAAGAATTGGAAAACGACAGTGTCCAATACGGAATTAATAAACTGACGAGTTGTATCAATTTTGCAGAATAACGCTGCACTATGTATGTTTTAGGTACAAACTCAGGTTGAACCCTGCTTTGGAAGGAATTATCCACCGACATGTATTTGTGGAATAGCAGTTCGTGCAGGGCGAGATATTTTTATGATCAATTCTTGTGGTGAATTGAATTTTTTGGGATACTCAAGCTGTGGAGATCGTGGAATAATAGATGTAATTCAAGTTGGAACTAGACAATATACGGTAATATCTTCCATAAGTAAAAGTTTAATATTTAAAAAGTAAACCACAAAGTGAGGCATGCTTCTCCGGAACTGCATAATGGCTGTTTCAAAAAATGGCTGGTTTGGGTTTTCCTGTTATAAAAATATAAAACAAACAGTTACTTCCTATTGTCCTAGTTTGCAGAGGTGTCTCATCATTTCCATTAACGATTTGTGAAGTTTCATCAACATAGCACCATCTGTTAAAAATTATTCTAACATAATTGGCCAAAAACTTCAGGAGTGTGACAAAAAGTGTGACACTTCAAAATCACATTTGTTCACTTCGACAGACCTTTTTTTACAAAGCTTGAGTAATGACAAGTTTTAGTGTGGTTTTAGTAAAATGTGCATTTATTAGGCATCAAATAATGATAAAACTAAGAATTTTATACTTAAAGTAATCAACATTTATGCTATTAAGTCATGTGTGGTAGAGAAGATAATACCATTTTATGAACTTAAATTCTTTACATTTTTTTCACTTCACTTGCCATTTTTCAAATGACAATATCACAGCAACCAGTTGATTGATTTCAAAAATCTTTTCCTACAGAATAACAAGTTTGGAATGTTTATGAACTTAAACTTTTCACTAATTTTTTCATTTTTCCAGCAATTGTTTTGGAAAAGCCCATAAGTAAAAGTTCCCGTCTTTTAACCCACTTGTTTGGTCTGTTAAACTGATGTGAACGTCGTACTTTTAATCATATATGCCGTTCCTTTTCGCATTTTAAAAAGGCGAAGTATTCATATCAGAAATCGCCAAACTCCAAAAACACACCGCGAAAAAAAAAGAGAGGAAATTGGAGCATGTTTGTTCATATGGAACATCTGATACAGAGTATTTGGGGGAGTGGGGGTTTAATTTCGAATTAAACATCTTGTTGCAATAAACAATGACCTTGATGAAGCATTGGACTTGAACTATAAATATCAGTAGCATAATTGCTAAGTTATCATATATTTTAAACATCAACCAGCAACTTTCTACAAGGAATCGGCGTAGGTGAATAGACTTCTGTACACGGAGATGACATGTAAAATGACTTATGTACATATACATATACAGTACTACACTTACCCATTAACTTAAAGAACGAAAATGTTATTTATAGATATACACGCCGATTGGGACACAAATTCATGTGCAGATGATCAGAAACTTGTTAAATGTTGACATCTTTATGTCACCAAAAGACGAATACAATGTAGAGGGACAATGCGGGAAGTTTGACGGCAACGAACGGAATGACTTCATACACAGAAATGGTGATTTCACTGCGAATCAGATGTTCTGGAAACAGTCACCAACTACATTTTCACAAAGTTGGCGGTAGTATTCTTATTAATTCTATATTTATTGACATCTGTTCTTGTTCGTTATGCCATCATATTATTTTTTATGAAACTTTCCTCAATACTAGCATTTTGAAAGGCGATAGCCTCCCCAACTATTCAAAGACAGAAATTGATGATGTGGTACATGGTGTGTAGAGCATTTGCAGTTTCAAACTTAAACACTTTCCAACCGACTTATTAAAAAAAAATGAACGAATATATCACTTCAATGTTCCCTCTAATGCCTATCCGTCTTTAAAAGCACTTTTTACAAACATCGACTTAAATGAATTGTCATACGCGGCAAAAATACCATCAGACAAAATTTAGATGTATAAACATGTAGAAACTATTGTCCTATAGGTAAACACATGTGAACATTACCAGCATGCTTTGAACACGGATAAGTGACCACAAGGGGCAATGATATATTTGTTTGGATTTAGATGAAAAGGGACAATTATCACGATACTACAACCGTTGTTTGATTGAGCCTGTTCATTAACAGTGACAGACAATGGAAATACATAGCGCCGGGTTGAGCGCACCTCAGGATTTTCACACATCAACCAGCTTAGCCTTCAAAAGCAGTAAATTATAACAACATCAATTGATGAATGTAAAGTTTAGTAATGAATTCGTGAATGTGTCACCTAAGAATAAAAAAAAAGTAGACAATTAATGTATCGACTTGTTACTTATTGGGCATACGCCGCTGAACATGGAATGCTATTAATCTGAAAATACCGAATTGAAGGTGTCATGTCCGCCGTCATATGCACACCATCGTTTGGGATGGTCAACGTTGTACTGTTTATTGGTTTAAATATTAAGTTAAGTTCAACCCGGGACTAGGCGGCGTGGGCAATAATATGCATTGTCATTACTGTCCATGAACATGCTCAATCAAACCGAGCCTGTTTTTTCATACTTTTCGTGTCTGATGGCTTTCAAAATTCCATTTTCATCTATTTTATTGATTTCAAACCACTTCTACCTTTGCCAATTATACAACTTTTACACATATCAAAACTAGTTAAACAATAATGTGTCGCATTTACATTGGCAGTCAGTATTTATTTGGCGTTGTTGATAAAAACATGTTTATTATTTATTAATCGTCTGAATTATATATTAGGTAGTTTTGAAACTTTAAAATAAAACTGGTTGGCACTAGATGAAACAATATTTTTGATTCATTAGAACAACCACATTGTATCGTTTTCTGATATTTTAATATCAAGGAGTGTTTGTTTAAAGGCGGTTTAATTTCTTCTTGACCTTAACGTTATCTTAAACTGTTAACAGTTATTCATGTATCGTCTTTTTCAAAATTAGAGAGAGCGTTAACAGAAATCTTCCATTTAAATGCTTTGTTCTCACTTAGTCGAACATTATAATGGAATCTAGATATTAAATTGTTACATATTTTGTTTAGATTATCTCCTGAAGAGAATCTCTTCTTGAGGCCAGGTAGAGACCTTGAATCTTGGGAAGAAATTAACAAGAACTACTGTGTTTGTAAACGACCGGGGGCGTACAACTCCGAATCATTATGTGCATCTTCACAGAATTTAGGTTGCTTTGATAATATATCACTAGCAAAGAAGAAATGCAGTTTATTTACAACAAGGAAACGAAGCACAAGTAAACGAATTGAGATGGAACTAAGACGGTTATTTGCTACATTTTCTCAACCCAAGCAGAGACCCGATAGGAAAAAGGTATATGCTATATTATAGCTTAAAACTTAAACTATGTGAATATAATTCACTTGCTTTATATTTTATGGGCATCCCTGCTTCTAGTCGATAGACAAGATAGTTATTACAATTGCGTAAGATGTGAATAGACATGTATTACCAATGCTAGAATTTTACATTAACAATTTCAACCGAATTCGAATCCTGTAATAAATTCATGTAATACTTAGTCTATTAAATTTGTTTTGTACAGTTTAATTGTTCAGATTATGCAGCAGAGGTGATTGCATTGAATTATTAATCGATATTTCCAACCGCTAAATAGCACCATTGTTATATCGTGGTAATATACACTACATCATTTACTCTTGACAGACTTAGTGGAACCCAGTGAGCAATACTATCATATGTTTTGAATTCAATGGTTTCGATATTTGAGAGTTTTGTGCGATTCTCTGTTTGAGTAATTTAAAAATGCTAAATGCTTATCATTGTCGCCGTTGGGAAAAACCTGACCATGTTGACATCGCTAAATTTTACATGTATCAATAAAACGACGTTTAAAAAAGGGGCTGAGTAAAAACATTGTTTACATGGAATAATAAATAGTTTTATAGTTATAAAGAATTTGGTAATGTTTTTAGTGCTAATTAATTCTCGTTTGGACTATTACGTCCATTTGCATGTATATTATAGAGAGCAGTATCATACAACGTAAGTGCTGAGGAAGCCGCAAAGCTTTGTGCTAGATTACAACAGTCTATTCCGCTAACAGATCTAGCTGACGTATCAGCGAACGCAAGTGCTGGGGCAGTAACGTTTCAATGTGAATACGACATACTAGTATGTATTATGTATACTAATGTCTGGAATGTTTCATTTTTGGCAAAAGCATTATATCAAGGCCGTTGTGACATATAAATTGTCGAAGTAAAAGTGGAATACCGTATAGCTGTTGTTTAATAAAACAAGCGGCATACCTATTTCTGTCATTCAGAAGTTTTGCAGGGGTTCGGAAAATTAAGTTCACAGAATATTTCGAACTCGTTCAATATCATCCTTACAGCTCGAAATTAAATCAAAAATATTTTATGATTTCATGATCGTGATTTTGTTTAGGTCGTCAAATGTTTTTCTTATTTAAATAATTCAACGAGGTACCTTGAGTTAACGTGTTTCAGGTTCAGAAAGGTGTTGAGTGCTTCCTTTTTTCTCGTAATTAAGAGAATAATGTGGACAAGACTTATAAACAGAACCTTATCAAGCGCTAATAAACAGAAATCTAGAGCTTATAAAGAAACCTAAGAAATAAAAACAAACGCGTGTCAGGTTAAATCAGTAGCCATGTTTGTGCCGTTTGGAGGCTGCCAAATATCTCCCCGTACAATTAATCAGTGCTCTTATCTAAAATTAATTGTTGTTGTAATATTTTATTGTGGATTCAATATCGCAACCAGCATATATTTGGATATTATTCAAATACCTTATGGTAATCTTCCATTTTATTTTGCCGAATTCTGTGATATAACCAGATTATTATAAATTCAATTATATTCAGTTCCGTTCATCGTTTTCTCGTTAAGGTCAAATCAATGCTATTATCTGGTACTCATACGCCGTTGATTATGGAACGGTGTTTATCTGAAAATACCACACTCAAAGTTCTTTTTTCAACGCCAGATGCACACAATCGTTTGGGATGAAACAAATTCATACTGTTGTGGTAAATATTGAGTTGCGATCAACCCGGGGATAATCGGCGTGGGCAGTTACATGTATATGCGTTTCCATTACAGATCATTAACAGGCACAATTAAACCGAGCCTAAAAAATTGTCTTGTACGGTGACTTTAAAAGTTCCCGTTTCTTCCGTTTAAATATCAAAACGGAGTATACTGTAATGTTAAAAAAGGTGAAATATACATATCAGGAATCGCCACATTCAGAAAAAAACAGCATCCCCAAGGACACATAATCAAATATTCGAATAAAAGTTATTAGAATTGTCAATCGGTTCGCAGTATATAATAGCTTGTTTTAGTTATTGCGACTTTTTTAGTTGTTATGTTTTGTCAATTAAACAAGTATTTTAAACCAGATATATGAAACTGTGAAAAGATTTAATGTATATGTCCCTATGTGTCTTTCTTAAAAAAACAACAATGATTGCTCTTGTAGGCAATGAATGACCCTTCCTTTGTCAATGTGCATACTGATGCTATGAATAGCGTTGTTAAGACAGTATTGGACTTGACGCCTTCATATGTCGCAAATAATCCTCAAAAAGTGGAGTATTTTATCGCTAACAGTTGTCCCATGAACTGTTCAGGCCACGGAGTATGTACGGCAAATGGTAAATATTCTCTATGCATCACAGTGTTCAGCCATGAATTATTCTGTTAATTTGTTCTTCCAATATTCTGTATGATTAAAAGTGAAATATCATATCAGGAATGGCTAAATCTAGAAGATAAAGCTTCTCAGTCATTAGTAATTATTTCCCATGCTCATGATTTTATTTATGCTACCTTGATCTGCCGATTAAACTCCCCAAGTGCTCTGGTGTCGGAAAATGACAGTTTGTCTACACACTTTACTTAAAATATCATAAGCTACATTTTACTCTAAGCCAAGGTTGTGGAATAAAAAAACGTCTTTTTATTACAGCCGAATTTGTTGCAATAAAACGAGTTAAAGTAACAAATGAGAAGCCATTAGTAAAAGCTTTATGTCGTAAAACGCAAAACAACCTAAATAATTTGCAAGTTGTGTACCCTAAAAGGATTATTAAGATTCTTTTTAATTTTATGCCGGATATTTTTAATATCAGGAACATGTTCGTGCAACGGTTCCTACAGAGGGACAGACTGCAGTATCGATATGACCCAGCCTTTGACAATAGACGACATTGAAGGAGGCGGGGCTTGTGACATTGCTGAAGGAGATGACTGTCAGTGTTTTACTCTTCGAACTGATGATCTGCTTGATAACTTTCATTGTGCGATTGATGTTTACCAGGTATTTGTTTATTGCTTAGACTTAACGATTTGCGATTTGTTGTTTTTTTGTCGGGACAACCCGCACATATATGTTCTTATGTGCGTGTTTCGGGTAGTGATGGGGCGTAGGTTAAGTATTTTTCTTATTGTAAGGAAAACTGAAAGGTAATGACTACAGAAAACACGTTTTTACGTTTAACGTTTGATAAAGATTAGACTTTATCCTCTTAATGCATGTTAGGGATCTCTTTAATTAAGAATGTTTGAACTGTTTGTTAAGAGGTTGATTTTGGGTGATCTGGTCGGAATGTTTTTAAGGAGCAATAAAAGCAATAATGCTTTTGATAAAATCATATTATTGCCATTCAATATTTCATTATATATTTTCATTATGCAAATGTGAAAAAGTCTGGACATCATTTTATTATTTTTTGGCGTCCATCTTGTTTGTACATTTATATAAAAAGACACATTTTGACGGGACCGTTAAATTCATTTGAGAAAACCGATATTTCAACATAACCGAGTTTGACACAATGTAATTCAGGTTCTCCGATAATTACAAACTAGTAGGATACTAAAGTTCTATACAGGGAAAATCAAATTCCATTTGTTTGTTTATAAAATACTGCGAATAAAACTATTAAAAGTATTTCAATTATTTGAAAGTTACAATTGAATTTATAGGTCTCCTCAAACACGGATACGGGAAAAATATGGTCTGGATCGAATCACGGTCAATACGAAGATGTATTCACCGGAGTTTGCTGCGTAAATGATGATCATGTTTCGGAAATAATGTCGACTTTTGCAGTTATGTATGGTTTTGCAATCAGTAATGATGGCGTTAACTACGGAACATATGTGAAGACATATGTATACGATTCCATTTGTCAGGAGGTACAGAGCAAATCAAGCGGTGACACGGTAATATCGATGAAGGTAAGGTTTAAATGAACCAAAGGATTTTTGAACACTATAGTTTATATATATTCTGATAAAAAGTTTTCAGAAATTGTTCATT
Source organism: Corbicula japonica (assembly GCA_038501625.1). Taxonomy (NCBI): domain Eukaryota; kingdom Metazoa; phylum Mollusca; class Bivalvia; order Venerida; family Cyrenidae; genus Corbicula; species Corbicula japonica. The sequence continues at coordinate 15,865 of JAZAYU010000639.1, read as the reverse complement.
TGTCTTACTCTCATGCATACTTTTGCAAATGGCTTCAATATTAATTTTTTAAATTCATCTTTCTAGATAAATTTTACTTAAATGAATGACAATGTACGTTTGCTTACGGACTGTTGTACGTTTGCTTACGGACTGTGATACTAACCGTCCGTGATAATGACCAATGCCGTGATTTCCAGCATCTTCTCCCTTAACCAAAAAAAACAAGACTTTTCACTTTTTAAATCGTTTTTACGTCGTGACGGATTTTGAATGCACTATAAGCAAAAACAAAACTATAGGCTGTATAATTAACAATTACTATGAATAAATTTAATGTCGTTTAGTCTGTGGCTTCTTTGTCTCTTTAGTCAGATTAGTATCTAAAAAGTAAAATACGCATATCAGGAAATGCCAAATTCAGAAGACACAGCCTCCACACAGAGCCAAGAAGAAGAAAGGAAGAGAGAGCATGGTTTATAAAATGACCAATTTGCAAATAGACACCACAAATAATTAACAAAAATGAGAACCTGAGGGGTTACCGCCTTGGAACGGTAAGTGGCAAAACAATTTGACTCTGATGGTTTAAACCAGGTTCGTAAGTGCACCAACCTCACACTTGCCCTAACAGGTTAGACAAATTGTTTATTTATTTGGGAACTTGTTGTCGCAAGTGTGTGTTTGGTGCAACCCACAATAGAGCATGGTTAAACACAAATTCAGCATGTGGTAACCTCGATTGGTTTTCCTATATCCTTTGTCGACTGTGTTTTCTGGAAACAGTGAAAAATTCATAATGAACGTTCAGTTGCAAAACAATTTGCCACTTGGGTTATACACCAGGTTCTGTGGTGCACCAACCTCACACTGTCTTACAGTGTCATATGAGCAAACTATTACAAGTTGTCTTGTGACATGACTCCAATCCACACAACAGCTCAACATTGTTGCATGCGAAAGCACACAAACATAGAAAACATAAGAAGCCAAAGGGGTGTGGTACTCAATGATCTTACCTAGATCAGAGCATCTGGAGTCAAATCAGCCAGAACACGATGCCAGGAAGGTAGTTATTGTCTGAAACATTGATTCAATTTATGCATGATTTTAGATTTTTATTAGTATTAGTCGATTTAAGCATACAATCCTAGGTTTGGTGTTTAAACCATGTTGCTTTTTTAAAAACATGCTCTTTCTCTTTTTTTCTTCTTGACTGTATGGAGAGGCTATTTTTAATGTGGCAATTCCTGATATGCATATCACCTTGTTATTATTTTAAATAGGACAACTTCTGCTTAATTGAGGGAACGTGTGTTGAAAATGGCCAGGCACATATTTTAAACAGTTGTATTGTTTGCCAAACTGACAATGACGCTTACAATTGGACTCAAGGTGAGATGTATTTGTTTTTTTCCAACTTGTTAAGTCTTTTTTTTTCGACAACGCCTATTTGAGGTTCTATACAATAGCATATGTTATAAAAGTAATGTATCTTATATGTCACTTTTCATTTCTTGTTATTAATGGATATAAATAAACACCGCATCGTTAACAGGCTCTGGAAGATTATAGCACGAAGTAACCATTAAGCACTTTCAATTTTTCTTCAAGCAAAGTGCAGTGACCTTAAATGGCCTTAAGCTTTAATCAGAAATGGAGCAAGATACCAGCATGCGAGACCTCTATAGAGGTATATTTGATTGTGCCCGATTGCTGTGTCCTTCGTTTTGAAATTCGTTTGAACTCACTGTGCATCTTCAATTTCAGTATTTGTCTGATTTGAGATGCTCTTTGTTTTAATGTTCAAGTATTCAGATTTGACTATTTTTATTTAAAACTGACATTCTACAGCGCATTTGAATTTTCTACAGTCGTACGCCTCAGATCAATCTGTTTATTTTTGAATTTCGTAAGCGGGAGTATACAAGTTATAAAAAAGTAATATGAATATCCTAGTAGAAATACGAGAATTAAACTATGATTTAAAACATGTTGTTCCTACTATCATGATCGTCCCTATATATCTTCAGAAACTCTGGTATGGTATTTTTTAATGTACCCTCTCACTCTGCTTAACTGCGCCATAGATATTTCTTCGTTTTTATATGTTTGCTGCCACCAGTGCCTGTGTATTGTTTATTATATTTTCGCATTGGAGTTGGTTCAGATGTTGATTAAGACAATTGGACACAAGTATAAGATCGGTCAGGTCTGTTCTACTAATTCTCTGATTTGATGACCAAGTGAAAACACATTTCCCCAGAAACCGATCCAATGCGTTAAAATCTCATACTTATTCTAGTTAATTGTTTGTGGTGGTTTTTGTGCTTGATTATTCGAAGAATGTAGAAGCTTTCTACTCACTCTGGTGTCGGCGCCGGTGTCCGTTTTACAAAATATGCACGTTGGTTTATAACTTAACAACTTCTTGAGATTCAATTTGAAACTTGAAATATATATCCACCATCAAATTTTTCATCACTATCAATAAGACCCATAACTCTGCACACTCTAACAAAAGCATTCAAATATTGCCCGCTTGATTTGCGTTAAGCAGAATATGCACTTTCCTCAATACTTTGAAACTACTTGAGATATTGCCTTGAAAGTTTAAATATATATTCAACATCCAAATTTTCATCATTACCAGCAAGAACCATAAACCTGCTCCCAATATGTTTTAGGTGTTTCACTCAATTTTTGCGTAAAACAAAATATACACTTTGCCCATAACTTTAAAACTACTTGAGCTATCACATTGAAACTTAGAATATATACTCAAATAGCATCATTATCAGCAAGACCCACAACCCTGCTACAAATATTTTTCAAGTTTTTAACTTTGCAATTGTTCCTAACTTTGAATCACCTCGAGATACTATTAAGAATCATATATGTTTGTCATCAATTTCTACATAATTAACACGACAGATAACTCTAACAGAAATATTTATGTATGTATTGTCCCTTTCGCCCTTAATTATTACATAAACCAAAATATGCACTGGCTCCTTAACTTTGAACTAGATGAGGTAACAACTTCAAACTTAAAATATATAGTCAGCATGATAACTTTAACTATAACCACCAGCATCCATATTTATATTTCTGCTACATTGATTTTAAAATTATGCCCTTTTTATAAAGCCAAATTTACTTGGCCTATAAATTTAAAACAAACATAGATATTACGTCAAACTTTAAAAGCATTCCCAACATCATAATTTAGATCAATTTCACTAATACCAATGCTTTTTAAAGTTATGCCATTTTTGATTTGAGATTTTTTTCTGTAAAGTGTTTTAAATTATAGAACGTGAACTAAAAGTAAAGGTCTCCAATCATAAATAATTATAACAAGTTCGCTGAATCCTACAAAAATAGTTCATAGTTCTTCCGCTTTTCAGTTCAATATTTATTGTAAATGAAGGATTTTTTCTGTTCATTTGAATTTATTTTTTATCCTTTACCATTCATTTTCTTAATATGAATGTTTGGCCACAGTTGTTGCTCTTTTCATATTTAAAAGCATTTGTTTCAAATGATTCGAATAAACGAACGCGTTCTCTCCTCTGACAGCTCTTGTTTATAAACTTTTATTAGTTTGTTGATTTGAGATACTGAAGGGGCAAGTATTAAAGCACCCATACGTTTTTGTCAAAGCGCGAACGGCCCGGTATTTACGCTTTGGTAATTGATGTTCTTAGCTTGAAAGTAATCATTGATTCATTGATCACATGTTCTTTAATTGTTTGAAAAACAAACAAAATGGCATGTTTTTTTTTAAATAAACAACAGTTTTATTATTGTTCCAGTCGTAGGTTGTGGTGACATTGATGACAATTCTAGCCCTCACGTTCTTATTATTGTGGCTACTACGGCTACTGTTGTCGGTCTGCTGGCTATTGGCATCACCGTTGTTCTCGTATGGAAGTTCTGTCTGCGAAAGAAAGTCAAACCTAACAGGTGGTTTCATTTTGTCAATACACTTGTATATTAAAATTTAAAAAGAAAAACAACATTGCATTTGATCAATATCCAATACCTTCCATTTTAGCTATATTTAACTGTATGTTAGTAAATTTGAGAAATATGATGACAATGATTAAAACGAGTTTAAAAGTTATTTTTCTAAGAATTCTGAAAAAGATTTACTGTTTTCTTTTATTTCGTATAAAACCCAAATTATGATTTACATTTTTACAGTCAACTTGAAGAATATCCTAAAGAAGTTCCGCCAATCTTGCAACGACCAGCGGTGGCAAAAACAGCTTGGTAGGTTGTTATTAATGACAGGATCTATTCGCTAATCGTATGGGAAAGATACTATACATCAATTAATATCACATAACGTGGTTTTCTGAATCCGTATCAATACAGTTGACTGCAGAGAACTACTTCGTGTATTCTGATCGTAATTGTAATGTGTGTTTTGACCGAATTCTAAAAGAAAACAACGTCTGTCGATTGAATGATTATCTTAAGTATATTACGGGTTTAAGGTAGGATGTTATTATATAATACAAAGAACATTATGGCATGCATGTAATACATTAATGCTTTTCTGTTGCATGTGTAAATCACTGTTACCTACCGTTACATAAATTATATAACTCGGTTGCTGCGAACCGCATTAACACGCATTTATCTTACTAACACACAAGTACTAAATATATTTATATTTACCGTTATATCCTTCTCCCTTTATTGTTTTTGTTGAGTTTATTTCGTTTGTATCTTTATGACCGATTTACAGTTCAGTCATTAAAAGTATTAATTGGACATTCTTCTTACGAATAACTTGAAGAAAGCCATGTTTAATTTGTACTCCAGGTCCAGATTTAGCTACTATTCGAAAGACTTTGAACAACGTGAGAAGAATCCATTTGCACTTCACCCAGAAAACCCATCTTTCAATCAAGGAGTAAAATGGGCCGAGGCCTCTACACCGTCAAATATGTTAGCTTCTTCAAAGAATGTCTCAATTTCACCGGCCGTATTTGACAAGCGGAAATCGAAAATTGAGAGACAAACTACGATCACGTCAACCAGTGGGCCCTCTGTTATAGACCTGGATTTTGAATGAGTTCAGTGCTTCAATGAAGTTAAGATGATATATTATTTGCAATGGCTATATATTAAGTTGCACTCAAACATATCCAAGTTTTATTTTCAATAGTGTATTAGTAACAATACGTACTACAACTATGTAGATAACTTTGTCTGATAATTGTAAACGAACATACGCACTTGGGGGTTATTTTCCAAGACGATGGAAAATGGAATTCTCACATTAATACTGTCTCATCTTAAGCTTGGGCACGCATGGGTTTACTACGAAAATTAAAATTTGTTTTAAAACGACTATGTTTGGAAAAACTTTATTTTTCTTTCGTTAGACCTCTTCTTGAGTACAGTGACATAGTCTGGGACAATTGCTCTATTGCACTTAAACGGGATCTTGAAGGTATTCAGGTCGAAGCCGCAAGAATTGTTACACGTGCAACTAAACTTTGTAATATCAATAAACTTTATAATGAACTTAAATGGGAAAAGTTAGAGACCCGTCGTACGAATCACAAACTTATTACATTCTATAAAAAGGGCAATAATTCATGTCCCCGGTATTTAGTTGACCTAATACCAGAGCCTATTCAAAATCGATATAGTTTGCGCGATAATAATAATATACCTCTAATTCACTGTCGCTCTCAGTTATATAAAGATTCATTCTTGCCAAGCGTTATTCGCGATTGGAATTCTTTACCAAACAGCACGAATACTAGTCAGAGTCTATACTGCTTCAAACAAAATCTTAGAACCAATTACTTAAAACCTCGTTCATATTACTCCATCGGTAGCCGAATGGGCCAGTTACTTCACACCCGTCTTTGTTTAAATTGCAGTTCATTAAACTACGATTTATTCCGGAAATCAATTATTGAAAATTCTTTATATTCTTGTGGTGAAATAGAGACCACCAATCACTTTCTCCTTGCCTGTCGGAACTATAGCATCACAAGACAACGTTATATGTCAAATTTACCTTGTGTACATGTACCGACGTATCAAAACTTAATTTACGGAAATGAACACTTACATGTAAGTGATGACGAAAATGCATACGTATTCATTAAAGTACAATAATTCTTTATTGCCACTAGACGTTTCGCGGCATGAGCCTCTGGACCGGATTTTGCTGCGTTACTGGACGGACGTGATGGTCGTCGTGCAAAGGAGAAAAAACAACAATGAATAACACATTTAGATAATTATTTCGTTTTGTTAGAACAAATACATGTACCTATATGTAAAAACTCTACTATAAAAAGTTTATTTTTGAACATAGGGAATAATCTTTACCAAACACAACTCAAAATCGATCTTCAAATTTTACGCTCCACTTTCATATCTTTCATTCGCTCCCAGCTAGAGACACTATCATTTGAAATTCACAGTAGCGCTATTTGTGCAGTGTGGCGGCCGTAAAAAGTCTCCCCGTACATTTAGTCAGTACTGTTATCAGTAAAATTAACCCGTTACCGATGTCATGCAGTGATTGTTACGTATATCAGGGCTATCCGATCAACGTTTTTGGCGTTGTCCCGGTTAGCTCAGTTGGTTACGTCGCAGGAATTGTATGGCTAGGCGCTGTCGCCGTGACGGTGCGGGTTCGCTCCCAGCTAGAGACACTATCATTTGAACATTAAATGTATGTAACCGCCTATATTTTTCTAACGAGAAAATGGATTAACTTGTTTCCAGATTCTCCTACCTTATTCTCACTTTATACGTTTATGTACTTGCAACATGCCGTATGGTAAATAAATATATTTATATTACTAAAATAACATTGTCTAACAATTTGATGTTGGTTAGTCTTTTTACGTCAGGATAGTTGTCATTATTTTTACACAAACCTACTGACTTATTTTAAAATTGTGGATGACGAAACCACATTCTTACATTACAAATTGCCTTGTATTGTTTTCAGTTGAACATATTCTGTATATTTTGTATATACAGTGTAGATCTATGGTTGTTGTCATTTTTTGTTATAATACATAGAAGTCTTAAAGGTTTTTAATTTGTTTTCTTCTAATAACTCTACGTTTTGTGTTGTTTTGATGATAATTTTAAAATAAAATTATGAAGTTAAGTGTGTTTCTTTTTTAGAAAAATAAAATGTGACAAAATGAGAATAAACACAATTTTCCCATACATAGGTGCTGTCGACTTGTTTTCACCGGACATGTTTGTATTACTGTTGCATTGGAAAATTAAATATGTATATCAAGATTAGCTACATTCTCCCACAAAACTGTCAAAATTGAGATACAACAATAAACAAAACGAGAATAAAACAGTTAAAGTACATTAATTTCTTAAGATGACAGACATTAACATATACGATAACCTATACGAAATATTTGTAATTGCAGACAGTTCAAATCTTTATATAGAATTTTATGTTACAGAAGAATAAAAAAAGTGAATATTTTTGTCAGCATACACCATGTGTGCCATATATATGTTTGAAGTGTGAAGTATGCAGAACGATCCAATAATAATCATATTGTATTACATTTTTATCTTTGAAGTGTGAAGGCTGAAGTAAGAAGTTTTCAGTCTGAATTGTGAAGTCACCGAGGTCTTTCGTAATAATCGGCAACCATAAGGAAGATATGCATAGCAATACATTTTGTAATTTACTAAATGTCCCTTATTATATTTATTATCCAGCTCGCTTACGATCTTTCATTTGTAAACAAATTATAAATTAAAGCATACCCATTTCAAGTACTCTTGTGAAACACTTTGTTGGTTATGTGCATACAAATAAGCTCAAATACTTCGCCGGAATATAAAGTCGTGTTCAATTATTTTAGACATTTAAAAAATCGATAAACGCTAGTTTTTTTTTAAGTTAATGTTTCTGTGATACTGCGAGTGATTGATGCGTTCAAGTGTGCAATAAGGTTTAATATAAACAATTGATTCGTTTTGAGTTACGCTCAATAGTGCACCTTTGATAAAAACACGTGATTAAACTTAAACTTATTTTGCCGTTATACATCATGCTCTATTTTTAAAGATATGATTGCATTACATGTGTTCTTGTTGTAAATATTGTTTTACGCTTTACTTTTTATTTAACCGTGGGTCCAGTTGACCCTTAGAGCAGGGCAGATGGCGAGTACATTTAATTTGGCTCCTTTTTTCAGTTGAGTATTTCATAGCTTTCGTTCTAGCTAAAAAATCGTTGTGCCAAAATAAGGATAATGATATATTTCTCAAGCAATCCGTCCTGCCTTAATATTTTTCCAGATTTGCTATTTGTAATGGTTTAAACTTTCTCTATATTGCACACGTTCGTTTGGTTCAAATAAAATGAATAATCTTATTTTGTACAATCGTTTACAGTATCATTACTATCAACTCTCGTGAATGCGACAAACCAAGAAGTCGTTACAGGGTAAACCTAATCACACTAAACGCTTAAGATATGCGCATATAATGTTTCATTGAAAATCTGATACTTGAGTGATTGTGTTCGCTATCACAAATCCGACAAAGTAAACACGATCATCTTACCTGCGCTTGATGATCTTGATAGGATTTAGCAGACATATCGTTGAACCTTGGAACAGACAGAAGACTAACAATGTTAGTTGACATAGTTTAAAACTATTTCATTTTGTATACCCTGCGGTAAATCCTTTTGAGGAAACTTAAACAATGTAATGAACGGTGGAAGTAAAATTAAAGTTTCACCAAAACAAGAAATAATTGAGTATGCAATTCGTGTTTATTTTTTTTAAGTTGAATATATCTTAGGTCTAATTATGTTTATTTTTTGAAATTTTAATATTCCCTAGTTAGGACGCTGAATAAGTGATATTAAATACATTTTGAGACTCTAATAACCGAGCCTTTTGGGGTCAAAAACACAGCACTGTATCGAATAATAGGTAAATATATCAATCATTATGAAAGTTGAGACTCTCTTGTCAAGCGGCATTATGCGCAGTTATCAAAGCCACAATTGTAATTATATTACCTTAACTGATATTATCTTTTCAGGCGACAACCGATAAATCGTTTTACCTTTTACTTCTAATATATAGTTTCATATCATTATGTGTTTGACAAAATATTGTTGGTTCAGCAACAGATAAACAAATTCGTCGTTATAATTAACAGCATCGTTTATGTGTACAAAAAACAATTTCATTAATCCTTAACAAATCCGCACAAACAGAATTTACAGATGGGTCAGGTCTAAAACAAACATTTCTTGAAAGTTTTTTTATCTTTTTTTGCAACAAAAGTGTTTACTAGTATAAAATACATTCAATCGCTAATCCTTTCTAAATAAAATAATACATTCACGCCATAATGTATAGTAGCCCTGGTAAATGTACATGTACTTTTTTCCTTTGTGAACGATATATTTTAACGTTAGTTTTGCTTCAAGTGCAATTTAAACAAAAAGGTTTAATAACTTATCTTCATAAATATTATGCAGGTGGATGGCTAAATCATCATTGTCTATTATATGTCTTCAGTTTTATTTACAAAATTATCGTTAAATTAGTTTTTAATTACTAGTGTTTGATAACAGAAAACTTAATTAAGTTATTGTCAAAAAGTTCCTTGTTTAAAGTTGTAAAAGAATTGGTAGGGGTGATTCGGATCGCTACTATATATAACTAAGAAACTACAAATAGTAGCGATCCGATCCGATCCGGTCAAATCGCTCCGGTCTCTTCACTCCTTAAGCGATCCAAACGCTCAAAGCGGTGCGTTTTGATTTCCTTCCATTTTCAATTCGATTGCGCTTGCACTGCGCTCCTAACTGGTCTGTTTGTGGTCCGCTTCTGATCCACTTCTGATCCGATTGTCAATTTCATGATTTTCAGTACTGTAAGACATTTTTGGTCTTGAATTGTGAAAAGTTAAACGGAGATATTACAAGATCAAATTGTAGGCCTTCTCAATGTTTGTAATGAATAGGATCAGCGATTTGTGTGCTGACACCTATAAAAATGATATACTTTCATTGGTCTGGTCTAGGACAGAGATTTAACAAGTGAACAAAAGAACTATTGTTCAACGTCTGTCTAAATATTTGGCACACCAACACTACTTCCTGTCGCAGGGTTGTAAGCATGAACTTCCTGGTTTGTATTAATCCAATCAAGTTTGCCCAATAGCAAATAATGTAAAATCATCGCAGTAACTCTACAAGAAAATTTTTGATGCAAAGCATCAAGTAGGCGCGAGAAGGATTTCCATGTACAGTCCACACTCGTTGTGTCAAACTCGCGTAAGTCGAAACATTGGTTATCTCGAAATAATTTCACGTTTCCGTCAAAATGTGTTCTTTTTACATATAATATTACGCCGTTTAAGTCGAAATCGGGCCTATAAAATATGAGTTTTATATTCGTCTAGGATAACAAATGCAAATATATGACCGATCCAAACGTAGCAAATATTTGCCAACAAAACTGTAGCACAAAAAGAAAGCTCAAAGCTAACGATTATGAGAGTTTCAATTTGAATAAGTTTACCTAATAAAAATTTAACTAACAAAAGACGTCTTTAACACACAGAATGAAGATGACGTCGATATTACACAACGATGATGATGTCGGTTTTACATGTAATAAATATATTCGAATTAATATATTTGTGTTCTAATTTGATACACGAATTGATCGTCATATTAGTATACGTGTTCTTGGGCATAAACGACTACTAGCACTCACAAACATATATATTACAAGCATAGATTGTCGCCGATTCGGATGTGTCAAACTTGGGATATCTCGAAATAAAACCTACGGTCCTGAAAATGAACAATCATTAGGAACAGGAGTGCATTTTTTGTTATTTCCCAAGCAAACATAACCTTATGATTGTTAATGGTCAGGTCATAAGGATATTAATTGTTTGCTTTTTTTCAATTATTGGTAGATAGAGAATCGAATACCGAAAGCTGTATTCGGTATTGCTTTATTATAGCGAATGCTCGAATGTTCGGATATTCAATCCCATCCATACTTATATGGTTATTTCTGAGGAGAACCTAATTTGACAGTGATAGACAAAATGATGTAGGTTCAAACAGTAAAGGAAGATGACACTGTAATGGGACAAGTGTCACATCATTACAGAGTGATTGACAATAACGAAATGATAACGGCGGTTTGAAATGTTAATGTATTTAAAAAACGAAAGAAAATAGCTAATTATAATGTTTTGGCAAAACTGGACATTTTTGTGGAATTCAATGGTTGAATCTAAAGTATAAAACTGAAAGTGTGTTGACTTTACTGAAGCGGTGCTCGTGAGCACATAAAACTGTAAGGAGCAAATGAGTAAATAGAAGTTATGATTACCAAAAAATTGCAAAACTTTATAAATGTTATTCAAGAAATTTGGCGACATGATTCATTTTTATGAACAGTACAAATAATGGATTAAAATGTTAATGATAGAAATGAAATTTAAATGAAGAATACGGTTGCATGAAAGTTAGGTAGGAAGAAAAAACTGTACTTACTATGTTTAAGTGAATATGAAATAGAATTTAGTACACAAGTGAAGAAGGTAATATTAAAAAAGTAATATATGAAAGCACTAATGAAGTGTTTTTAAAGTATTGTTACAAGTTTGCTAACATTGAAACCAAATATAGTTAAATAAACATTTTAAAGAATGTAAAATATGGAAATATGGAAGCACTCGTGTTAGGCTGTATCAACAATAAATATTGTTCCAGGTATAAAACCTTAAAATGTTGAATGAAGCTGAAGAATGATTGAAAAATAACAAACATGGAATTAATGTAATTATTCACAGAATGGCATTTTTATAAACAATGCAAACACGGATAGAAAGTAAATATTACAACGAAATTTAACTGAGGTAACATTGCCATACAATAAGTGAAATATGCATATCAGGAATAGCCACATTCAGTAGACACAGCCTCCTCACACAGCCTTAAAACATAGAGGAAAAGGGAGCATGGTATTGCAATGATCAGTTTCAAAATAGACGCCACAAACAATAAACGAAAGTAAGAACACGAGGGGTTACCACCTTGGGATAGTCAATGGCAAAATTATTTGCTACTGAGTGTTTAAACGGGTTCTAGGGTGCACTAACCTCACACTTGCCAAGAAGAAGTTGTCTTGGTGAAATAACTTCAACTCACCCATCAGCTTAACAAGTTTAAATGCAAAAAAAAACACACACACATTCATATTAACATAAGCTAAAAGTATTGCAAAGCCAAATGGGCGAGTACTCGAAGATCTTACTGAGACCAGAGCACCTGGAGTAATATAAGTAAGAACACGATGACAGTTATTTATGAAGAAAAACAATATTCAAAATGTTTGAATGAATACAAACAAGATATGGTCTTGTTAATATGAAATGGAATTTTGTACATGCAAAATAATTGAGAATTAGTGTTTTGAGTTTTTCGTGCTCTTAACATCTTGTCTTACAGCTATAAAAAATATGTAATGAGATATTGCGAACAAGTTTTTGAAAACACTTGCAAAAGTTATTTTGGTCTATGAAAATTGAAATGATGTTTTAAAGAAGCTTAAATCAAATACTTTTCAGGCGTTCTGTTTGTCTACTTATGATTTCTAAACTGTGTATACTTCTCTCCCTCATAATTAAATATGAGACAAGCTAACCAGTCTCATTAAAAACCTTTTGCTCTAGAAAATAAAGCATTTATCGCTTGTAATGAACATCGGACATTGTTTACAGATGGTTCTAATAACAATTATACTTCACAGACCTGTCAAGATCTTATCCAGGCTCGCGCTCACATTTTTATTGGACAATATGATCACCTCTATTTATAAACAAGTAATAGACATTCCAAAGGGTGTTAATTGTGAACCCTTTGTTGCTGATTGGTTTTTATACTGTTATGAAAGAGATTTGTTGTTGTCTCTTTCTACCGAACATCAGGATGACATTATTACATACTTTAATAACACTTCGAGGTACCTTGATGATTTGTTGAATATAAATAAAAACCACTTCCCATCTGGGTAATAAAATGTATCCTAATTAACAACAACTTATTTAATCAAACACTTCAGATAAACAATGATCTTATTTTTTCTTTTCAAAATGGATACGTCATTACTAAAATATGTGATAACAATATAATTTTTAAGTTTACTAAACAGTAAAACCCATCATTACGGACACTCGGTATTACAGGCACCCTTGTATTATTGGCGTTTGTTTTTAAGAACAGACATTTTCTGTTCTTTAAACCCACAATTAAGGACAACCCACTCAGGACATTTTTCCTCAATCCCTTAGGTTTCCGTTATAGAGGGTCTTTTTTAGACGGCGATGTTCCTCACGCAACATCTTTCGGGGCAGTGTTAATTCATCCGGGATATTCGTAAAACTAATCTGCTAATGCAAAAAGAAAGGTTACTAACATGATATTATACAGCGCTCTGCAGGCCTGGTGATACGAGGGGTGACCCAAAATAGCGAGTAATTTCTAAATAAAAAAACACATCACACATGTTTATGCAAACTTCACAGTTGTTAAAGACGAAATTTCGAATAGGAATCACTTATCATGAAGAAATTACGATTTAAGAAGGCGGCCTATCGACCAGCGGCCCACGTTGCAACGTCATTACAATGATCACACAACATACCATTACTCCTTCCTGGGGTACTCTTCTGCGTAATCGGTACACTTACTGTCGATGACCACCTGAGTATTGGATACATTAATGTATTATTGAAAGACACTTGATGAAGGCCAAGCATTCCTGATTTCTTCGCAGTTCTCAAATTTTAGAACCATTAGCTTGAAATCATAAAACGTCTATCTGCGAATGGTCCTGTGAGTACGGGGATGACTGATTGAAAGTAATATTTCCGTGTTATCTTGCGAAAACTTTCTGTGTCACTTTTATACCGAAATTCTACATTATAAGCAGGTCTCTTCACTTGTTTCATCATCTTAAGCGTGCCCGGATTTGGTTTAAGCACGATATCGGATGATCGAAATGTGCGCCGCTGCATCTTCCAACGTCGCGATTTTTTAAATAAGTTTATGTTTACTATTTTGCGCGGACAGAATACTACTTTTTTTCCAGATGAAGCTACTTCTTTGAAATATTAGGGATTGATGTCAGAAAGACCTGCCTTTCAGGCAATGCTAACTTTAAACGTCTTAAATGATATTGTATAATTTATTTATTATTTGAAGTGAATGGTTGAATTTAAAATTTTTTTACGTTGGCCGCTGATCACTAACTTAGTTTTAGAAATTGTATATAATTCCTTTTATCTTTAAAGAGTTTTCTTTGCAATTTTGCATAAATGTTACAAAATTAGCATTAATGTGTGTGCGGTTGTTTTCTTTCTATTTAGAAATTGCGCGCCATTTTTTGACACCCCTCGGACAGTTAATAATTATGCTTACCTCTTTGGTTGCACGACGGTAGCAGGGGACTAAGAGTTAACATCCCTGACCGATTATACGTAAGGTGGCTTCCGTTGTTTTCAATAATCGTCACGTGCCTAGGAGAACTTGTTATTATTAAAAAAAAACTCTTTAAAAGCGAACTTTGTCCATGTTACGATTCGTTAAACATTTATTAATATGTTGGTTTTTTTTCCAAAACAACTCTCATCATACTTATCAGAACGAACTACAAAAAACCCAAACATTTCACCCCCCCCCCCCAACCCCCACTGTTAAATGCCTAGAGTTAGCACAAATATAGTCGCTTTGCGTTTAACCTGGAGCCTGGCGACGTGAGCAGTATAATGCATTTTAATTACTGCCCAAACCCAGCCTGTAGTGTTTTTCATATGTGATCGACGGCTTCCAAAGTTTCACTAATCTTTTTTTAACAAGAATTGTAAAAAAAAGTTCGCCATTCGCCATTTTCAGGAATTTCACTTCTTATCTGTTATTTCTTTCATATTTAAATAATACAGTAATAACAATTCCCTTCACAATAATAGGTCAAAGGCAAATTTTAAAATGTCTTATGCCATGCTATCAAACAGCACGATGTAATTTTTACGTATCCGTTCGCATAATGGTAGGTGTATTTTAGCATGTACTGTTATGTGTTTAGATTTAAAATAAAACGCCGCTTTATAATTAAATTGTTGTACAAATCACATAACATATGTGAACATTTCTTTTTATTATGTAATTTTCATAGTTTATACACATACTTCATTTTAAATCCTGCAACGATGTTGAAGTCAACGTTGCTGAGGATTGCGTTTAATATTGTGTCTAAAATATTTGCAACACGATTGTTCCGTTGTTGCTCTAGCATTTTTTGCTTCAGTTGGTATTTTGTTTTCAATTTAATAAGTTTTATACGGATGCCTTATGTGAAAGCAATAAACAAATAAAACTTAACAATTTTTATGTGGAACTTCAGAATAGAATTTGTGTTCTTCATAAAGTTTACTTTGTAAAGATCTATTAGGGAGTGTCTTGGCTCTCAGCATGCCTGTGAATTACTTTGGAAATAAATCCAATGTTGTGATTTAACACAATTTTGCGTCCCAAGTCGGTAATATGGAAAATCAACATGATTAAACTGATCAACTGTTTTATTATTTCATTATTGTTTAATAGTCTCGCATCTGATGTGCGTTTTTAAGAATTTTGTATATGCAGGATTATGGGGCAAATTAAACAATTTTACTAAATCAATAAAATAAAAATGAACGTGAATTCAGTGACCATAGTGAACGTGATTTTTTGTACATTAAATACGTGTAGCATGTTTTGGAATCAATATTGAACACCACGAATTCTTTTGCCGACAAATATAAA
>JAZAYU010000638.1:0-201314 GCA_038501625.1 Corbicula japonica | reverse complement strand
TTATTTTATAAACAGACTGGAGAGAAAGTTTGCAAAGAACATGGTTTTGCAAGGTTAAAAGTCGCTATACACCACCAGAAATGTTAATGCTATAGATTAAGTTGGACAGAGCTTGATCATGTTCAGAAAAAAACATGAACATAATTTCTAAAGCCCTACAGACGGTCGCAATAACGCCATTGTACGTCTGTCTATTCAGCGAGTTTTGAATGATACATCATAAATTTCGTTACGCTGTTCTTTTTGTGATTTTTAACAACGGAAGATGACGACACAGTTGTTTCCTTAAATCAACTGCTGACATTCTTAAGCGAAAACACACAAAAGTATTCTATTAGCGACCTTTGGACATTTGGACATTCGACACATAGTCCTTGGTTCGATTACCCGCGCAAATCAATAAACATAAAATTATACTTATAATAAACCCTAAAGGTAACGGCTTTAAACTCAAAAAAGAAAAGTTAACGACATGATATTCTACAGCACTCTGCATGCATGCCTGGTGATTAACCCATCTCCATTCATTATGCTTACATATTTTTTGCACGACAGAAGAAGGGGTTTTAGAGTTTATGAAGGTTTATGGGGAAATCTTGTAAAAAATCTTAGAAGCTCGATTTGTTTTTCATCCCTGTAATCGTGTTCTTATTTGACTTCAGGTGCTCAGTTCTCTGTTAGATCATTGAGTTTCCGCCCTTTTGCTTTGCAATGCTGTTTATTAGCTTCTAATGTTTTATATGTTTGTGTGCGTTTGCGTTCAACATTATTGAGCTGATGGGTGGGTTATTTCACCAAGACAACGTGTACTTGTTATTCCATGTGAGAATCTGTTGGGGCAAGTGAGAGGTCGATGTACCCTAGAACCTGGTTTAAACCCCCAGTGGCAAATTGTTTTGACACTGACCGTTTCAGAGCGGTAACCCAAAGGGTTCTGTTTTTTCATTAGTTAGTTATAGTGTCTTCTTTAGAATTGATATTCTTTTATTCACATGCTCTCTACTTTTTCGCTGCCTGGGGAGGCTGTGTTTTCCGAGTGTGGCGATTCAAAGTATGATTTCAATTTTTTAATATGTTCAATTGTATCAATAGGTTCACAAAATATAAAGCTACAGACACTTTCAAATGATATCGCCCCTTATGCGAAGTTTACACGTACGACGACAGCGCCGAGCTGATTTTCGTTGAATATTAAGGGAGAAATGAATTACGCAAAGGATTTTCATTTTGTTTGAACCTACTTGTACATTTTCCTGGTGAATTTTCATAGAATCCACCATTGCATTTGCAAGCAAAGCTACCAGGTGCATTGGCACATGTTGAATTTCCCTGACATATTGTTGAATTGCTGCATTCATTGACATCAGTTTCGCAGTTCGTTCCCATCCACCCGGATTTACAAACACATTGTCCATTTGTAACGTTACATTGTTCACTGTTTGACTGGTTACAGGTACAAATCGATGAACAGTTTGTTCCGTAAGTCCACTTATTGCATTCTGAAAGTACCATTAATATCGTTTCTTGAGCGCTTGGTCAGTTAAACATAGCGTTATTTATCATATTTCTTTAATCTAGTTAATCCTAGACATTTCGTTTCCATTAATCGGCTGGCTCAAGCAAAAATGTTCAATTTTAGGGGTGAGAAACGAAATGGTTTTGCAATTATTATACATAACACGTACCTTTACATATAGACGTTTAGTAGATGAAATAACATTGCCACTAATAGACAGCGAACTCCTTAAGGCGCCATCGCCTAACAATGAAATGCCAATAACGCTACCCTTTAAGCTAACTGGGACAACCCTAATAAGGTTGTTCGGATAACCCTGATAAATATAATCATCACTGCATGACATCGGAAGCCGATGGTTAACTGATAACAGCACTGACTATATGTACGGAGAGATTTTTACGGCCACCATACTCAACAATCACAATGTAGCGCTAAAGAGTATTTCAATTGATAACGCTCCTAGTGCAAAGCAAACACGTCCGGCGAATTCGCCTAGCCATGCAAATCAAAGTTCGTTGAACATTAAGAAAGTAATAAATTAGGCAACGGATTGCATTTCGTCGGAACCTACTTGTACATTTTCCTGGTGAATTTTCATAGAATCCAGCATTGCATTTGCAAGCAAAGCTACCAGGTGCATTGACACATGTCGAATTCCCCTGACATATTGTTGCATTGTTGCATTCATTGACATCAGTTACGCAGTTCATTCCCATCCACCCGGATTTACAAACACATTGTCCATTTGTAACGTTACATTGTTCACTGTTTGACTGGTTACAGGTACAAATGGAGGAACAATTTGTTCCATAAGTCCACGTGTTGCATTCTGAAAGCACGATTAATATCGTTACTTGAGCGCTTGGTCAGTTAAACATAACTTTATTTAAAATATTTCTTTAATCTAGTTAATCCTAGACATTTCGTTTCCCTTAATCGGCTGGCTCTAGCAAAAAATGTTAAATATTAGGAGTGAGAAACGAAATGGTTCTGCAATTCATATAACACGTATCTTTACTTATGAACGTTAAGTAGATGAAATAACATTGCCTCTAATAGACAGCGAACTCCTTAAGGCGACATCGCCTAACAATGAAATGCCAATAACGCTACCCTTTAAGCTAACTGGGACAACCCTAATAAGGTTGTGCGGATAACCCTGATAAATATAATCATCACTGCATGACATCGGAAGCCGATGGTTTACTGATAACAGCACTGACTATATGTACAGAGAGATGTTTACGGCCACCATACTCAACAATCACAATGTAGCGCTAAAGAGTATTTCAAGTGATAACGCTCCTAGTGCGAAGCAAACACGTACGGCGAATTCGCCTTATCATGCAAATCTAAGTTCGTTGAACATTAAGGAAGTAATAAATTAAGCAGAGGATTGCATTTAGTCTGGACCTACTTGTACATTTTCCTGGTGAATTTTCATAGAATCCAGCATTGCATTTGCAAGCAAAGCTACCAGGTGCATTGACACATGTTGAATTCTCCTGACATATTGTTGCATTGTTGCATTCATTGACATCAGTTTCGCAGTTCATTCCCATCCACCCGGATTTACAAACACATTGTCCATTAGTACCGTTACATTGTTCACTGTTTGACTGGTTACAGGTACAAATCGAGGAACAGTTTGTTCCGTAAGTCCACGTGTTGCATTCTGAAAGCACGATTAATATCGTTACTTGAGCGCTTGGTCAGTTAAACATAGCGTTATTTATCATATTTCTTTAATCTAGTTACTCCTAGACATTTCGTTTCCGTTAATCGGCTGGCTCAAGCAAAAATGTTCAATTTTAGGAGTGAGAAACGAAATGGTTTTGCAATTATTATACATAACACGTACCTTTACATATAGACGTCTAGTAGATGAAATGACATTGCCTCTAATAGACAGCGAACTCCTTAAGGCGCCATCGCCTAATAATGAAATGCCAATAACGCTACCCTTTAAGCTAACTAGGACAACCCTAATAAGGTTGTTCGGATAACCCTGATAAATGTAATCATCACTGCATGACATCGGAAGCCGATGGGTAACTGATAACAGCACTGACTATATGTACAGAGATATGTTTACGGCCACCATGCTCAACAATCACAATGTAGCGCTAAAGAGTATTTCAAGTGATAATGCGACTAGTGCGAAGCAAACACGTACGGCGAATTTGCCAAGCCATACAAATCAAAGTTCGTTGAACATTAAGGAAGTAATAAATAAGGCAAAGGATTGCATTTCGTCAGAACCTACTTGTACATTTTCCTGGTGAATTTTCATAGAATCCAGCATTGCATTTGCAAGCAAAGCTACCAGGTGCATTGACACATGTTGAATTCCCCTGACATATTGTTGCATTGTTGCATTCATTGACATCAGTTACGCAGTTCATTCCCATCCACCCGGATTTACAAACACATTGTCCATTAGTACCGTTACATTGTTCACTGTTTGACTGGTTACAGGTACAAATGGAGGAACAATTTGTTCCATAAGTCCACGTGTTGCATTCTGAAAGCACGATTAATATCGTTACTTGAGCGCTTGGTCAGTTAAACGAAACTTTATTTAAAAGATCTCTTTAATCTTATTAATCCTAGACATTTCGTTTCCCTTAATCGGCTGGCTCTAGCAAAAAATGTTCAAGTTTAGGAGTGAGAAACGAAATGGTTCTGCAATTCATATAACACGTATCTTTACTTATGAACGTTTAGTAGATGAAATAACATTGCCTCTAATAGACAGCGAACTCCTTAAGGCGACATCGCCTAACAATGAAATGCCAATAACGCTACCCTTTAAGCTAACTGGGACAACCCTAATAAGGTTGTTCGGATAACCCTGATAAATGTAATCATCACTGCATGACATCGGAAGCCGATGGGTAACTGATAACAGCACTGACTATATGTACGGAGAGATTTTTACGGCCACCGTACTCAACAATCACAATGTAGCGCTAAAGAGTATTTCAAGTGATAACGCTCCTAGTGCGAAGCAAACACGTACGGCGAATTCGCCTTATCATGCAAATCTAAGTTCGTTGAACATTAAGGAAGTAATAAATTAAGCAGAGGATTGCATTTAGTCTGGACCTACTTGTACATTTTCCTGGTGAATTTTCATAGAATCCAGCATTGCATTTGCAAGCAAAGCTACCAGGTGCATTGACACATGTTGAATTCTCCTGACATATTGTTGCATTGTTGCATTCATTGACATCAGTTTCGCAGTTCATTCCCATCCACCCGGATTTACAAACACATTGTCCATAAGTACCGTTACATTGTTCACTGTTTGACTGGTTACAGGTACAAATCGAGGAACAGTTTGTTCCGTAAGTCCACGTGTTGCATTCTGAAAGCACGATTAATATCGTTACTTGAGCGCTTGGTCAGTTAAACATAGCGTTATTTATCATATTTCTTTAATCTAGTTACTCCTAGACATTTCGTTTCCGTTAATCGGCTGGCTCAAGCAAAAATGTTCAATTTTAGGGGTGAGAAACGAAATGGTTTTGCAATTATTATACATAACACGTACCTTTACATATAGACGTCTAGTAGATGAAATGACATTGGCTCTAATAGACCGCGAACTCCTTAAGGCGCCATCGCCTAATAATGAAATGCCAATAACGCTACCCTTTAAGCTAACTAGGACAACCCTAATGAGGTTGTTCGGATAACCCTGATAAATGTAATCATCACTGCATGACATCGGAAGCCGATGGGTAACTGATAACAGCACTGACTATATGTACAGAGAGATGTTTACGGCCACCATGCTCAACAATCACAATGTAGCGCTAAAGAGTATTTCAAGTGATAACGCTACTAGTGCGAAGCAAACACGTACGGCGAATTCGCCTAGCCATACAAATCAAAGTTCGTTGAACATTAAGGAAGTAATAAATAAGGCAAAGGATTGCATTTCGTCAGAACCTACTTGTACATTTTCCTGGTGAATTTTCATAGAATCCAGCATTGCAATTGCAAGCAAAGCTACCAGGTGCATTGACACATGTTGAATTCCCCTGACATATTGTTGCATTGTTGCATTCATTGACATCAGTTACGCAGTTCATTCCCATCCACCCGGATTTACAAACACATTGTCCATTAGTACCGTTACATTGTTCACTGTTTGACTGGTTACAGGTACAAATGGAGGAACAATTTGTTCCATAAGTCCACGTGTTGCATTCTGAAAGCACGATTAATATCGTTACTTGAGCGCTTGGTCAGTTAAACGAAACTTTATTTAAAATATCTCTTTAATCTAATTAATCCTAGACATTTCGTTTCCCTTAATCGGCTGGCTCTAGCAAAAAATGTTCAAGTTTAGGAGTGAGAAACGAAATGGTTCTGCAATTCATATAACACGTATCTTTACTTAAGAACGTTTAGTAGATGAAATAACATTGCCTCTAATAGACAGCGAACTCCTTAACGCGACATCGCCTAACAATGAAATGCCAATAACGCTACCCTTTAAGCTAACTGGGACAACCCTAATAAGGTTGTTCGGATAACCCTGATAAATGTAATCATCACTGCATGACATCGGAAGCCGATGGGTAACTGATAACAGCACTGACTATATGTACGGAGAGATTTTTACGGCCACCATACTCAACAATCACAATGTAGCGCTAAAGAGTATTTCAAGTGATAATGCGACTAGTGCGAAGCAAACACGTTCGGCGAATTCGCCTAGCCATGCAAATCTAAGTTCGTTGAACATTAAGGAAGTAATACGTTACGCAAATGATTTGCTATTTGCTTGAACCTACTTGTACATTTTCCTGGTGAATTTTCATAGAATCCAGCATTGCAATAGCAAGCAAAGCTACCAGGTGCATTGACACATGTTGAATTCCCCTGACATATTGTTGCATTGTTGCATTCATTGACATCAGTTACGCAGTTCGTTCCCATCCACCCGGATTTACAAACACATTGTCCATTTGTAACGTTACATTGTTCACTGTTTGACTGGTTACAGGCACAAATCGTGGAACAATTTCTTCCATAAGTCCACGAATTGCATTCTGAAAGCACGATTAGTATCGTTACTTGAGCGCAACGTAAAATTCTAAATTAAACGGGCGGAGCAGATAAACTTTTTTCTTTTATGCTTTTCAGTGAATAATAGAATTTTCCCGGTGAAATAAAATTGGCATTTCACTGTTTTCAAACAATGGAATATCATTTTTATTTTTCACTGTTTTTTTCACGTTGGTACACCAACGTTTTCACGTTGGTACCCCAACGTACATAACGTTTCCGAATGAGAACGTTTACAAAACGGGCTCAAGTTTGGGTATGTGACGTCATGACGTTACGTTATAAATAAACGTTGTTGCGCCATTTCGTGGAATTTTTCTGTCAAATTCACATAAATTGTGCACTAAAAGCATAAAATAAAAAGAAAATGTGTTTTTACCAGTGAAAGATAGAAATATATTTCACTCGTGAACTCCGGAATTATGTATTTCACTCGTGGCTTCGCCACTCGTGATAATACGAATTCCGGAGCTCACTCGGTGAAATATATTTCTATCTTACACGGGTAAAAACAAATATTCTCTATATTTTCATTTATTGTAATATGATGATAATAAAATACAATAAATATCAATTATATGTTTTGAAACGGATTCCTGCAATATTTTCATTCCGATTAAATCATTCAACCTGTACTTGTTTGTTCTTATGAGAACCTGATGCGGCAAGTGTGCACTCTAAAATCTGATTTAAATCCCCAAATAAGGAAAAATAGTTCTGTCATTGACCGTGTCAAGGCAGTTTCCCTCGGGTTCTTATTTGCGTTGTTAGTGGTGTCCATTACAAATTGATCATAATTTACAAACCCATAATCTCTTCTCCTCCCTACATTTTTCTTTATGGATCGGCTGCGTCCTTTCGATGTAGACATTCTTGATATGCAAATTTTAGTTTTTAAATAATACTCATTCATTTTTTATTGCACGGAGGTTTCAAGTTGTAATTTTTATTTGATGGAAAATACAATTCTTACGTTTGATATATGAATGTAATGCAAACTCATTCTTACCTGCACAGTGTCCAGCGACATCTTCATAATAACCTGTACTGCATTCGCAATCAAAGCTTCCCTGTGCATTAACACACATTGAGTGATCTTGACAAATTGTTGCATTGTCACATTCATTGATATCGTTGTCGCATGTCGCCCCAACCCAGCCCACTTTACATTTGCAATTTCCATCTGTAGCTTCACAAGACTCGCTGTTCGTTTGACTGCACTGGCACGTGAGTGAACAGTTTATCCCGTAGGTCCAATGCTGGCATTCTTAAAATAAAGTTGAAACTTGACATGCAGCAAAAACGTGGTTCTTTTTTCCAAGGCACAATGTTTTACTCAACAGAGCAACGTTTATCGCAAACTGGCAATAATCAGCCGAGAGAAAAACAGATACATGTACACGACATACTATTTATAGTTATTTAATCGTTGATCTTTTCCCAGATAATGACGAATTGTGAAAATCAATAATATTTATCGAAAAGGACATTTAAATTATGCTTCAATGACTCAATATGTTATAATATGTTCTCATAAATTCAGTGACATTGAACAACTTGATATTTGAGTAGATAATTGCTTAATTCTGGTATGTTTTTAAACGAAAATATCAAAACTGACAAATTGATTGAAATTTACTTATTAATAAGCTGTTTTTCTTACTTGAACAATATCCAGTGACATCTTCGTGATATCCAATATTGCATTTGCATAAAAAGCTTCCAGGTGTATTTACACAGGTTGAATGTTCCGTACAGATTGTTTTATTGTCGCATTCGTTGATATCAGTGTCGCAGTTTATCCCCATCCAGCCCGCTTTACACCTGCACTGCCCGTGTGTGGAATCACACAGCTCACTTTTCGATTGGTCGCATAAGCAAGAAGAGGAGCAATTGTTTCCATAAGTCCATGGCTGGCATTCTTAAAAAAAAGAAACAAAGTTTACATTAGTGCTTGATAACGAGAGCAAATGATAAATTTTAAATCACTTTTTATATACATCCATGAGTTTACTTCCTAAACTATAATGGATTAAAAGTTTTAAGTCAATAAATATAAATACTTAAAAATATTAGCTTCGATCCAAGCCAAAGTTATTTTGTTACATGACCACGACGTCGACGGCGCCGACAAAGTTATCGGCCTAGTAAGAATGATATTTTTGGAAACACAATAAATATCAGGCATAAAAAGTTTTTCCTCTCTGCTGTTGACACAAACACTACACATAGAAATCGTTATCATTTAATATACGCCGCAATCCGTGTTAGAAATGTCTTTGTATTTAAACATTTACTCGGACTTAGGTTTGATGTGCATGTTTAAAAGGAACAAACAGAAATTATTATTTATTTCTCTAAATATGTTAAATGTGTTCTACATTACAACGAACTTTACCTATACAGGATGTTTTGTTGTCATGTAAACTGTATCCCGCATAGCAGCTGCAGTAGAAGCCGCCATCTGTATTGTTACACACCTGCGAACAATTGTCCAGTTCTTCGAGGCATTCATCAATATCTGTCAGTATCAAATGTTAAATCATTATCTTGTACGATTCTATGAAGTAAATGTATGAAATATGTCAGTTCCTTCGAATGTTTGCTCACCCATCTTATAAGACACTGATTGCTAAAATGAAATATCATTTCCCAAGAGAATTTATGTCTATCTATACCTGAAACATTAAAGTAATCTTTAATCTTCTGTGCAATAACGTTTATTGTTCTGTATATTTAATTGCGTGGTCTTCATTAAATTATCATTTCCTTGGAATGACTTTCCCTTTCATTGTTCTTCCAGAAGTTACCCAATATAAAATTTTTAAATCAGTGCTGTATTCATTTACCATGTTAAGGTAATTGAACGCGACATAGGCCTACATTTGTGTAAATTTTGAGCAGCGCTGAACCCAGGGTTAGGCATTGACAGGAATATGCAGTTCCATTATCACTGCTCACGAACACGTTCGATCAAACCGAGCCTGGAATAATTTCATATTTAATGTTGTCTCATATTCGGTGGATTTTAAAGTTTCCTTTTTGTTTAATTGAAATTGGCTAGCATTTAATTTACTATTACCATGGTAACATTCATGAACAAATAACGGCAAACTGCACAAATAAGCAAGTGACGTTCTTAGTTACCGTTGCAATATCCTTCTGTTGACTTTTTGAATCCAGTGTGACACTTGCAGTCATAACTACCAATGTTATCTTCACAAGATGCATTAAGTGGGCATACTGATGGTTGGTTGCATTCGTCGATGTTTTCAGAGCACGTATGACCAGTCCATCCCATCTTACAGTAGCATGTACCGTTTACCTTGTCACAGCGGTCAGTGTTTGACATATTACAGGAGCAATAAGATGAACATTCTTTTCCGTATTTTCCATTCTGACATTCTTTAAACAAAAACAAAAAAATGTTTAACTAAAATGCGAATGGCAAATTGAAGCATTTCATTCAATTCCGTGGTCAACTTCGCCAACACACAATTGCCATCATAGCCTCATTATAGGGAGAAACGTGTCTTCGCTTATATCTTTGACATACTCAGATTTTGACATTTTAGAATAAAAGCAAAACCACATTTAATTTTTTTACGAAGAATAAAATATTTTTAAAGTTGACGACCTTACGCTATAATTTTCTGTTCAGCAAAATGAATAATAGTCATATTTTCTGCTTATTAAGGCTTTGATTTCAATGAATGAAATCAACTTCTAGAACACACATACATGTATTTACATGATGCGCATCAAACTACCGGTATTATGGCATCATCTAAATTGTGTTCTTAAGTGACCAATACAATCATTTATGGTCGATTAAGTTTCTATCAAGGATAAATTTTAAAATAAAGAAATTCTATTACTTTGCTTCAAGAAAGCACACGAAACATATGATATGTTTATAATTATAACATTGTTGTGTTCTAATGTTTTATTCTTATGAACGCTATTATTCCTCTCAACAATACATATTGGTATTTTATAAAGTCTGCTTTTTGAATGTTTAATTCATTAAGGTGCCATTTTGCTAAAAGCAATTATAACCGATAAAGGTTTAATGTAAACCGTTAAAGGTAATTTCTTTTAAGCAATAAATTAAATGCCAAAATTTGTAATCTTACTATTTATTTATTTATTTATTTATTTTATTTTTTACCTGAACATGTTTCCCCTTGTATGAGGAAGCCATCGATACACGAACATCTGTATGAACCGAGAGTATTCTCGCAGTAAGAGTTGTTTATTGTATGGCAGATACCATGAATAGCTGTACATTCGTCAACGTCTGTTGTGCAGTTTACACCTCTCCAGCCCTTTACAGACGAGAACACATGTTTGTAACTTATAAGAGAATAATCATGCGAAACATGTAAATACATGTCATTCGGAGAACACTTTAAATTTATATCTTATATTTACCTAATTCAGTGGTAAAATTTCAAAATCTACAATAATTGCAATCGCGATCAGTTATTTTATATGAATTATGTCTGTCTCATCATGTTGTCTTTTATCCCCCTTTTACGGCAATAACAAATTTTACTTCTCTACAATTTGATGAGATTAATAAACATATTTGTATTTTAGCAAATGTTAAAAAATGAAAATCATGCATATTTGCATTCCATCTCTGTGTCTCTCTGTGTCGGATAACCGTTTTGAAGGTAACAATTTAGACTAAGCGATCGATTCAAATAAGGAATAAGGAATGTTTGTACTCTAAAGTATTACAACTGAAAACTAATAAATTTGAGGCCATTGCAACATGCTATATGTCAGCATGAAATCATTTCAAGATGAAATTGAAAGTATAAAAAAAATTTGAACTTAAGATATCACCTCTTTGCAATGACATGTTCCATTGATATTATTGCAGTCATGAGTATTTTGAATATTACATTCGCACATGCCGATGCAGTTTCTGCCGAAATGTCTATCATCGCATTCTGAAAAAAAGTACACTTTTCAAATATTTATTAAATGTTGGGTTTTTTATAACTTCCAAGAGCATCATGGTTTGTTTAAAAAAGCCGTTGTTGTTTTGCCTCAGTATATACATTATAATCTTCGAATTTTGAAGTAAACGTGACTGTACAAGTTCAATAATGGGTTGAGCCGAAGAAACGAAGCTTATAATGGTTAGGCGGCCAACGTTAACGAATGTAGTTGATCTATAGTTTATTTGCTTGAGCAAGATTAGATTTATTCAGAAATTATAGTGATTAATTAAAACACGTTAATTAAGCTTTTTTATACCTTCGCATTGACCATTGCCGGATTTGAAGTAGCCATCATAACACTTGCAATTGAAACTACCAGGTAGGTTTTCACATCTGGAGTTCCGCTGGCACATCGAATCGTTTAGGCATTCATTGACGTCATCGCTACAGAGAGTACCTCGCCAACCCAATTTGCATAAACACTGTCCGGACATGGGGTCGCATTTCTCAGTGTTTGTGAAATTGCATGTACAATTTGAAGCGCAATTTCGACCGTACGTCCAGTTTTCACAAACTGAAAGTTGCATAAACAAAACCTTGATCTTTTTATAAACACAATTATCTAAAACAAAGAACATCCATTTTAAATAAATAAAGACCCTCATTAGGATTAATTTTTCGATATCTTTACAAACAATTTATACACCATATTTATGGACCAACAAGGGATTTAAATAATATTAACCAACTAAAAACGACTGGCACACTCAACGATTGCATGTGCTTGAAACTCAGGAAATGGTTTATCGCTTGTTTAATTTATTATATACCAAAGGCTTTATGTTCCCAGAAAGGTTTGACACTTCGGTTAATATTGTTATCACATATATCATATTTACATTTCGACAGCTATTTCTATATTTATAAAAATAACATTCGAAATATGACGATTTTGTAATTCCTTCATTTATCAGAAGCTGTTACAGTAACATTTTTAATATAAAATGCAAATGATACCGTTATACATTTTACTTAATTATCTTTAAAAAAAATAAAATGAAGAATAAGGTTGACTTTATATTATATCAAAATATTCAATCTTAAAAACGTTATAATTTGTATATTATATTTATGAATTATACTATTCAAAATTTGATAAGGTCCAAATTTTGAATCTGTAAGTTTTCCGGTACACTCATTTTTCCGTCAATAATTCAGCTCAGATGACTTATTCAACGCTTTTATAAAATAAACAATACAATGCATTATTAATGTTTTATGAACAGTTACTGTTTAAAATGTTAACCGAAACAACAACAAAACTAGAACTGCTTTTGGGAAAAGCACATGTCTCCCACAAAGGCATCATCTTTGATGATGCACAGGATAAAACTGGTGAAGTGAATATAAAGATGGCAATTTATTAAAAGGGCATACGGAAGTTCTGTGCAATATTAGTCATAAACAATGTCACAAATTTTTGGAGGATCAGGAAAAACATAAGTTTCAATTTCTGATGGGCCATAATCCTGAAGTGCCAGGGTCAATGTGGCTGGTTGTCAAACTTGTTGTCATTAACATTTTGATATATCAGTGAAGATGCACTGAAAAAAGACCATGAGAGTGAGTGTACAAGGCTATCAAGGCCAATTGTAAATAAATAAATGGGCCATAAGTCTTATGTGCCGGGGTCAAAGCGGCTGTTTTTTTATTACACAGACAATTATAGCATTTGGTTAACATCATATAATAAAAATAGCAGAAAATGAGACAAGAACCAAATCATGAGTATGGAACAGATATTGTAAAATGAAAACTTAAACAGTGTAAGAAATACCTTTATAGCTGCTTAGCACAGTACTTTCTCATAATGCAATGTAGGTAATGTCATGATAGCTATAGTATAGATGAACCAGGTTAGTGACATGTTTAAAAGGCTAATTTCGGATAAATCAAAGGGCCATAAATCTAATATGCCTGGTGCAAAGTGGCTGGTTTTCGAAATTGGCCAAGATATTAAGGCCACACACATTATCATAATGTTTTTTGAAAATCAGTTGATGAATATTTCAGTTACATAGCAGACAAGGCTTAAACAGCCAATTTTGGATAATTCAAGGGCCATAAATCTGACATGACTGGGGCAATACGGCTGGTTATCGAACTTGGCCGAGATATTATGGCCACAAACATTTTCATAAAGTATGGTGAAGATCAGATGATAACTGTTCAAGTTACAGAGTGGACAAGCCTCAAACAACTTATTTTTGATAATTCAAGGGCCATAATTCTGAGATTCCTTGGGCAATATGGCTGGTTATCGAACTTGATCGAGATATTATGGCCACTAACATTTTGATGAAGTTTGGTGATGATCCGATGAAAACTGTTTGACTTAGAGAGCGGACAAGCCTTAAACAACTTATTTTTGATAATTCAAGGGCCATAATTCTGAGATTCCTTGGGCAATATGGCTGGTTATCGAACTTGATCGAGATATTATGGCCACTAACATTTTGACGAAGTTTGGTGATGATGCGATGAAAACTGTTTGACTTAGAGAGCGGACAAGTGTGACAGACAGACGGACAGACAGACGGACAGACAGGGGCAAATCAAAATCAAAATCCGAACAGAAACTCCTGACGATATGCACAATTAGGCTAGGTGACAAACATGCCTGTTAAGTTTCTATGAAATCCCCCAAGCGGTTTTGGAGATCAAGCATGGACAAGATTTCAATATGGAAGTTATATAGTAAAGAAAAGGGCCCATAACTCGGCCAAACTAATCCAAGCGGAAACTCCTGACAATATGCACAACTACGCTTGGTGACAAACACTTCTGTGAAGTTTTAATGAAATTCCCCAAGCAGTTTTGGAGAAGAAGCATGGACAAGATTTCTATATAGAAGTTATAGTAAATTCAGAATGATGCCATTCGGGCTCACTAATGCACCTTTATAGTTTCAAAATGACTAAGGGCCATAATTCTGAGATTCCTTGGGCAATATGGCTGGTCATCGAACTTGATCGAGATATTATGGCCACTAACATTTTGATGAAGTTTGGTGATGATCCGATGAAAACTGTTTGACTTAGAGAGCGGACAAGAGTGACAGTATGCCATTCGGTCTCACTAATGCACCTTTATAGTTTCAAAAATGACTAAGGGCCATAATTCTGAGATTCCTTGGGCAATATGGCTGGTTATCGAACTTGATCGAGATATTATGGCCACTAACATTTTGATGAAGTTTGGTGATGATCCGATGAAAACTGTTTGACTTAGAGAGCGGACAAGTGTGACAGACAGACAGACGGACGGACAGACAGGAGCAAATCAAAATGTCTCCCACACCACTACGTGGTGGGAGACATAATAAGATATTACACAAATGACCCTTATCAAAATCGGAGTAGTATATAAATAAAATGTGAACTATTGGGTAGTAAAAAAGTTCATTTTCCAAATTTTTATTAAATATTTGTTTAAATTGCTAGAGCTAACCAGTACATTTAAAATTTAACTATTGCAGAATAATACTCAAGAATTAATAACCCGTTTCCTTTGAATATCAGATTTTTATGTACAAATAATTATAAAGCTAATATTGAAATATTGAAACGACATGTACTGACATTTTAGTAGACATCAAAATAAAGCCACATTAAAAGTTGGAGTTTTGAAAACTATATCAGTTTTAATGAGAAAATTTACAGATAGATGTACACATTTATTTTAATTGTACCACACCAACACATATCAAAATGCAGTATGTTACCATGACATGTTGTTTTGTCATCCCGAAGGTAGAATCCGTCGTAACAAGAACATGCAAAACTTCCAATAATGTTGTTACATCTCTGTGAACATGGTCCAATTATATTTGTACATTCATCAATATCTGAAAAGAATTATTACATATAGGTGAGTCAAAAAGCAAAATCAACTTCTAACTATTTCCCTTGAATGGTATTTTGAATGGCCTTTTTATTTATTTTCGAACAATGGGTGCTAAACATTTGTTTTCAAATTATTATTTATCTTATAGGGAAAATATCAAAGCAAACTAATGGGAAATCATAAAAATGACATCTAGTCATTACATGGATTAAAGAATACTCGATTCAAAATAAATTAATAAAATTATGAGATGTAAAAATATACCTTGACAAAAGTTTGACGAATTGTGGAAACCTTTCAAACACGTGCAAACGGGTCCATCTGATGTTCTAAAACAAGTGGCGTTCACCCCACATGCATTTGCTTCATCAATATTGCATTCATTGTCAGCTGTAAAACGTAGCAGTGGATAATTTAAGTCATTTAAACATGGGTTAACCGAAAGTCTAGTATATAATATTATATCATTGATTTGTGATACCGATAACCTTGCTTTAAAAGGTTTTCTGTTATGCTTAGATTACGTTCATTTAAATCTAATTGTAAATGAGGTGTTATGCAATAATAAAAAGGAAGTTATAACTCAAATTCGAATAACACAATAATTCAGTGACACATAAATAAGCTCTTCATACAAGTTCAATACTTTATTATTTGGCAAACTTTAAGCCAATGTTGGTTAAAAAACAGAATGGATACAAATTGACACATCAGATCAACTTTTCAAACAAACAGTAAAACAAATGGGTCTTATCTCACACATATTAATTCGTTTACAAATCAATCGAGTTTATACAAACAAACTGACGTAAGCAAGATCTCCTGTCCGTAAGGTTAAGTCTGTAACCATCATAACAAGAGCATCTGTAACTGCCAATGGTGTTTTCACAAGTTTGGGAGCATCCGTGACTTCCTGAGCATTCATTTATATCTAAGAACAGAAGTACTGTAGATCATTGTTATGTTATACAATCAGCCTAACTAGTACATAACCTAATTGCCAATAAAATAAACTGTCTTGGTCATTTGTTTACACAGATTCCGCCAGATCGCAACACTCTATTTTCGATTATCTCTTTTAACTAACACAAACGGCTTTATAAGCTGTCTTTATACACGGGAAGAAAGAACAAATTAATCAAAAACATGATTCAAATCTTTAAACGATAAAAGGATGTTAATGATTTACACATTCTTCAGTCCATTGACAGAATGTGAACATGAAATGACGCGTAAGTCAGGAATGGCAATATCCAGAAGACACAGCATAATAATACTTGAGCTTAAAATAACAATGCAGCCTTAGTAGATTTTTTTTCACCAAGACAACTCACAACTTGTACTTCTTTGTTCATATGTGTGGTAAGTGTACCCTAGAACCTTGTTTAACCCCTAGTGGAAAATTGTTTGCCACTGACCTTTGCAATGTTCAACACCTTGGGTCACATTTATTGTTAATTGTTTGTGGTGTCTGTTTTGATGTTGGTCATTTTATAAACATTGCTCACTCTTCATCTGTTCTTCCTGGCTGTTTTGGGAGGCTGTGTCCTTAGATGTGGCCATTCCTTATATGCATTTTCTCTTAAACGCATAATAATACTTGAGCATAAAATACATAAGCAGCCTAATATATGCAGAAAAATAATGTTCAATCACCTGTGCACAACCCTTTGTTATCGGTTAAAAACCCTTTTCGACATTCACATCTGTAGCTTTCCGCAGTGTTGATACACAGCTGATCACATGTATTCTTTGTTCTGTCATTACATTCGTCAATGTCTACAAAACGAGAGCAAACAGACCAACTTTGAAACGACGTTAGTGATGCAGATTTCATGGTATATGAAATGGTATATGAAATACATAAGTTCAATGGGAAACTGTCAAAACGATCGCCGAATATAAGGTACATTTAAAATTACTTTAGATTAGCTGTTTATCATGCCATCACTTTATACATTTTAAACAATACCTTACGGCTGATGAAAACACCTTTTCTATTGACTCTTCTTTTCTCCCCTTTTATTTTTGTTGCTTCATGATTAATATTAACATCATTTATTTTCAATATCAAATGAATAGGTGTCAGTGCAAGATGAAAATAAATACATTTAATAAGAAAAGACTAAACAATCGCGTCACTTTTATAAATTAAATTATTCAGTCATAAAACAGTTTTTACAGCTTTTCACAAAACGGTTACCTTCACAAGAACCATTAATGGTTGCATATCCTGGTCTACACGAACACACTGCGCTCCCAGGTGTATTAAGGCATACACTGTTTAAAGCCGTGCAGTTGATAAATCCAATTTCGCATTCGTTTATGTCTTGATCACATCGGTTTCCTAACCATCCTTTGTCGCATATACATCCTGTGAATTGTTAAGTAAAAAATGAATCACTAACAATTATCATTTCGCAAAATCCTTAAATTGATTTAAGAAGGTTTTTATTTAGGTTTGTAATTCAACAGTCTAAGAGTTTAAAAATGCAAAATTAAAAAAAAACAGAATCTTGTTTTGTCTGTTATGGTAAGTTCTAGGGAACTTGACATCCTACGTATACCTGGTTCATTGACAGGGTATGTGAGGACATATTGCGGATCACGGTATCATATTATCCTTCGCCTATGGCCCCGAGAAATATGACACCCAGGCTTGAGTATAGCCTCACATAACCTGTCAAGACACCAAATCAATATGTATTATTAATGTATGCGGCTAGTCTTAATAAAATATAAGTAAACAATATTCATAATTCATAATACATCTTCACAAGCAACTCCTTGTTATTGTTATGACTTGTAAAATTGTTTGTAAATATTTAGAGAGAATGGCAACTCAATCAATCAAAAGTAATAAACAACTAAGAGATTTCAAATTGTTGTTTTAATATTTAATCGCTTTTATTGAACCTGTAAATAACCGAAATGTACTGGCTGTTATAGTCTCATTGTTTTGATTTATAATAGTTTGCATTAGTCAAATTTTGCAGATACTATAATACTTATTTTACGATCGTTCTACCTGTGGTTTTATTGCACTTTCCGTTCAAACATGTACATGTCTGGGAACAGTTTAATCCGTAATGAAATTCGTCACATTCTAGAAAAAAATGAAATCCGTACGTTGAATACAACCGAATAGGAAAAAAGAAAAAAAATACAAACATAAACATAATAAACAAACAAACAAAAACTACAAAACACAATAAATTAAAAAAGGATACAAAAGAACATAAAAATCATAAAGCTATCAAAGAAAAAATCTCAAGATATCCAAAACATAAGACAAGAAAAAAAAACATTTGACACACAATCAAACATGATAATCATGATGATTTAAAAAGAAAACCAAAATGATTCCCAGAAGCATCTTTACAGCATCTTCACAGAATAACATTATACAAGCGAAAGTTCAATACGGGCGTTGGAATTTATATCTATAAATGACTATAAAGAATAACAAATTTAGCATTTACTTACCTGAACAGGTGCGACCATCATTTTCTAGTTTACTTCCGATCGGACAAGAACATAAATATGATCCATTTGTATTTATGCATTGGGCCTTTACGTCGCACTGATTTATGCCGGCTTGTTCACACTCATTGACATCTGTAAACAATGTTATCATTCATTGAATAAAATACTATTAGTATTATTACCAAACGAATATATTTCGATACGTTTCTAGGATACTGTCTCGACAATAATCGAAACAAATCATAGATCTCTGTATCAATCGCATCGCTAACAGTGATGATCATGGCGATGCGACTTATTTTAAATAAACGGTTAACTTTATTTTGATGTTAATGTTTGAAAAAAGCCTACATTCTATTGAAGAAAATAAGCTGTTCGAAGAAATTTTTATTCGCAGGAAGTCTAGATTTCCAAAGGTTAGAACTGGTCAGGCATTCCCTTGGATAAAATAAAAAGTGGAGATAGTACGAACAGTTTTGGTCACGATGCGTCTTCTTACTTTTTATTTTAAAATATTAATCATGTTTATTGGAGTAGCAAAACTTTGAGATTTTTAAAGATAGGTTTTCATCGGTCTTACACAATATTCCTAACTTATTTCAATTATACGAACAGAACATCTAGTAATATTACAACCATGCTTTTAGAGACATGCCACTTTGCAGACGTAAAGTGAATAAAAATAGTAAAATAACATGATCATTAAAGAATATGCATTTTTCAAGTGTGAGGTTGGTGCACCCTAGAACCTGGTTTTAATCCCCAGTGGCAATTTGTTTGCCACTGACCGTTTCGTTAATTGTTTGTGCCGTCTATTTTGAAACTGATTATTGTATACAGGTAAGATTACTCGACATTATTTTGTATAACCATGCTCTCTTTTCTCTACTGGCTGTGTGGGAAAGCTGGTTCTGCTAGATGGGCCATTCCTGATATGCATATATCACTTTTCCCATTATTTCGTTTCGAAATGTACATTCCTTACGACCAGACAAATATATGACTGTGACTGAAAAATGGGACCTAAGGTGCAACAGTTGTAATTGCAAACAATTAAAAACATAAGTGAAATTTTACAAAATTATTGTTTAGGAAATGATTACTGCTCATAGTGTTCGTAGTGTTCATAACTAACGAGATGATAAACCGAATGGTTCGTACCAATCAAACAGTAAACATCTATACCTGAACAGTTTTGTGCATCGGACTGTATGAAGTAACCACTATAACATCTGCAGGATGCATTTCTTTCCCCAATTAAACAGTAGTGGGCACACGTCAAGTTCTTTTCTGTCAAGCATGGATCTAATTCTATGACAAAAAGAAAACATTTCATGTAAATGATAGAGAATCATGATTAAACCCTCAGTTGCAAATGTTTGGTTTTTTTGCCAATGACCTTCGCTAGTACCTCTGGTTTCTATTTTGCTCTAATTGTTTGCGAAGTCTTGTTTGAAATTGATCATCATAATTTATAATAAACCCTTTTTCATCTCTACTTTATGACTGCGGGGAAAGGCTGTGTTTTCTGGTTGTAGCAATCCCCAATATGCATTTCATTTTCTTGTTATACAATTCAGTTGCGAAATGCTCAGGCGGGTTATGCGGACGTGTAATCAATAATACATTTTTTATTTATTATTATTATTGAATTTAATTAAAAAGTATACAAATATAAATAACCTATTAATAAGTTATAAAAATACTGACGTTTTTCACAAGTGTGTCTGTCATCATTTAGTGTATACCCAAAGTGACAGGAGCAGCTGTAGGTGCCGGGGCTGTTAACACATATTTGCTCACATGTGGAAGCGCCAGTGTTACATTCGTCAATATCTGACAAATGATAATAATAATAATAATAATAATAATAATTTTTATTATAAACAGTATGGTCGACAACATTGAAGTCGGGTAAAGTTTTGGAAACTAGATTCGCGTCTCGTAACATTTTGCAGCTTTAAACCGATTCAACGTCTTTTCCTGCGGCAATAACATCCCGAAGTAAATACGGTTTGTCCGTACCTAATGAAACAAAGGTAATTGTATTTAACATTTACATTTAACTTAATCACATTTAAAGTTTTAACTTATTTTGAAACATTATGTTTATGTTAAAAAATGAACATAATGGAATATTAAAAACTAACCTTGGCAATGTGTTAAATTTAGTTTCGTAAAGCCCTTTTGACAGCCACAGGAATATCCGCCGATTGTGTTGGAACATATCTGATTACAATCGTTTGATGCCGGAGTGGAACACTCATCTAAATCTAAAAACAATTCAAAAGTGTTAACTTTAATGTGATTATGTGAGCAGAGATTTACAAATTGAATTGCACTAGTTTAATCCTTAGTTAATTAATTCCAAACCTTATCGATTTCATGATTATGACAAAATATTTGAGAAAACATACATCTATTAGTTGAAGATATCGTCAGGAAATATCAAAATTCCTTAAATTGAACACAAGACAATAACTTCATACACCTGCCAATATGTTTAATTATAAATAACAGCATTATTGGTTTGGTTGTTGTCTACAACAATCGCACAAACATGTTTGCATTTGATCAGTAGAGCGTCTGTAAAGGAAACTTTAAGGATTCATTGTTCACCTTCACAAGTTCCATTTCCTATTTGTGTGTAACCTTTACGGCAATTACAGCTATATGATCCCTGTGTGTTGACACATTCTTTCCTCGATTCACTGCATGCTTTCTCTGTGATGTCACATTCATTAACATCAACGTCGCATGTATCTCCTTGCCATCCAGCCTCACAAATACAGCCCTTGATTGAATCACATCTATCTGCTCCCCGTCCAGTGCATGAACATTGATTTGCACAATTTTCACCCCATGTTGGAAGCTGGCATTCTACAAATACGAATTGTATATTGTTTATGAAAATGAAAATTGAAATTAATATTTAATTTACGTACCATACCATGTGCAATAAGACCTCAACATCGAACACCTTAGATCACGATACGAGGAGGCACAATGGTCAATGTACACAACTTAATGACTGCCACCAAGATTGCTATCTAATTTAAAAATCAATAAAGGATCTACATGTATATTCAACATTTAGGTGAAATAATATAAAATAGAACAGAGATTCTCTATAATTATTGTTGCAAATTTCTATTTCAAATTGTTAACATTTAAGTATAACACGTCTCATTTAAGCGAGCCATAAACGTCACACTATTAATATTATCGCGTGAAAACGTCAAAAAAATAGAAATAATATCAAAAAAAATTATGAATGAATTCACAGTATTTCCAATTATTTACATCATGTCTTTTAAAAATGTTTTGTGTTTTGAAAAAGCTTACCTTGGCAAAATGTCTGTCCGACAAGACTATATCCAGGGTAACATACACAGAAGAAGCTCCCGTTTGTGTTTACGCAGTCATGTGGGCACATATTTCGATCACATTCGTTTATATCTACACAAATATACCTAAGAAATATTTTAATTAAACTTTACGAAATTTAACGTGTTTATTCAATTTAAAAACTGCTATAACTGAAACATTGAATATATGGGTTTCAATTAATTGATGTAACAGACACTGCAACAACTTATGTTTGATTCCCATAAATGATGTTATCGTTATCAAAGTCGTCCCATTCGAGGAAATCTGTTAATAAGCAAGTTCAGTGATACTGAACAAGTCTAAGTTCAATAATACTCAGCGAGTTATCAGTACAAAGAAAGATATAGAGGACATTTGTTTTAACCAGTGTAAGATAGAAATATATTTCACCGAGTGAGCTCCGGAATTCGTATTTTCACGAGTGGCGAATACATAATCCCGGAGTTCACGAGTGCATTATATTTCTATCTTTCACAAACAAATTTTCTATTTATTTTATGCTTTTGAGTCAAAATTTGCGTGAATTTGACAGAAAAATTGCAAGAATTTGCGCAAAAACCGCTTGTTTATGACGTGACTTCATAACGCCAAATATACAAATTTGAGCCCGTTTTCTAAACGTTCTCATTTGGTATCTTATGTGCGTTTGGGTACCAGCGTGAAAAAATCGGTGAAAATAAAAATGATATTCCACTGTTTGAAACAGTGAAATACCACTTTAATTTCACCGGAAAAATTCTTTAATTCACTGAAAAGCATAAAATAAATATTGGACATTTGTTTTTGCCAGTGTGAGATAGAAATATATTTCACCGAGTGAGCTCCGGGAATTGGTATTTTCACGCGTGGCTAATCCAGGAGTGTAAATACATAATTTCTGAGTTCACAAATTTTATTTATGCTTCCTGTTCAAAATTTGCGTGAATTTGACAGAACAATTGCATGGAATGGTGCCATAACGTTTTTATAATTAGGACGTTACATCATGACGTCATACACGGAATCTTGAACCTGTTTTCTAAACTTTCTAAACGTTCTCATTCGGAATATTACGTGCGTTTGGGTACCAACGTGAAAAAAGTGAAATACCACGTTTATTTCACCTAGAAAATTCTATAATTCACTGGAAAGCATACAATAAATAATAGTTAATACCTACCTTTACAAACAGTTCCTGTCTCATCAAGTTCAAATCCATCATTGCAAAAGCATGCAGGCATATTATGAGCACCTAAAGTGCAACCATCTGTTTTTGAACACTGCTGCATTGCGGTTGCGTTGCAAATGACCTCTGCAAAAATGTTAAACAAATATATGTATATACAAGTTTATGATGATTATTCATGTTAAAGATACAATATTATACAGATTACGTTTAGTATACATATTTACTTAATTTTTGTTAATATATTTAGTAAAATTTTAACTATTACTATTATAATAATATATTTCTCTTAAAAAATCGCACTAAGCTCTTAAACCTTAAAGTGAATATGATTCAAATGTTCGAGTAATTTATTTAATGATGGTCAATGTTCGGCATAGCTTAATATTGTAGGCATATTTATGTCCTTTCAAAACAAAGATAAACACTTATTCGCATTTTGCAAAGCAACACTTAAAAATTGGAATAATACCTGCATTCTTGGCGCATGTCCAAGAAGTGGAATTAAAAGAATAACCGGTATGACAATCGCAGAAGAAGCTCCCGTTGGTGTTGTTACATATTTGGGAACAGTTATGAAGGGCTTCCACACATTCGTTGACGTCTGTACAGTGATAAGAAGACAATTTTAAGATAAAATCCCAACATATGTCCAACATTTTTGTATATGTTTAAAACTTAAAATCAAATGTTTAATTACGGAAATACTATGAGGGAAGATTACGGCAGAGGGAAAATTTGTTACAGTTCTGAGATCAGAAAAAGATGAAACGACTCCAAAAATTCATGAAGGTTACAATATGTATTTGTGGGACATTAACAGCCCAGCGAACTTTCATTTTGCTGGAAAAGTGCAATAGTACAAATAAGGAAACCTAACCTTAGAAAAAGGAAACGCTTCAGTTTACATCTTTAACAATAAATGTTTAATCTAAGTTTCTTTATGTCATATATTTTCTTTTAAATCAATCTACTCTGAAATGGAGGTGCACAAATGCGACGAAATAAGTTTAAAATGATTATGAGTCATGCATCTGTACAATTTATGTTTGGAAATTTTATACGGACCTTTGCATTTCTTGAAATCTGTCCCATCTACTCTATAGCCACTTTGACATAAGCATGTGAAGTTTCCTTCTGTATTGATGCAAGTCTGCTGCTGACACGGGTTTAAAGAACATTCGTTGACATCT
The DNA here is from genome assembly GCA_038501625.1 of Corbicula japonica. NCBI lineage: Eukaryota > Metazoa > Mollusca > Bivalvia > Venerida > Cyrenidae > Corbicula > Corbicula japonica. Next base: position 176,618 of record JAZAYU010000638.1, on the reverse strand, counting down.
AGTAAAAGGCAAGAAGTTATTGCAGTGTGTTTTAACATACGACTAAGGGCACATTTAAAAGAGCAAAATATGATTCTGAAATAACAATCTTGTACATGACAAGTCGTCATGACGAAAAAATAATACATTTATATATGCATTAAGAAGTTGACAGACTACTTTTCTTAGCAAAAAATACTTTTTCTAACCTTTGCAAGAACCTCCTTCTCCAGAATCCATATAACCCGGCGGGCAACTTGAACAGTTGTATGACCGATTTAAAGCCCTTTGATCGTCCACTGACAATACTGAACAATTTCTCTGATGTGAACAGGGATTCGATGAACAACCGTTAAATACATTTTCACAGTCCATTCCTGCAAAATTTCAAACTGTTACAATGTTTATGTCGTTACCGAGTTCCTAGCTAAAGTTATGTAGCGAAACTCTTTAAAAACCATATTTAAGACTTTCCTTGAGTGTCTAACTTCTGAGCGTGTAGTTAATTTTAGGGTTAGAATATTATTTGTTTAAGGTGGAACGCGACACTTTGCGAATTTTCGAATTTCTTTGTGAAATTTGGTATGGTATTTATTAAAGATGACTCCAGCATTAATCCGCAAACAGTTTTTCAAAAAATCAAATAGTTGTTTAGGTATTTACCTTCAAAGTTAGTTTTCTGCAGTGACGTCGGGGCTGGCTAAAAATTAGGTTTTTCAAATTAATTTATTCGTTTACATATGAATTGGCGCTGAAAATACCTTTCCGGTGATATCAGATTTAACATATTATGACAAGTTTTGACAACGTTGTGTACCGTTAAACGCCGTTTTCGCGTTAAAATGGACGTCGAGTTTTGCCTTTTTACTGTCGACTTTTTCAAAATTGTGAAAAATGCCCGAATTTAATTTTTGATGTTTTTGCTTAAAAAGTTTGAAAAAGAAATTCCAATCGAATAAGCGAATAAAATTTGGGGATCACCGACTTAGTTATTGTGCTATTACCATTTTAAGCACCCCTATCCCATTAAAAAAAAAACGTTATTTTTGGAAATTTTAGAAAAATAATTAGCTCATTAATTTAAAAATTCGCCAGAAGACACCACAGAGGAAGTTGAAATGAATTATCAAACTAAAATGATATCTTATCGATTTCTCTTTTGTTATTTTGTCAAAAATATGTTTAAACGCTACATTAACTATGGGTAAAAACGAATATTCCAAGAAGCGTATAATACTAACGTCATTTATTTCTATTCGGACGTTACACTTATAATTGTCATGTGTTTGGATGTTATACTTACAATTTCATTAATTCTGCTGCTTTTCTTTCTAATATTGTCAAAGAATTTTCGCAAAGGTGAACTAACTTTATTTAACAGTGTTCTTAATTACTTAAGAAACGCACACGATTTCTTCGGAAGTTATAGAATTTTGATTAAAACTGTTTAAATCTTTAGTCTATTCAAGTAATAGAAATACTTTAGCGCCTAAATTTGTGCGCGGTGACAACTAAAATAATTTAAAAAAATATTTCATAGCCACAGCAGATCTATAAAAGGAATGCCTATCAATTCTAATAAGCCTTAATTTGTCTTGTAAAAAGTTAAAGGGATGACTAATATTCCATCAGCCGTTCGTATGTTTGATTTGTACCCATTATTTTCTTTACTTGCAATTTCAAATGGTTGACATTGATTTTACCTACATCTAAGGTATTTTATTGTTCCATGATTGGGTGCTCCATTAGCGTGGTCGTGCGTCTGTAATGAAAGCTAATTCCATTTATCCGTATACATTTTATTTCATAATGTGCAAATTCTAAATTCTTTTAAGACCTATCGAATTGTTCAAACTTTTATCATAAAAGCGTTCGCAAAGAATGTATAGATTAAGAATAGTCAAGTTGTTAAGTGGTGTGTTGCTTGAACTTTAGTTTGTGACAGTGAGAATCGCACACAATGAGAAATGACACAACAACGGTGAAGGCCGCGGTGCGGAGGTATGGAATACGCCCCTTGTTTTTCCCCTTTTAATATACTTTCTCGGAAACGGCTGCGATATACACACTAACCACGTTACATGTGGTTCTTGTGTCTGTTTCTTGTCCGCCATCGATTGCTAAAATGGTATAGGACCGGCGATTCCATGCTTATGTGCCATTTTTGCGGTTACGCGCAATTTTCGCTGTCTCGACAGTCTTCATAGAATGGTTCCACGAAACGAAACAGCATCAGACAAAGAAAATTGCTGTAAAAAATCGATTTAGGTATAATTCGAAATCTGTTTAACTCTTTCCTATAATTTACATTTACGCCTTTTATCACATTAGCAAAAAACGTAGATCCAGATCAGCTGGCACTTCCGATCTAATCGATTTCTCTTTTAAGTCTGATCAGGATCTGCACTGTTAGCCTTTTGGGTCAGAAATAACCTAAGCAATAAAAAAGCGAACAGTGTAGATCCATATCCTGATCGGGAGCTACACTGTTCGTCCATGCCGTATAGTCAATTATATAGATGAAAGAGTTAATAGAAATTTAAAAATTAAAATTTGCAATATTGCAAATAATTTCCGAATATAGACCGCAGTCTGTATTGTCCTAAGATTTTTGTTTTGTATTATAACAGCATGGCTTTCCAAGTTCCCTAGTGTAAATGAATTTGATAAGCGGCATCATTTTTTTTTATTTCGAGTCAGTCGCAACATCGTGCCAAATGAAGCCGATACAATTTCATGTATAAGACAAGGTTTGCTCATTTAATTTCATTGCTGTAGTTTCATTTGATTTTGCCGGGACCAGTTTTCGTGCATAAGCCATTGCAGTTCCATAAACTTGTGCAGTAATACTTCTCTCAAAAGCATGCATGATAAGCTAACACATGGTTAAACTTCACTGCACTTGTAAACCCGCATAAACTATAATGATACAACAGCATACAACAGTTTCTCCGAGGTTTCTCATCGCAGTAAGCCTTATGACGAGGATTGAGACGAAAAACGGAGTTTAATAATATAGATTTAAAATTATCGTGCTACATATGTAAGGTACGCTGACGAAAAACACATTTTACAATGTAAAACTCCAAACAATATATTATTGAGCGAATTTACAATCCCTTAAAACAGCACATGTTATGTAAAAATATGTTTTATTCATTTTTGTTGTTCTTTAATGACCGTAAGTCGTTGTTGCTGTAATATTTCAGAATTTAAATAAAGAGTAATAAATTTACAGAAACGTCTTTAAATTTAAACGTTTTTTTTTAACGTGGAGGAGTGCTTAAAACGGCAATGGCGCAATAACGAAGTCGGTGACCCCAAAATTTTATTAGCTTATTCGATTGGAATCGCTTTTTTTAAAACAAAAATTAAATTCGGGGTTGTTTTCACTATTTTAAAAAAGTCGACAGAGAAAAGGCAAAACTCGACGTCCATTTTAACGTTTTCGCGTTTAACGGTACACAACGTTGTCAAAACTGGTCACAATATGTTAAATCTTATATCACTGGAAAGGTATTTTCAGCGCCAGTTTATTCAATTGTTTGGCGAGCGTCGTTGACGTCACTGCAGAAAACTGGCGTTGATAGCTAACTTTGAAGGTAAATATCTAAACAAATATTTGATTTATCGAAAAACGGTTTGCGGATTCATGCTGGAGTCAACTTCAATAAATAACATACCAAATTTCACAAAGAAATTCGAAAATTCGCAAAGTGTCGCGTTCCACCTTAACCCTCTAACGCCGAGAGCGACTTTTATGTCGCTCCCGTATAACGCCGAGAGCGACATTAAAGTCGCTGATCGGGAGAGACCGAGAGCGACATATGTGTCGCTTTTAAAATACAATGATATTGAAATACAAACAGTGTATATTCATCGTCATATTTTTGGATAGTTGTTAGATTTAATTAACAAATGGCGCGCCATGATTGCATGTAAACACATTTTCCTAAAAATGACGTCATTAAACAAAAAAACGACGTCATTATCGTAGTCACTTTTGGCGTCAAATGCTCGATGTCGTTACGACAGTCGCGTCAAGACATCGATTGCATGGTAAAAATTTTACTATCCGGGTGTGCGAGCTTATATTTCATTGTCTAATACTTAGGAAATGTTATAGCTAAAAGTTGTAAAAGGTTTATAGCCGAAGTTGAAATTTCCGCGAAAGCAAGAACACTCGGCCTAGGCAAAGAGTTCAATTTAAGCATTTCCAGAAATGTTACAAGTACCTTATCTATTTTACGAATTATAATAATTTAGGAATGCGAATTATTTATAATTCGATTAAACTAAAACTCATCAACTTTGATGCATTTTACGATTTCATACAAAGAACATTATTTAGTCCCGGATAAACAACCGACGGATAGCATGTATATCAGTTTTTACATGCGCGTATACAAAACAGAGTGATTATTAGGGTTGTTGATCAAATGTTGTACATGTATAAATATATGTTAGGTGTATGCAAATAACTCTAATAAATCTATAAAAAAATATTTATGAATAAATCTTATAAAAAACGAGTTGTTTCAGATTAGAAAAAGCATGCTTTAATTTCACGGGAATATTTCAAACCTTTTTTTATAGTTTTAAATGTATGTATACAATACATATGCTTTGAGGAAATAGTAACTTTTTTCTGATGAAACATTTCCATGACTTATTAAATCTTGTCAGTTATTTTCAGCATTTTTTATTTTTACCGGATCACGCGGGTGGCTAGTTTATCAATCGGGTGGCGGGATGCGGATTGTGGAAAAAACAAAAGGTGATTGATTAATGTATCAAGGGCTTGGATGTTAACTTTTTGATAAGTCGATAGATCGACCAGTCAATCATTTAATAAATCGATTAACCAATCAATCAAACAATTTATCGATCAACCAAATAATCGATCAATCAGACAATCAATCAGTTATTAGCATTGCGCACAAATTGTTTTAACAATGATAAAAGAATATTTCTCCGGATTAAAAGAAATTTTTTGTTTTTATAAATACTTTTTCTTTACTTAAGCATTGGTGAAAACTCTGCTCATACATTTTACAGAGACATTAGTATATTGTCTAATAGTGTTTTGAGTAGAGCATATTAATATCTGGCATAAATTACCCCGATATTTCTGTAAAAAGTTGCATTTCGGTAAAAGTTTGATTTTGCACGGAAGTACTTTTGTAAGTAAACGAATACCAAAAGACGATAAACCATCCTGCCATAAAAACAAGTATGTTGGTGTTTCAATTAAACTAGTATATTTTTCAGGCGACCATAACTAAATCCAGACAATACGTAGATTTTCAATGAATCAGAAATCTGAAAGACGAAAATATACGGCACTAAAATTGGTTCAATTCAGTGGTTGTCTCTTTTTCCCATTTATTTTGACGAACACACAGAGCAGATAAATGTAAAAAAGACCTGTGAACTTTTCTGTCAATATCTGACGCAATTTTAAAATGTGCAATTGACACAAATCATGTTAATCCTTTTTGAAAAGCGGAACAAATACCCGGTTTATTCAACAACCGCTATTAAATTCACTTCTCCCACTCTTCGAAGGCAGCTGCACAACCAACGCTTAACTCGTATTACACCCCAGTTATTAATACCGGGAAATCTGGAACTCCAACCCGAATTGGACGGAAGGAGTACCAATTCAGCAGATAAAAACAAATATTTTCTTAAGTAGTCTTCCCGATCACTTTTTTTAAAGTTATTGTTTGCGCATAAACTATTCACGAGTCATGCAATTGCTATTAAAGTAAATTATGAGTTATATCTTAAACTCACACCAGATGCAACCATTCATGTGCATCAAAATCTAAATCAGAAAAAAAATCATTTACCGGTACATGTGTTATTTACCGGCATTGTCTTACTTTCAACAAAAAATCGAAAGATGATGTATTGGGATAGTGAAATTGTGTACATCAGTACACGGGTGCTCTAACTGGCAAATCAGTCTCCGCCGGTACTTTCTTAAAGACCAGTTGTCGGTTTGTGTGTCCGATCACAAATATACTATATACGCATGATGTTTCAGAGTACGTATATGCTTCATAGCATTAGATTCTTCAAACACATATCTCGGAGAAAGTTGTAAATATCAAATATAAATATATGCAATGTACTTATTTTATTACTATTAATTTTAACAAAAAGTAAATGAAGATACACTTATGACTCTTGAACAAATACATGAGTCTCAAACCGCATCAAATTAATAGCGACGTTAACTTTGGTGCTCCGTAACGTCATTTCCGCCGCGACGTCAACAACATCCTAAAATAATGACTCCGGCGTAAGAGGGTTAAGTAGGATTGTAATATACAGTCTTACATGTGTATTTGTGAAATTATCTTTTTTATACAAATGTAGGTGATCTTAATTAAATTGTTTTCAATTCTGTTCTCACAAATGCAATTTGAACTGTCTAGTTTTGCATTGTAAGCCTTTTAAAATTTGATTTAATTTCAAATATAAACTCTTGATAGTGACATTTTTGACTAAAAATTATAGTAAATCACTCTTAAATCTATCAACCCAGCATTTTGGCGTAAATGAAAGCAATTTATAAATACAAATGTATATTGTAATACCCATTGAATAAAAACAGCATACCTTCATAATAAGCGTCACATTTGCAAATGTAATATTTAAAGTATTCGGATGATCTGTTGTCTTCACGGACATCACCGGTGCATACCCCATGTCCGCTGCATCCACTACACAGAACTATGCTCAAATGGAACACTGACGATGACCGGCCGTCATCATTCTTCGATAGAACTCTAAGTAGAAAAGATGTAACAATATTATATTAATGGGTAGTTGTGATAATTATGTAGTAATATTTATAGCTCATTTTTCTTAAATCTTTGCGAGTATAAAGCAACAAGAACATGTATGTACCGACAGTAACGGTAAAGGTTATTTATTTAATCTATTAACTTTTAAAGAGTTTACTATTGCAAAAATTTCTTTCTGGTATAAACCCCCAGTGGCATTTTGTTTTGCCACTAACTGTTCCAAGGCGGTAACCCCAAGGGTTCTCTATGTCGCTTATTGTTTGTGGCGTCTTATTTGAATTGACATACTTATAACAACATGCTCTCTTTTCCTCTTTTCTTTTTCGCTGCGTGGGGAGGCTGTGTTTTGTGAGTGTGGCGATTCCTGATATTTCACTGTTTACACACAGATTCATTCATTTATTAGAAAGCATTATAATTACTGGATATCGACTGGATCGTCTGTTCCTTGAAAGTATGTTATTGTTGACGTGTTCCTGTCAAATTTAGCGCCGACATTATTCTGAACGAATATTATGTCATCTGAACCTGCGTTGTATTCGACTTTACATGATACGTTCTGGCCAATGGTAGCATTCGTGGTTTTGCATCCAGTTAATGTAGGCACTGTCACAGCTTGTAGAAGAAAATAATACAGTAAAAGTATTGTTTTCAATTTTCGGCTTGACTAGGTTTTACATACGACAAATATCCATTACTCGAGTCACAAAAGCTGCAGTGGTACAATACCACTTACATTACCTGTCATATAAACAGAGCACTGGATCTTATGAACAATGTGAAATACTATTACATACAATTTTCTGCATTCGTTTTGACAACAGTGTAAATTTAACCAGCTTAATAAAAAAAGGATATTAATTTTCTTCACTTTGAACTTCGAAACGACAAATATAATAAAATATAAAATTGGTTTCATTTGGTTACCTATTTGTTGTGTATCAACGTCGGCCTGGATCTTAAGCGTGTTCGTAAGTTCCGCAACCTCAAGTTTTTCAGTAAACACATAATCAAAAACACACTCGTTATTCTGAGAACCATTGCAAATCCTCTCGGCCTCTGCTTTTTTAACCGGATCTGCCTCGTCCAGAAATCTAGGTACATAGCTTGCGTTATGATATGATGTGTGGTTCTTGTCATGTTCATACACGAATGCCGAGTTACTCTCCTCTATTGCCCCTACCAAAAGAAACGAACAAATCAAGCATTTATCATTCTGGTGATGTTAATTTTGCAAGTAATAGTTTCAAAACAGTTTTTGAGGAATCCCATAGTCCGGGGCGTCATCGGCGGCGGCGATTGCTTATTACTTTAAAAGAACTTGTCTTATTCCAAAACTGACGACACGACAGCGTTGTCTGAACTGCGCGCGATATTTCTCGCGCCGAATCTTTGATCCAAGTTTATTTTTCTTATTTATTTATTTTGAAAGATTAAACGAATTTGACACTTGTAATCATGTAATATAAAACATAGATGAAGTTGTTCGGGAAATATATTGGCGCACTTATCATTATATTTTCTGAACTCATTTAGTATTTTTGTATTGTCTGATAATAGCGGTTATCATTAATGGATAGCCGCTCGTTATTGGAGTTCAGTGTATAGGTATACCGTATTTGATTTTCAGTCTTAGTGAAATTTATGTTGCACCGCCTCGCTACTTCCTTTCTCTAAAAATCAGGCAAAGTGCCAGGTAGAATTTTGAATGGCTTCAAGATTTATCTTAAATATTTCGAACAGTTTGTTTTTTTTCACTTTCTAGAATTTTTAGATTTATAGTTTAAATATTATTTTTTACTTAGGGTAAGTTATTCATTCAGATGGAAAGATTTTAGCTTGATATTTAAAGATTTTAAAAGCAGGAAAATCTGTTGACTTTATAGATTTCAAAAAAAACCAAATCATACGTTTTATAATTTCATAAACAAAATAAATGGGGAGAACGGATGCTAAAAGGATGAAGAGGGGAAGGTCACAGTTGGATGGGGCTCAACGTGAAGTTCAAGCTGAAGCCAGTCAGGGGAAAACTCCAAAAAGGATGAAGAGAGGAGATAGGTCACAGTTGGATGGGGCCCAACGTCAAGTTCAAGCTGAAGCCAGTCAGGGGGCAGTCGGTGCAGACGTAGAGCGGCCTAGGGTGTCGACGTCGGCGTTAGTTCCGCCAGTCGTAGAGGATCGAACAAATACAAATGGTGATTTTTCTTCTATTTTTGTTCAAAGTACCCTGGATAATTTCAATAATCCCACATTTCCAGCTCCAGTAGCAAGTATTCATGCTGACTTGGGGTTTCATGTTTCCGAAAGCACAAAAAACAAAATAATTTCTGGCCAGTATGTAGACTTGGGTTTCCTGCTGGACATGCAGTTAGGGGAGCTGGAGACTCGAACCTTGGAGTTTAGTCAATCAGGCCAGATAATGGTTAAGCCAATACAGAAAACTAAGACGATTGGCAGCATTGAAATGTGGTCAGATGCGTTTCTTGTTTATGCATCCATTTTCTTGGCTGCTCATCCCCATCGGATTCAAGAAATTTTAAAATATATGAATGTGATTCGGTTGGCTGCCAAGCAGCATCCTGGTCTTGGTTGGAGATCATATGACAAGCAGTTTAGGTTACGATTGGCAGCTGATCCAACAGGTATCTCTTTTGCTAAAATAGATTATGAGCTTTGGCTGTTGTACATGGGCTCCAGCAGTATAAACATGCCGAGGAATAACAATAGTGTTAAGAAATGTTTTGATTATAATTACAAACAGTGCATTAAAATGCAATGTCCTTACAGGCATTCTTGTTTGAATTGTAATGGGTTACATCCATTTAACATGTGTAATGTTAATTATAATAGGATTCAAGGTCAAGGATTTATTGGTGTCCGTCCGGTCAGGGCCCCTGCTCCCCAGGGCCAGCGTATGTTTGGGCAACGCTTCAACGCAGATGTCAACCCAAGAAACTTTGGTCGAAAATTTTGATTTAAGTATTGGAAAATCTCCAGTTAATGTTGAATTATTACGGTCATATTTAGAAATATATCCAAATGTCCGGGATGCTGAAGTGCTGAAGTCTGGTTTTTTGCATGGTTTATGCCTTGGAATTTGGGGGAAAGGGTTGCTATGGAAGCGGGAAATTTTAAATCTGCGCGTTTGAATTCTGCAATTTTAAAACAAAAAATTGAAAAGGAAGTGGCATGTGGCAGATTTGCTGGTCCGTTTAAAGTCTCGCCAATTGAAAATCTAAGGGTCTCGCCTGTTGGCTTAGTCCCCAAGGCTGATGGAGACTGGAGACTTATTACTCATTTATCTTACCCGAAAGGGTGTAGTGTGAATGATGGTATAAGTGAAGAGTTAGCTTCAGTTCAATATACATAGTTAGACAAAGTGGCAGATATGATCTTTCAGCTTGGAAAAGATACTCTTCTTGCAAAACGAGATATAAAATCGGCATTTCGGCTATTGCCGGAATCTCCAGAAGATTTTTGTTTATTATTTTTGAGGGACAATGAGGGAAACATTTACACTGATAAATTTTTGCCAATGGGTTGCAGAATATCCTGTTCATTGTTTGAAAAATTTGCAACATTTTTGCAATGGTTAGTGGTGTATATTGCAAAAAGAGATACAATGGATCATTATTTAGATGATTTTATTTTTGCAGGCGCTAAATATACAAATGACTGCATTGAGCTTATTTGCTCTTTTGCCTCAGTCTGTGATTCCCTGGGAGTGCCCATTGCTAGGGAGAAATCTGTTGGTCCCTGCACAAAATTGATATTTTTGGGTTTAGAAATTGATTCTGTTTTTATGATCATCAGAATACCTTTGCAGAAAGTTGAAGAATTGCGTGAAATCATACTTAAGGTACTGGAGAGGAAGAAAGTTGTTTTGAAAGAGTTTCAGTCTTTAGTTGGCAAATTAGCATTTTGTAGTCGAGCTATACGGTCGAGCAGGGCATTTTTGAGAAGGTTTTATGATGTTATGATTAGAATAAAAAGACCTCACCATAGGTTGAATATCACGGAATCAATTAAGGAGGACCTTAAAATGTGGTTAACATTTTTAGACAATTTTAATGGTGTATCATATATACCTCCTTGTACCTGGTATGAGAATGAGAGGTTGCAGTTATTCACAGATAGTGCTGGTTCCCGTGAGCTTGGGTGTGGGTGTTTTTATCGAAACCAATGGGTATTTTTTCCCTGACCTAAAAGTTGGCGGTGTTATGAGCTAATGGCAGACATAACATTTTTAGAAATGGTTCCTGTCATTCTTGCTTTAGTTTTGTTGGGAAAGCATTTGCAAAATAAGAGGGTGTTATTAAGAATAGATAATGAGGCTTTAGTCATTGTGATTAATAAGCAGACATCTAAATCCAAGCGTCTTATGCAGCTTGTGCGCCATTTTGTATTGCTGGCTATGGAATATGGAATAATATTCAAGGCAATGCACATTCCATCGCATTTAAATTCAATAGCTGATTCAATTTCTCGTTATCATTGGGACCGTTTCCGGGTTTTGGCTCCAGATGCAGACAAGGAACCTCAGCAGATCCCAGCTCGTTTTCGATCGTTGATTTACAGTCTGAGGCTGAAAAATTATTAAATGCTTCGATTTCCGACAATACTATTGATGCTTACAACACAGGCCTTTATTCATTTGAACGTTTTAGGACTATATACAATTTGCCAGAGTTGTGGTCCCCAACTGTAGAGCAAATAGTCATGTTTATTTCTTGGCTATCTTTGCAAGGTTTAGCACATTCTACAGCGAGGTTGTATGTAAAAGCTATTGGCTTTCAATGTAAAATGAAAAATGTTACTGATGTGTCAAGACATTATGTTATTGAGAAAGCCTTAGAAGGATTCAAGAGGTCCTCTTGTGGAAAACCCCGTGATTGTAGGTTGCCAATAACACCAAATTTATTACATAGAATTTTGTCGGTCATTCCCGTAGTTTGCTTGAATTTATATGAAAGCTCTCTGTTTTCTGCACGTTTTTCTCTTGCATTTGCAGCCTTTTTGAGAGTTAGTGAATTGGCTGTTAAGAATATAAAATCGGTTTCGAATGTCTTATTAATGTCTGATGTAGATGTCAATGAAAAAGAAGGTATGGCAAAAATTGTTATCCGGTATTCTAAAACGGACCAATGTGGCGTTGGGGCTGTGGTAATAATCAGAAGGACAGGTTCTGATCTTTGTGCTGTCACTCGCTTGATTGAATTTTTAAAGAGGCGTCCGCCGATAAATGATCCGTTTTTCTGCCATCTGAATGGCAAGCCACTCACACGCTACCAGTTCACTGCAGTTTTGAAAAAATCTATTTGTGGTTTCGAACCTCATTATGGGAAATTTACGTCTCATTCCTTTAGGATAGGGGCGGCAATTGCCGCAGCAATGGCAGGCTACTCTGTTGAGACAATTAAGAAGGCAGGACGTTGGCGTTCTGATGCATATCGCAGGTACTTGAAGCCTGAGTCCGTTCTTACACTTCCAATGTTAGCATAAACAATATCATTTGATTTTAAATTGAATTTTAATTCAGCAAAGCGATGTTCTTAGTTAGTTTTGGTTTTGGTAACGTTACACAAGAGTTAATTTGAACTAAGATGTTCTAGGTACAGTGAAGATCTGGTGCGTTGGCTCATCTTTAATAAAGCACGCCTTTATTGTTGCGCGACGCCAGCCTAGTGGACTCAACCTTGGTCTGAAGAATGCTGACATATGGTGGCAAGGATACAGTGGTTTATCTCTCTTAGACTTGATGAGTAAATTAAAATCATTGAAGTTTGTTGGAGACATGCCGGACATTATTTTGTTGCACTGTGGTGGGAATGATTTAGGGCGTCTTTCGCTTGTAAGGATTCGAAGTCTGTTGGATAAGATAATAAACTTCATTAATTTGAATTTTCGTTGTAAGATAGTATGGTCTCAGTTACTTCCCCGTGCAGCATGGCGTTACTCTGACAACCATGGTGCTATGGACTCAAATCGAAAAAGAGTCAACAGTTACGCTGCAAAAAGAATAATTATGGGTGGTGGTTTCTATATCAGGCACCCCGATTTGGGGAAGGTAACTCCGTCGTTATATAAAGAGGATGGCGTTCATTTGTCTTTTCATGGCAATTGCTTGTTTCTTGAAAGACTTTCTTTGGGACTTAAAACATGTATAGATGGTGATACGTCTTGTAATTAAGGAGGGACGGGCTTCATTATGGTTCCTGAACTCATCCAGCAATCTGTGGATGTTCGCCGTTCCAAAAGACTCCTCGCTCTCTTTTGGCGGTGGCTAACAACATGTGCACTGATATATCTGTGCTCATTGTTGTTGGATTTGACAGACGGCGAAATCCAAACAGAAATTACTATACTTAAGTTTCTTGATTTGATTCTCTATTAATGTATATTTGAAAGAGTAATTATTTGGAAATTTAGGTTCTATTTTGTTACATTGTAGGGCTTGGTCTCTGATTTCCCAGGACCAGCCTTAAGTATTATACCTATTTAGCCTTTTGGGGCATCTTTGAATTTGGCCTCTGGGTGAAACTGCAATTTAGCCTTTAATCGTAACTTTGATTTAGCCTTGTCGGCAACATTTGGATTTAGCCTTTTGGGGAAAATTTTGGATTTAGCCTTTTGGGGCAGCATTTGGATTTAGCCTTTGGGGCAACTTTTGGATTTAGCCTTTTGGGGCATTTAACGGATTGCTGTAAGGTCATCCTAAACGACAATTTGTTCGGTGACTGGTTGACCTATTGGGGTCAACATGATGAGTGAGGGAACCATGCCCGTAAACATCCAAAACGGAGGACATTTGAAATAATGTGTATTATATTATGAATAAATATGTCGAATTTAAAATTATGCTTGCTTAGTTATAGGTCGACTGAATGTGGAATCACAATTGTAACCTGACTGAAAGCATATTATAAGTGTTAAGATTTCATTTACGTAGACTTATGCATATAATTTTCAAACTCTAATTTATTAGCACGTATCATGAAGCAAATAACTTTCAGCCAGGTTTGTGTTATTTCGCAATTGGTTGACTTGGAATCTCCTAATAATAGCGGTTATCATTAATGGATAGCCGCTCGTTATTGGAGTTCAATGTATAGGTATACCGTATTTGATTTTCAGGCTTAGTGAAATTTATGTTGCACCGCCTCGCTACTTCCTTTCTCTGAAAATCAGGCAAAGTGCAAGGTAGAATTTTGAATGGCTTCAAGATTTATCTTAAATATTTCGAACACCCACCCTCCTCCCCCTGAATATCAGGCTATAGGGAGGTAACTCGTTGTCGAACTCCCTGTGTTCTGAATATTTCTCAAACATCCTTTTTATGTAAATATGTTTATTATGGCACAGGGAATTCTTTTGCTCTGTTTCTGTTGTTTTGTTTTTGCATTTCGAAAGTGATGATGAGTACATGGACTTCCAAAAGGAAAACCCAAATCACAAGGATCACAGTCGTCAACGGCATGGTTCCCAGAGATAGTATTCTATTTTATTTCAAAATTAATTTGGCAGACGGCGAAATCCAAACAGAAATTACTATACTTAAGTTTCTTGATTTGATTCTCTATTAATGTATATTTGAAAGAGTAATTATTTGGAAATTTAGGTTCTATTTTGTTACATTGTAGGGCTTGGTCTCTGATTTCCCAGGACCAGCCTAAACTGCAATTTAGCCTTTAATCGTAACTTTGATTTAGCCTTGTCGGCAACATCTGGATTTAGCCTTTTGGGGCAGCATTTGGATTTAGCCTTTTGGGGCAACTTTTGGATTTAGCCTTTTGGGGCATTTAACGGATTGCTGTAAGGTCATCCTAAACGACAATTTGTTCGGTGACTTGTTGACCTATTGGGGTCAACATGATGAGTGAGGAAACCATGCCCGTAAACATCCAAAACGGAGGACATTTGAAATAATGTGTATTATATTATGAATAAATATGTCGAATTTAAAATTATGCTTGCTTAGTTATAGGTCGACTGAATGTGGAATCACAATTGTCTCGTGACTGAAAGCATATTATAAGTGTTAAAAGATTTCATTTACGTAGACTTATACATATAATTTTCAAACACTAATTTATTAGCACGTATCATGAAGCAAATAACTTTCAGTCAGGTTTGTGTTATTTCGCAATATGTTGACTTGGAATCTCCTCATAACTCATGAAGATCATATATACCTAACTTACAGGTCATTCTATAGACATGGACAACTTTTCGAACTATTCCTGAACTAATTAAGTACTTTAATTTGTAATGCCTGATTAGTCATGATAATTTAATCTCCAACTTACATGTCATTCCATAGGCATAAACAATTCTTTCCGAACTGTTTGCCAGTAGAACGGTTCCATTTGGCATTGATAAATCGTTGTTCGGATCTCCATCATAATTTCCCAAAAGGCCAAATACCTTACCAGACATGTTTCGTAACGTTTGAGGCACAACGGTGCTCAGGGACAACATGCCCACACTCACTGATATGTTTAGAGAAATACCTGAAACAATAAAAGAAACAATAATTCATCTTAGTGTTCAGTCACTGTCAACCTAAGCACTGTCTACAATTACAAACTGTATACAAATGACCTGTTTCCGTATATTTATCACCGTTTCAAAATTGAAGCCTTTTCTGTCACTTTAAAGCCATCATTTGCCATTTATTAAATACATGACATTGTATTCATTAAATAATCATTTAAAAACGGTCACCAAATGCCTTTGTTACTACAAATGTATAACACCTGCCATACTACTTCTGATCATATTATGCAAATTATATTATTTGGACAGATTTTTTAAAACTTTATGTAATACTGTTATATATAACGATAATTTCATTTCATGTGTATTTGGATTGATTCTTAAAACTTTATGCATATAACAATATTAAGTTCATTTCATCTGTTTATATGCTACTAAAGTATTTATATTTTTCACCCGGGAACCTAGTGGTGTAGAATTCAATATATCATTGATATATGCACTCACAAAGGTTCAATTTACTCAAGGTATTATTTAATGTATAACTAGTTAGAATTATGATTAAAATATTTTTAATTTAAGTTACAAGCAACAATACGAAATTTTCCGAGACGGAAAGTCATCTTAGATGCCATCTTGAAGCGAATTTCTCAGTGACGTCAGTGACGCTTCGCAAAAAAAACATATGTGAAGAATTTCGCCGATCGATTGTATATTGAATTTTTAATTGTTAATTGAAACTAACAACTACCCTTGGCTTATACCTACCACTCAACGGAAACATAACGCTCAATGCACCATCTCTTTTTGCCAGGAAAACACTTCCATCTTCTGAAGCGTATTCAAACGGGTTGTCAGTGTCGTTAGAGTTGAACTGGTTGGTAAGGTCCATTTTATTTGTAAAGACATTTATTCCTATATTAACAGTAAAGTAAAACTGTTACAAACAAACAAAAATGTGTTACAATAATGTCTATAATTATATATATAATTATACAGCAAATTGGCAAACGTTCATTTGAATTTATGATAAACCTATCAACATATCAACCCATTAATTAATTAATTTCGATACAATAAATTGCATGCAAACCATAAACAATCCAGAGCTGAAGTACATTTCGAACATATTTTGAGTGGCGATTTCGAGTGAAAACGAATAACTCGATAATTATGATTAAACTTTTTTTCATTTAAATTTTCTGTCGAAAGATTCTTCCAAAATGACTACATTTGTTAAAAGCTATATATGACCTTTAACTGACTGAATTTTCACCTGTGAAATGTTCAGAATAAGACGTCGTTCAATATGAGTATCGCCGTCGGTGGCTGTCAATGTTGACCAGAAAACAAAAAGTATTATATAAGGCGTTACTAAGGCTAGAGCACCGAAGTTTGCTTATTACTAGTACAACGTTATGAACTATCTTTACCCATGACGACATTGAATTTGTTATAACACCACATTTTCTCTCAAAATGTCTTGTCGTGAATGAGCAATGAGTAATCGAAATTGCTTTGCTACATGTACAACAAAATCATTATATCGAAGCAACGTGTCTTTCAGCAACAGTAAAACAAATCATGATGCATTTAATTATTGAAAGCATGAAGCGACATCAAGACGTTGTAACTGCCAAAACACTTCTACAAAACAAAATGAAGTAACTCAATTTTAAATTGACTTATTAAATGAATTTTCGTTTTTCAATCTATTTTTGTTTAAGGAACTCATTTAAAACTGATAAAAATCCAGAAAAACCTGTTTTGGCTTTATTTAATTCCACATGTACCGACACGTTCGAATCTTTTGCAGCAAATGCACTAAACACTGTGGCATCTGACAGATTTCCATCTTGTTTCAACGCACGCTCGGTTCTTGCTTGCAGGTCAAATTTCATATTGTCTGTACGAATCTGAAGCATCGTGAATTCTCCAAGACCGTTAAAGGTAAAGTTATATCCGTCAAGGGTTCGGAAATGAGGATCTCCCCAGAATGTTCCTGTAAATTAAAGACCGATACCAACGGTTGTTAAAAGCCTTTTTATTTTTGGGAGACAGTCTTTTTCTGAGTTAAATAACATATTTTATAATCGCAAAATGTCAATTTCACCTTCATCAGAATATAATCCTACTAAAGAACTTTGTAGACATATACAACGCAAAAAGAACAAATATTTAGTTATGATGTCGTATTATACCGTATAGCGGGTTATTTCTGCGGTCATAAATTTCTGCGTTTTACCCTCAAAAATGGACGCAAAAATTTCTGCGTTTTTTATTTCTGCGTTTTCGGTTCACATGAAGGATAAATTTCTGCGGTTCATATTGGGTAAGGTGTCGTAAGAATAACACGACTGTGATATATGTTCAAATACTATTTGTTTTTCACAGATATTTTATTCATGGGTAATACCTGTTACTCAATTTATTTTATCAAAAAATAACAAAAAGATATTATCTATCCGATGAATAACACCTCTCAAACAACTATTCAACTGATTTGAATGTTTGAGAAATGTTTGAGCAAATGTCGCGTTTATACTATGCCTATATGATAAAATGAGATAATATTTTGCGATTTAAATTTCTGCTGGTTTTTTTTCTGCTGGACATATTTCTGCGATTTCATCCAAAGACCGCAGAAACGCAGAAATTTGGCACCCGCAGAAATTACCCGCTATACGGTATTGTATTTGCTAGAACAGCATAATTATCCATTCAAATATCCATGCAAATGTATGAAATGTTCTTATTATTAAAATGTATCAATGGAAATAGACAGTAGTTTTTTATGTTACCTTAATAATTATTTCCTAAATATTTTTCTCAAAATTCAAAAATAAAAAAACGCTATTTTTATTATTAAAATTTACGGCTGTACACATAAGACTCAAAAAGGATCTGTGGAAGCAAAATAAGCTTGAGAGCGCGACTTTTAGTAACCGATAAGCTATTTATAGTTACAATTCGCTCTGATCCGGTCAAAATACTCCTTATTTTTATGGCAAATTTAACGAGCTTGACGATTGTTCAATTGTATTCCGTTCCTAATTCGATTCCGCCTTTACTCAGATCGATGTGCACCCCGTTTCCGCCCCGCTCCCGAACCGGCTGTCAACTTAGGACTGTTTAATGTAAACACAGTTTTTCTTGTTGTTTTTTTTTTTTTTTGGACAGAGCGACTTAGATTCTGACACTAGATGTCGTATAAAGTTTATTTTACCTATATATCATAAAGGAAGGTACATGTATACTGATAAAAAGTTAAATAGATGAAAAATGAGACATCTAGTTGTTGTAACTACGTACTCCTGTGTCTTGATCGATTAATCTATATTTACCCCTAGATTCCAAATAAGAACGATTTTCACTTTTCTTTACTTCACGTTTTTCATTCGGATGGCACTAAGAATCAATGAAATAATAAAAAATAAGGAAATTTATTAGTTTATATAGAAATATATAAACTATCTATCAACATTCACATTCATTTTGTGTACAGGTGTAACTCAATTAGTACATAAAAAAGCCTAACCGAAATTGTAAGGTGATCTCGAGTAGCAGGTTCCTGTGGGTCTCAGTTTGTAGTACAAGTCGCAATAATCAGAAGAATTGCAACATGCATTCTTCGGTAGGGCGTCGTGTATATAGTTTTCTGCTGGGTATTTTTGAGGATGGTAATTTTGGAAACCGCCAGCTAAAGGTCGCTCATATACCCAAGACCACGTGGATAAGTCGTAACAGCAAGACTGAAAATAAAAATGGATCAGTATTTATTCCAGACGTCATGAGCCGTCGATAAATATACAGCGAAATATTTCGTTTCTACATCATTTGAATTAATAGTTCTGTCTAAAATGTACAATTATAACACAGACAGTATATGTAACGCGAACATATCAGGTTAAAATTTTTACTTTGAAAATTGCACTCAAAAACAGACGCTTCGTCCTATCTTAAACGCCAATACTATTTTGTGAAAAGGTTTAATGTGTCACAAGGGCTGTTTGGGGAACCACTTGAACCATTGAATAATTTCGTTGGATAATGTACGTAATCTTGTGTTTTATGATCATAATATGTAGTGTTATGTAAAATTCGTAAATATGTTGGCCAATCAAATGGTTTTTGTAAGTAATTGATCAACAAATGGTCTCTTTCCTTTTAGCATTTTAATGTACTTCCATTCAGGTTGAAACTCGATGCACGTGAGCAATACTCGTCAATATTAAGCGCTTAAGATTATGATTCAATACTTTCAAGGGAACCTTTCATTTTACAAAATCTTTAAAACAAATGACGTGTCTTTTTATTTTTCTTACAAAGACGTAAACATTTTACTTAAATTATTAAACAATTACTTTTCCGTATTGTCCGAAGTTTCCTATTGGAAGCATATCGACGCATGCGTATCTGTTACTACCATACGATGACCACCAAGTCCACCTTTGGAGACCTATTCTCCAGAACCATGGGTCGAAACGAGACAAACCAAGGTCACAAGGACACTCAGGCATCAGGCTTGTAATATAACCAATCCTTTCCTTTTCACTCTTGTTTTTGTTATACCATTTTATGCAATCAATGGCGTGATTTTCATGTATTTGACTCGGCCGGGTCATTGGCTTGAATACCAGTCCACTAACATCTAAATGCATAAAAAAGAATATTATTCACAAATTAATTTAATAGTTTATGCTTTTAGATAGAGTAACAATTAACGGTGAAAAACCGGATTCATCATTAAGTAAAGGCGTTATGATACACACGAGGTAAGACAATACAATCTGACTGGTTAAATATGATAGCGCTACTGTGAATTTCAAATGATAGTGCCTCTAGCTGGGAGCGAACCCGCGCCGTCAAAGCGACAGCGCCTAGCCCTGCAATTACAGCGACGCAACCAATTGAGCTAACCGGGAAAACCACAAAAAATGTTGATCGGATAGCCCTGATATACTTAACCATCACAGCATGACATCGGTAACGGGTTATTTTGCTGATAACAGTATTGATTGTATGTACGGGGAGACGTTTTACGGCCGCCACACTGCACAAATAGCGCGACTGTGAATTTCAAATGATAGTGTCTCCAGCTGGGAGCGAACCCGAACCGTCACGGCGACAGCGCCTAGCCTTGCAATTCCAAAACATTTATGCTCTACAACTGATTTTATGCAACCAAGCGCCAGTGTATCTCAATAGAACAAAGGGAATCGAAAGCAAAACGATTTATTATTTGTATATAATTTTTAACCACTGAAACTTATTATAATATAAAACGCCATGTTTTAGTATGCGATTTAATTTCCCAACAGATCTTGTTATTGATATAACTTGTTGACTAATTCTTTATCTGACTAAAGGCTATTTGTTGTAAAAGATAAACGTTTCGATAAAATATTTTAAAATGAAATAAACGTTCTCGTTTTATTTCTCAAGCTTTTTCATGGATAATTACTGGTATTTTATTAAACTCAAATTTCTGTTTAGTCGAGCGATAAAGATAATGCTCTTACCCAAGTCCGAAAGGACAGTTCTGCGAACCCTTGTACCTAGTGTCATCACACTGGAAGAAAACGATAACGGGTGTGTAAACGTGTCGGTAGAATCTACTGAGAACCCTATGAAAACAGGGGCATTATTAATTATCGCTTGTTGTGTGCCTAGGATCACTGATGTGGTTCCGGATGCAATGTTTACATTTTCCCATTGCATTAGTCCATATCCGTATATGTTGAATGCGTACGTAGTTCTACCATTGGTCACAACGACAACTTGAAAAGTCGAAGTCTGAAATAACGAGATTTCCATTGTTTAGATAGGTTAAAATGGGATAAAAAGCCATGTTCCCCCTTCAACATATAAATCAAAAAGTACATCATAACACTATTTGTTAACATTTAAGATAAGTATAAACAATATTTCGATGTTAATTATACATGTAATTATCGTCAATTACATTCAAACATAACAAGAAAAAACCTTTTTATTGTCGAAGTCGATCCTGGAACTTCTCGTGTCTGTCCATGTTGCAATCAGAACAAAAACTGTTTCAAAATCTGTCACTCCTCCGAATTTCTTAACAACGCCTTCAATGTATGCTATAAGTTCACTGTTTTCTTGCAATCGCGGATATGAATTAAGTATGTCATACGTTCTGTAGTAGACCGGGCCGGAATTAGGAATGTCTATTTCTGCATGAAATGGAGCCAATATTACTTTTGTGTTGAAAGTACTCAAAATATTCTGTTTCTTTTCAGGAGGTGTTGGGTTGCCATACATGCTATCGAAACTAACTATTCCATTGGAACATACCTGTAATAAATAAATAATTGTATGCCTGCTGGGAATCGAATATATACGGTGACAGCGCCTAACAGCATAATGCCGATATGTGTTTCCAGTACTGCCCATGAACAGGCTCAATCATACCGAGCCTGCAGTATTTTCATGCATTTTGTGATCGGTGACTCTCTTTGTCATAAATTTCTAAATTGGAGCTAGCACGGACAAATCCCCACAAAAGGTACACAGAAAAACCTTGAATAATGTTGTCATTATGTAGCTCCGGAAACCAATTTTACCAGTTATATACTGATTACAGTACTGACTAATTTATACGGAGCAGCTTTCTACGGCCGCCTAAATTTATCATTTATATTTAAGGTAAGATTTATTTATACGTATGAGATTACTTTCTTTAGGATCTAGATTTAAATTTTATTAAATTAATTTAATGTGCAAATATTAAATTTTCAAATTGTTGACTTTATTCGCTGAATTGAATACGTTTGCACAAATCCAGTCACTCACTCATACAATCACATTTTATTAATAAATAAAAGAGTTGACCGTTTCTTGTTCGAATAACATAATTACGTTCCTTTAGATGTATTAACATATTTCAATTTATTAAAAAGTGAAAAACCCAAAGGTTTATAAAATAAAAATGACTGTACCAGAAAATACCAGTGAAATTGGACTGAGAATAATAAGAATTTAGTTAATTATTGTTGCCAGACTACTTGTTGTTTAAATAATCCAATCACAATTAAATCCCTCTTTTGTATTTTTTAATAACTCAGTAAACCTTTAAAGTCAATTTTTTTACTTTTGTCATTGTTTTTAATAACATGTTTGATAACGTCATTAACAATAACAATGCCAATACACATCTAATTTATAATAACTCGAAGTATAAAAAAGTAATATATACATATCAGGAATCGCCACACTCACAAAACACAGCAAACATTTTAATATTGATAGCCACCAAACACGAGTAATATAAAAATATTGCAGGACCTGGCATAGTTTGATTGAATCTGTTCACGGGCAGTAATGGAAATGCATATAACTGTCCACGGTTACTAGCCCTGGGTTGAACGCAACTAAATATTTACACCAGTTAATAGTGCAAGTTGCTTTTTATAATAATACTAAATCATTATAAGAGTTTAAATACATTACTAAATTTTATTCCCAGAAGGGTTTCAAACGCTGCATTGTGGTCCAGGAGTACACTGTTATGTATTCAATGCATATAAAGTATATATAAATTATATTATTTTTTGTTGGTTTTGGATTCACTTACGTGTAAGTCAGCATGTTTATTTTGAAATAAAGGTATCCCAGGACGAAAGTTAATTCTTGGTCCACAGGATGGTGACTTTGGTAAAATTTCATCGCCTTGGGCAATGCCGTATGGTAGTAAAGGCACTGCAATGATAAGATTAAAGTTTATTAAAAATACACAACAACTTTTCTAAGTACACACTATTTTCCTCCCGATATTTTTCATATTTGTAAGAACGTAATTGTAACTGTAATACCTTTTATTTGACACTTAAGTCTTCATTATACAGTGTTAAGTTTTTGACTTCCAGAATGCAAGTGCATTTCGAAGACTCTGGCAGATTTAATTCAAGGGAACTTAAATTCTGAGGAATATCAGCAACAAGTCCTTGATCCGATTTTCCTTCCGCACCTTCAAGCAATTGACAATCTGTATGGTCTAAACTTGGAAGGCGTGTACGAAATGAGCTAGGATTCCCAAAGGATTCATTCAGAACTTTATAATCTCAATGCTATCAAGGTGGTGATACGCAATATTAACTGATTTTGTGAATTTGTATTCTATGGGTGCCACTATTCGAAATGATCGTGAGCAGTCAGTTTGCTGTTATTTTGCTTAATGTTTTACAAGTAAATCAGTTAGTATTTATTGCATGTATTATGGAAAGTTTTAGAGCAATAGATCAATTATCAAGCCCCAGGACGAAGGTGTATACTTAGAAAAGTTGTTAAGTGTATATTTATTTAGACAATTAGATATATAAGCATAAACATGATAAAGCTTCTTGTAATAATAATAATAATAATTATTATTATTATTATTATTATTATTATTATTATTATTATGTATTTTCTGTATTTTCGTCTTCTTCGATTCTTCGAGACTGTTGTTCTTATTTCTCCTTCAAATTTTCTTCTATTCTCTCTTTTCTTTTCTTTATCTTTGTTACACAAACATCAAGTATTATAATTATGTTGACTTATTGATTATTTTTATATTTACTTATTCTCTAACAGTTGTTTAAGCATGTGTTTCTCGCCAATTTTTACTGTTGTTTAATATTGTTTGTCTGGGGATTCGACATCTTGTAGTATGTTGTTTTTTATCCTTTGTTTACAAGGTGTAAGGAAAATTTCAATTAATTGTGAATGAACTTTCTATGTGTTTATTATGTTCATACATTTCTATTTTCATATTTGCATGTGTTCTTAATATTCGAATGAAAAAAACATATATGAATATACACTACTCTAAGTTCTAAGTGGACACTTGATAAGTGTTGGTTTTTGCAAACTATTTGATTGAATCTTTCCAAGTAGTGTAAATTACAAAGAATGAGTATCAATATTCTATAAACGCACATAAACAAATTTACATTTGCTTATTTCGCGGTTTATAACGATATGTAATAACGCGATTAAAAGAAAATAGCATTTTAGCTCGCTTGTGCACAGAAAGCAATTCTCAAGTTAATATTCATTGCATCCGCCATCATGTGTGATCATTTTGTCATCTTTCTATCATTAAAATTTAATGCAAATTTTAAAGGAACTGTTGTAGTTTGCCATTCCATTGCACTGAAATAACTTCCTGTAGCTTCGTAATGGTTTGTTAGGCACGATAAGCCAACACATTTCTCTCTTTTATCCATTACGTGTTCAGCTTGATTTCAAGGAGAAACTTTAATTTTTCTCACATTGAGCCAAAAGTTTTTGAATGGTCTACCACTCTTGGACGATGCAATTCTCTATGAAAGATGTGTGAAAGCCTTTCAAAATGGAACAAATTGTATTAAATTTTGTACAATTGACCAGTATTCTGACACCCGTTTAAAATCTTGACCAAAAAAGCGTCACATTCGAATAATTCGACTTTGAAGTTTAACGAATTTCTATTAATTTTAGTTTTAGATCATTGATAATTTAAATCTTATCGAACTTATGACATACAAATATTTTCAAATTTACGTTCTTTTACGTTAATATTCAATGACGTAATTGAGTAATGTCAGCGTTTAACGTATGCAGCGTTATCAATCTAGAACAATTATAATTATTTTTTTCTTTTAATGACAAATATGCGAAAAATAAGGTATTTATTTTGCCTTAAAGAAAAACATCATATAACAAATTTAAAGTTCAGCCAGTTAAAAACATTTTAATGGAACTTTAGTGGTCTTCAGTCGTCAAACATTCCATCGTATTTCATATAAATTTTGGTGTGTGTTTTTTTTCGATTGTCAGGCATCGGTGAATACGTGTAAAACAAAATCGATTGTAAAAATTATCAATTTCAATTGATGCACGGGAATAACACAATCATAGCGTGTCGGCGTGGATGACGTAATACGTATGCATATGCACGGTTTTCAACTGACTAATTATTGTTTGGTCGTATTTGACATAATGTTAAATTTTCTTTCAATAAGAATAAGTTTAAGTTGAGATACTGAAAATTGAAAAGATTGCACTTAGAAATCTAACGACTCATATTAAACCATTCAAAATCGTCTTGCATTTAAGCACGGTGTTGGTCAGTACAACTGCATGCCCTATCAGAGTTATATTCTAAAATAGACTTTAGTTTTTTTCTTGGGACTTCGATTTCTTAATTTCATGATCATTTTTTGTAGAAATACTTTTACAATCAAGAATTCTTAATTTTCTACAATTGATTGAAATAACTTTTTTTCATTGAATGGTTTTCTTCAATCAAGATACATACATTTGCTTTCAACTTTTACATAAATAATTAATCTTCCGAAGGAAAACAAAATCAAAAATAATACCATGAACAGAAACTTAAAGCAAGTCCTTAACACTCTCTCTAAAAATTTTCCATGTAGATATTTATACCACAAAAATGAAACAACAACAACAACTTGGAGATGTTATTGCTGAATTACTTACTGACGTCGCATGTGTACGTCCGAGATTCATGAATGCCAGTTATGCACATGCACACATTTTTTTTGCAGACAGCACCATCTGACAAACAAAACTCGTCTCCTTGACAACTGCCACCAATGTTTGCTGTAAATACAGAACAATATGTAAACTGAACATTGTGGATACAATGGACAATTCTATCAATAAACACATTTGTAGTCAGATAAGTATTAAGTTTACAATAATGCTATTAAAGACAAATCGGATTCAAAATTACTGTGGAAACATATTAAAACTGTGTCCTCTGATGATATTCACAAACCATGTTCATTGCCATCTACATTAATATTTCACGGTAGCACTTTAACTAAGGAACACGACATAATAAATGCCCTGAATTGTCATTTTATCAATATTGCTGACTCATTAATAAATTCAAACTTGTGTATCACAGATTTCAATGATTTAAAACTTTATCTAGATGAAAAATTGAAATATAAAGTCTTTACTATAAAATTAATTACGCCATTTGAGGTTAAAAAGATAATAGATTCATTTAATATAAAGAAGGCTACTGGGCCTGATGGCATTGGACCACGTATTTTAAAAATAAGTTGTGATTATGTTTCGTCTGCTATTGCGAAAATTATTAATAATTGCATAGTGTTAGGCGATTTTCCCAACAAGCTGAAAGAGGCAGCAGTTCTTCCTCTTCATAAAAAAGGGCAGAGAGAAGACCCTAATAATTACCGACCGATATCAATTTTAAACACTATTTCAAAAATTATTGAACGCCACGTGGAAAATCAATTGCATGAGTTTTTGCAATCTACAAACATTTTACACAAGACGCAGTCTGGATTTAGGAAAACCCATTCATGCCAAACAGCCCTTGCATACCTAATTGATAACTGGATGACAGATATTGATAGTGGTAAACTAGTTGGGAGTGTTTTCTTAGATCTTAGCAAAGCATTCGACATGGTGAGTCATGAAATTCTTCTGCATAAACTAAAACTTTATCACTTCGATAACCAGGCGTTAAAATGGTTTAAATCTTATCTAACAGATAGACACCAATTTGTCAAGGTTAATAATTTTGAGTCACAAAAACTTCGCATCAAGTCCGGTGTTCCCCAGGGCTCTATTCTAGGTCCTCTGTTATTTTTGCTTTATGTCAATGACCTACCTTTATCGGCACCAGAATCTAATCTAGACATGTATGCAGATGATTCAACCTTACATTGTTCTGCAAAGAATGTTTCTGATATTCAAGAAAAACTACAAAAAGATCTTATTAATATAAACAACTGGTGTTCTTTAAACAGCATGGCATTAAATCCTGCAAAAACTACTTGCATGCTCATTGGTCAAAATCTAAGATTGAAACGTTCTGCTCCTCTAAATGTTTCAATAAATCAACTGCAAATTCAAAATGTTGAAACTCGGATTATTTTAGGTGTTGCCGTTGACAAAAACATGAAATGGTCAACACAAATAGACAATGTGTGCAAAAAACTCAAGTCAAAATTATATTTGTTTCACCGCATATCAAAATATCTCACTCATGAAATGAAAGAAATGTTTTATAATGCTTATGTTACTCCAATAATAGATTATGGGTTAACTACATGGGGAGGATGCTCAAAAAGACTGTTAGATAAGGTCTTCAAATTTCAACATAAATTTGCAAAACTGATATTTCCTAAACTAGCCAATGTGCAACGGTTAATTCTTTTTAAAAGCATAAACTGGTTACCAATAACAGACCGCTTTAAATACTATATTGCTATTCTCGTTTATAAAACTATTAATAATTTAGCTCCTTCATACATGAGAGAATTAATTCATACATGTAACAATGAAAATTACAATTTGCGATCCCAAAGTAATAACTAGTTGTTCTAAAACCAAACACAGAATACCTTAAAAAGACATTCAGTTACTCTGGAATGGTGATCTGGAATACAATACCAGCTTCAATAAAATTTATATCGAAACTTGAAATTTTTAAAAAAACATATAAAACCTACTTGCTAAAAAATATTTTGTCTTCTTAGAACACTGCTCGGTAAATGTGTGTGATTTTGTGTGTGTGTTTTTTTTTTTTAATTTAATAATTATTTTTTATTATTGATATTATTATATTATTGTTGTGTGTGCTTGTGTGTAGTTAGATGGCCTCTTGAAAATAAGTTTTGTATATTTGTTATTTGACTATGTATGAAACTTAAGAGTTTTACCATCTTTAAATAAAGAATTTATTATTATTATTATTATTATTATTATTAAGTGTTTGTGTGTGCTTGTAAGAAACCAACGAAATAAAATGTGTGTTTTTAATTCAAATAAATATGAGTTAAGGTGTTATGGAAGTCTTCATTACACTGTCATGGATAAAAATATAAAATTATCAAAATACCTCTAACGGCTAAATGCTAAACGTTTAAATAAAACTACACAATATATATTATTAATGTATCTTTTTTAAATACGTAAAGAATAGTTAGAATTTAAAGAAAATAGCTTGGCCTAACAATTAACTAAAATTCGTTTAATCCTAACAATTACTAAACAACACAAAACATTGATGTAAATGTCAACATTAGTAATGCAATACTGACAACAAGATATGAGGTCCTGTTAAAGATCTTTCAATTATTAAGAGAGAAATCAACTGGTTTTTTTTCTATTATCATCTACTTTCGCGACCAGAAAAAACAAGGTAGAACACGATTTTAAAAATATCGCATATTGTAAACGTTTGTTAGTCAAAAGACATATCCGCTACAACACGAATCAATTTGGAAGTGCGGCACTTAACATATGACTATTATTACCAAACTTGCATAAGAGTTCAATTATATAACTTGCCGGTAAAGGGATTACATTGTAACCACTGTGAACAGTTTCGAAAAACATAAAAACTTTTAACATATATAGTAATGATGAATGGTCTTACTGAATAAAGAATTGTTTCTGTTAAGCTTCTTCAAACGCAGCTTGGATCTACATCGTTTCAAACGGTGTATAAAAATTGTTTTGATTATCACAAACAACGCCCAACTAGATGACTCTCTCATAAAAATAGACACCAACAGAAATACTTTAATTTGATTGTCCGTATGCATGATAATTTTTTAAACGCACATACTTTACATTTACTTGATTGGTTGTAAAACACACCGGAAAACCCTCCCTTGCAACAAAATGAAATAAGATAACATGACAATCTTAACCTCAACCTTATGTCAGATTTCGGATTAAATGTTTCAATATGATTTATTTAGAAATGTTGAAGTTGTGTGATAAACAAGACCACCTTTCTCTTCTAAAATGATAGTTTGAGCAATAATGTACATTCGCGGTAAACTATACATAGAAAATGTAGCGTGTACAGTACCCTCCGCAAGAATTAAGAAACAATTGCACGCCCTTAACATATAACTAACAGAGTCTAACAAATCGTATGTCACCATAATAAATCAGTTATTTCAATTTATTTTAAGCTTTTCAGTGAATTATAGAATTTTCCCGGTGAAATAAAAGTGGTATTTCACTGTTTTCAAACAGTGAGATATCATTTTTATTTTAAATGATTTTTCCACGTTGGTACCCAAACGCACATAACATACCAAATGAGAACGTTTAGAAAACGGGCTCAAACTTGTATATTTGATGTCATTACGTCACGTCATAAACAAGCGGTTTTGGCGCCATTTCTTGTAACTTTTCTGTCACATTCACGCAAATTTTACTCTAAATGCATTAAAATAAAAAGAAAATTTGTTTTTACTAGTGAAAGATAGAAATATATTTCTCTCGCCACTCGTGAAACTACGAATTCCGGAGCTCACTCGGTGAAATATATTTCAATCTTACACTGGTAAAAACAAATATCCTCTATATCATGAATAGATCTGTTCGCCTAACAAGCTTTTACAGACTTGCCAACAGACTGATAAACATGATGACTTTAGAACCCGACAATTATATTTATGGGGACGTAATCCCGGCTAAGACAAGAATCTTAACATTTCTTATATGGTTCTTTCGCCTAACATATCATTTTCGGAAGCTATACTTCTCTTTAACCAATATTGGAAAAGGTTGCACACTTAACGATGATAAAGAAATGGCTACTTACATTTTGCTATGCAAACAGGCGGACGTGAACTCCACTCTCCGCTCGCGCCACATTGAAGTGTTGCATTTCCAACAAGAAGATATCCAGTTTTGCAGAAAAACTTTATTTTAGAATTGTATTTTGTTCCTTCTGTTATGTACAGTGTTCCATTGGCCGGTGCCGACAACTGGCCACAATCTAACAGATACAACAAAAAACAAGTACAAAATTTATAATGACAAAATTGTTTGTAACTGCATTATTTATTGACATGATTTTTAAACTCAACTACTTTTAGAAAACATAAAACCGTATGTGTAAATAACATTTTCTAATTGTATTGTAACAGTTGATTAATTACATGGTGTACATTTAGGTTAAACAGAAATGTAACCCCTGATTTTGCAGATCGGTTCATCACTCCATTTTCCACCGTCCTGGCAAGTAATGACTGCATCACCGAGAAGTTCGTATCCAATGTTGCATCCCACTCTCGCTGTATCTCCAAAGAGAGTTCCTTGGTTATAAATCAACCATCCTCCCTTTAATGTCAGATTACCACAATCTACATAATAAGAAAAATGTTGACTTCAAAAATGGAATTTTCGTACTGAGGCCTTATCCATATAGTTTCTTTTTATTTGGTACTTTCATGCTGTTGAAAACGTCGAAAGACAATTGGAAACAAATTCATTAGGCGCGAAAAAAAATAGCATGATACAACAAGTTAAAGCGTTATTTCTAATAGTCTGTATTTCATGCTTTGATTTTCTAATTGTATTGTTGAGATATTGTTGAAATTGTTATTAAATAATTTAAAGAAGATCAGAAATAAATAAATTTCATCTTAATGTTTTGAATAAAAAGCACGTGTAGTTAAAATATAAGCAACAAACGGCAAACATGTATTGTATAGCGTTCTGCACATTTAGTAAGCAACTCTTTATTACTGGCTTATCTTCGCTCAGTAGTTAAAAAAGAGATTTACGGTAGGCTTCTCGTGATACATTTACAAAAAGTCTGTTCATTTTGTTGTGGAAATCCGTTTATTTTTCTAATATCCGTCCAGACGCTCTTGTCAAGGACAGATTATAAAGTATGATGAGAGTATGAGTTAAAAAGAAATATATAACTGAACTTTGTGGCAAAGTATGTCTCAACCAGACATTTTTTTTATAATTTGACGAAACTAAAAGGCCATATCAATTTCTCGATTTTATTTGTAATGATATTGCCTATACCCGGGAGCGAATCCGCACCGAAACGGCGACAGCGCCTAGCCCTGCAATTCCACCGACGCAACCAAATGAGCTAACTGGGACAACCCCCAAAAAGGTTGATCGGAGAGCTCTGATATACCATATCGTCACTACAGGACATCGGTAACGGGTTATTTTACTGAAAACAGCATTATATGAACGGGGAGACATTTTTGCAAAATCAAACTATTCAGAATTTTCTTTGTTTCAGACGCGACACGAACATTTAAATTAGTTTTAATAATTCACAAACATTTTAAATTATTCATACTTTGTCTTTGGCACGACAGCGTGTCATTCCATCCATGCTCAGTACACTGAAGAACAGATGACCCTACTAAATCATAGCCTTGATTACAATGCGCTGAAGCTATTGCACCCGTAGTGGTTCCGTTAGATGTATCAACCTTGCCATTCGGTAGATTAACCGGTCCGCAATCTAAATACGCATACTTGCCATGTGATGTATATATAAATATAAATCATAATGACAGAGGTAAGAATTACGATGGTTTAACGAGTAGACAGAGACTTGTGTTGCTTCGCTGCTGAAGTAATAATAAATATCAATATTATGCAACGCCTTTGTTAAACTGGTTCACCATGTTTATTTAAGTTAAGAAATAACGTTGTTATAAGCGTTTCAATCAATTTAACATTTCGGCTTATTACAAGTAAAAATATACGGGAGAAATTTCATTTTGAAAAGACAAACACCAGTCACAATTTTGGATTTGAGGTGATCTAGGTATAGAAAAAAAACAAATACAGAAGTTGAGCTTAAACGAACCAGAACTATCGCAGATTGGAGATCCACTCCAGGATCCATCGGCTTGGCAGGTTACGACATTGTCACCAGCCACTTCAAACCCGACTTCACAAGATATCAATACAACAGCTCCGTACGTGGTCAATGTACTATTGCGTATACCTCGAAATGGTGTTGGATCACCACAGTCTGATACAGAGTAAGCCTTTACAGTAATGTCTTAATGCATTGATATATATTTATACTGCCAAATACCTATTATGTTTTAGTAGAAATTATAAATATGTATTTATTTTCAATAAAACAAGTTAAATACTTAAATTCAAGCATTCAAATTAGGCGAATATTTTTTACCTAAGAGTTGACCTAAGCAGCTTGACAAACCAATACATCAATATATTTGATGGGCAATGGTAATTCATAAATTACCCAGCTAGTTGTTATTTGAAATGATAGTGCCTCTAGCTGGGAGCGAACCCGCACCGTCACGGCGACAGCGCCTAGCCCTGCAATTCCCGCGACGCAACCAACTGAGCTAACCGGGACAACCCCAAAAAAAGGTTGATCGGATAGCCCTGATATACGCAACGATCACTGCATGACATAGGATATTTGAGTTTAATATAATAGTGTGAATATACGAGGTATCTAATATGAGCACTAAACATAATCTGTTAACAACAGAATAACACATTTAAAACAGGGGTATGGGCAACGGATCGGGTAATATTACACCCTAACGGCAATATATATTTATCCTAATATAACCTTTCAAGAAAACAAATAACTATATTAAACTGATACATTAATATATTGATTTTAATTGACGGCTGTATGTTAAAAATGATTTGATTAAGAAACTGTTGACTTGTATGATTCAGTTTTCGATAAAAAAGTATGTGGATTTGGTATCTTTGTGCTCAATGTAAAAATTAGTGTTCGCATTGTGTTAACGTGAGATCTTAAACTGTAGCAAATACTTACCAAGCAGTTGGCATTTAGGCCAGGTTTCCCATGTTCCATTTGTTAGGCACGACACAATAGTGGTTCCTCTTGGAATATATCCATCGTTACATACAACGGAGGCTTGCATTCCAACTGTGGTTTGATTTTGGTTAAGATCAACAGTAGCGTTCGCTGGATCCGGTAGTCCACAATCTAAAATTTGTGAAATGTATAAACATTGTCATCTTTACTAAGTACACCTTAACTTTGTCTCAAAATAAATAAATACCATTTAAGTTTATGGACATTAGTAAAAAGAATACACAAGATAATAACTTATACTAATAAGGCCCTTTCTTAAAACTTACGTGATACGGTTTATAAGATTTATTCGTACTAAGAGACTCATGACCTTGATTACTGATTGTCAATTGCTGGAAGTGCGAAATTTCCCGAATAAAGAACAGGTAGCGGGGTGCATGGAAGAAGTTTTTTTAATCAGAAAAAATAAGCTAAACAAACAACACTATAATCATATTATGTTGTATTTAATTTACAGGCCTAAGCACGAGGAGGAATTCTATATATTATGCATGTTTAACAACTTTTTAGAATTGATAATGGTCAATGAAAGAGTAATATTGGAGGAGGTGAAAATGGTCAAAAGTAGCTACAGTTACAGACGATTGAGACCAGCAGTAACATCATAGACTTTGGGGGCTTTGGAGGAGGTCGTCAAGACCTTTCAATGCGCGCAACCTCCCGCCTATCCTAGATCTAATTAGTTCCTCTAATAATTTATTGAACAACAGAGTGACTTAGGTTAGGACGTGTTACATACTAGTCATAATGAATATTAAAATCAATTCAAAATTTTAATCAGTGAATAAGAATATTTTTAAAATATCGACCTTATTGTAATATCGAAAAATCAAGTTTAGTTTTTTACTGATTATTTTCGAAAACACGTTAACTGTTAAATAAACCATTAGTTGGAATTTATCATCATTTCCCTTAAATTGTCCGTAATATTGTTTACTTATTTATCATTTGTTGTTTCATTGAACTCACATACTCTTTAAAAAAGCGCATCCACGCCAGAAATAAGTTAGACGTTTAAATGTGGAAGTGTCTGTTCTTGTCCAATATTATTTTCTTGAAACAGAATTCTGATTTTCCCTGATTATTGTTTTTTCGATATCTGTGATCTTAGAAATTGAGTGTTTTCATTATTCGAGAGTCTGGCAGCTGAAGAAGACATGTAAACATATTGACATACATTTAGGTCTTTATCATTAAAATTGGAATATACTTTATGTAAAGTAAGTTTTTACCTCGAACTTTACAGTTTGGAATATGTGTCCACATTTTAGTTGACTGACAGATGATAATGGAGTCTCCAATCAAGTCATAACCAGGCTTACAAGATATGCTAACGATTGCTCCAACAGTTGTGTTCGTTGAATTTCGTGCACCATTTAGGGGTGTTGGGTCACCGCAATCTGTAATCAGATACAAATGTACGTTTATCTATGTACGGAATTGATTTATATAAATATATTAATATTGAATAATATTATTGCATTTTTATTTTTGAAAATCCTGTAGGCTCCCATCAACAAATAGACTGAG
This sequence comes from Corbicula japonica, assembly GCA_038501625.1. NCBI lineage: Eukaryota > Metazoa > Mollusca > Bivalvia > Venerida > Cyrenidae > Corbicula > Corbicula japonica. The sequence continues at coordinate 142,124 of JAZAYU010000638.1, read as the reverse complement.
CCATATATGAATATATATTTTTAATGTCACAAATATATAAAAATTGATATAGAACATCTGTTTAAAGTTTTTAGAAGCTTCTTGAAAACTTCAGGGAAAAACTTGATGAAAAACATATGTATATAATATATAATGTGGGTTCCTTTCCACAAAGTGCATGTGACCCAGTTTTGCCACCCTATTTATAGTTTGATGTATTTTTGAAAATGTATTATTTTAACCAGGTTATTTCAACAAACTTGTGCTCATATTCCCAATTCTTAAGTAAATGGTCAAATTAATAAAATAGCCGATAGCAGATTAAGGCTTTTTTTTTTTGGTCAGGCTTATACAGCACTTTCCTCCATATGGCATGTGCAAACAGTGTAGATCTTGATCAGTACATCTTATCAGGATGTGCATTGTTCGTTTTCTTCATTTATTTGGTTATTTTTTATCAAAGATCAAACAGAAAACGAACAATGCAGATAAGATCCTGATTAGACAGAGCAGATGTTCTAGCTGATCTGGATCTACAATCATTACATGTGATAAACTGCGTATGTAGTTATGACATTGTTGAAAACTATTTCTATCAATATAACTTTCTCCTAATAATTTGCATTTTTTGCAAACATTCACGTGCATTTCCAAAGGTATGGATAATTCCATTTAAATTTCCATAGCAACTTATATTGACAATTCCTGTGAGAAAATCTGAATGTCTAGGATTATTCTAATTACTCCATTAAGCGTTGGAACGTAATGACAAGGCACATATCTCGTTATGAATGAAATATAAGTCCAACCGCTGCCAATTCATTCAACCTGTACAATAATGGTATACAATAATGTATATCAACCCTTTCCTCCATATTTATATACCTCTAATTCGGAAGAGCAATTTGATGTTCGCTACTTGGTCAGAAATAACCTCATGAATTTAAGGATCTAAACTGTTTGCTTTCTGATTCATTAGGTTTTTTCTGACCAAAATGCGACCACTGCAGATCCTGTCAACAAGAGTAATCATTTTGGCCAAGAACATTGCATTACAATTCAGCTCATTGCATACATATTACCATCCTAACAAAAATGTCTGGATTAAGAATTATAAGATACCTATTTCTGCATACCCAGGGTTTTTTTAAGGGATTGATGATGCGGCCCTAAGCCTATCGAGAGGGGAAAATTCGTGCCTGATTTATATAAGCTACAATCTTTATACTTTCTTCTTTTTGGCTGTGTGGGGAGGCTGTGTCTTCTGGATGCGGCCATTCCTGATATGTATATTTCACTTTTCATGATTAACCAAAGTGGTTACAGATTGCTTGGCATTAACGCTTAGGCCTGTGACAGAAAGTGGTCATGAAGGTTTGGAATTTAATAAAATGTTTGTTGAAGATTTTAGAGAGGTTAGAAATATGACTAATAAGTAACCGTGTAAAATTTTCAGATGACGCATCATTGCATCTTTAAACCATTTCCATTTAAACGCGGTAGCGTTTATTCTTATTATTATCTAATGGTGTCTACATTGTTTGCTTGCGGCTTTTTACATTTGAATACATGTTTCTATTTTAGGCTAGTTAATATGTAATATGTTTTGCATATATTGAATGGTTTAGATTTGCAAAAATCAAACCCCTAAAACATGGTCATGCGTTGTCGCACTGCTTACGCTTCAACAATCCGTGGGAGGAGACTCATATTTAAGAAATTTTAACAAATATGATAATTATGTATGCTTGACTAATGAATGTTGATTAGTTTGCTTATTGCATTTTAAAATAACTGTTGACTTCTTAAAATGGGTTTAATATAAAACATGAAAAACTACATAAACTGCAAATGTATTAAATACTGTCAAGCACGTTTTACCTATATACGTGCATATTGGTAAATCGCTCCATTTTCCATTTGATGCACAAACAATAGTTGAGTTTCCTTGTAACACATATCCCATATTACAATGTATTTGTTGCACGGAACCAACATTTGTAGACGACGTGTTCGAATTTCCGTTAACCGGAGTAGGATCCCCACAGTCTAGTAATAAACCAGCAAAATCATAAATACGAGTTAGCGTATAAATGTAACATAATGTCTCAACCCTGAGAATAAAATATTCGTTAGACTACATCAACAGGAATTGGAGTATAATGATGCCTTTTATTACTTTTCGCTCCAAAGTAGAGGCAATGTTTTAAACAAGAATATATAGGTCGTCCTAAATAAATAGCGTTGTACGTTGTACATTTAAATACGTGCCATAACCAAATGAAGCAATTAAATTGGCGAAATCCAATAAATTTATGCGCCATTTTCGTGCAAAAACTATATGTTCTTATGGTCTGATTCATTTTATGTTTTTTTGTATTATTATAATACGAATGTGAATATTAAGCTGGAAAACTACAATAATATTTCAAATTTTATTGAAAATATTCAATTATGACGAGGCACCCAAAATAATTAAACGTTGTGTTAGTAATATATATTTTCAAATAAATTTTTGAAGTAACTGGTCAGGCAAGCTAAATACAACATTGCACATCACATTGTACATGACTTGTACGACCATAGCGATGTTGCAATATTGTTGTATGTGCAATGTGGCAGCCATGCAAGTATACCCATGCATGCATGTCGGTATCCTGAACAGCATTATCACACACTGATGTTAAAGTTAACAGTGTTTTCTTTCTATTTGCGATGACTCAGTGATAGCTTGTGCAGAATTATGCAGATTATTCGAAATTTCAAGTTTTCAATTTATTACATAGATTAAGAACATAAATAAGAAAGTCGAAAGTTTGAGTCTGCATTTGTAATTTGCATATGTCTTTTAAAAAGATCCAATTGATCTACCGGTGCAAAGGACTGACACATCTTCAAAATGGTTACAGTTGTCGATAGTGATATAGGTGCAATTGTTAATGTGGATTGCTTGTGGATCACATCTAAGGTCATCAACGAAAATAGGCCCGGTTCCAGCACCAAAGACAGACCGTCTGTAAAACGTCTTTGCTGGTCTGTAAAGAAAATAAGATTTAAATGTAAGTTATAATATTGCATACACAATTTATTTTGTTTTCTCTGGGAGATATAAGTTGAGCTTTCACTTAAAGGTGTAATTATTCCGCGATTCCGTTTTGTCGGAAGACACATGACATTTATGTCAAAGTTTTACTTTTAAATTATTTAACCTCGAGGTTTTGACTTCTCTTACACCTTAAACATGTACTAACCACTTGAAACTTGTGAAAGTAATATAACAATAGCTATTTTTAAAACTGCTGAATTTTAATTGCAACATATAATTTAAAAAAACACACCAAACTCGCCAACTTTTAATACATTCAATCCGTTGAAGGTCGTTGAGCACGATACTTAATATGCACAATGTTAATAAGTTCTTCTAAAATTTCCTTTGTTTTAATATTTCGGCCAGTTTTGAGATGGGTGGTTTCAATTTCCCAGCCAGTATAGATTTGGATATTGGGCAAACCCATTTTTTATCTGGGGACCATACGCCGCTGAACATGGAATGGTATTAATCTGAAAATACCGCATTGAAGGTTCCATGTCCACCGCCGTATGCACACCATTGTTTGGGATGGTCAAAATTGTACTGTTTATTGGTGTAAATATTGAGTTGCGCTCAACCGGCGCTAGGCGGCGTGGGCAGTGATATGCATTTCTATTACTGTCCATGAACAGGCTCAACCAAACCAAGCCTGCAATATTTTCAAATTTTCATATTTATCGTTTTGGATGGCTTTCAAAGTTCCTTTTTTTATTTCAATAAAAACATTCGCCAAGTTCATTTACACTTCATGCCAAATGAAATTATTTTTTAAAGTTGTATGTCAGTTTCTTGAAATCTCTAGAAGAAGTTCTCGTCAAATGCATTTTTTCTTGTCAGATGCATTTTGCAACAGACCGCCGAATGACTCACCAACCACGCGGATAATTTTCCTATATACCCTTTTTTAAGTTGGTTTGTGGAGCTATAAAATGGTTACAACAAACCTTTATTATAAAGTTTATAATATAAATTATTTTAACAAGTGTCATCTGCGCCTATTAATGAGAATGGATCCTTCGAGATAATGCTGTTTTATTAGGAACAAAATCTGACTTACGGAAAACCTGCCATATGGCACAATACATTTGCTTCATTCATTGTAAAGTTGTGGTCACAAATTGTACCCCACACACCCAGTGATTTTATTTCTACTCTTCCACTTCCAGTCGCATTTCCATTAACAAGTCTTATGCCATCTATTTCTAATGGATATTCTGTCAAAAGAAAATAACATTAAACATTAAATAACATGTTAAGACATAGACTTGTTTACAGAGATTGAAAACACAATTTCTAGAAAGTATAATATGGATAAAGCATACTCAGCAATAATTATTCAAAACCTTGTCTTTACATTGTACGTTTTACCTTTATTCAACACTAATTCTAAAGTTTTGGTTAAAACTATAAAGTATATTAACATTAATATACGTTTGAAATCATAAAAACTACCAGTTTTCTAACATAACATATGCCGTGGTGTGTATTGCGTAATAAATATCCCTGAATGCTAACTGGCCATTTGCATATTGTCACAATTTATGTGAGTTTGCGTTTAAAGTTAATGCTAAACTCAGTTTTTCTAGTCTCTATGTAACAAACATATCGATATCGCGAACATTTTTGCCAACCAATTTAACATCTTCATAAGCATTAAATATTATATCCACACAGCTGCCGACCTCAAAGTTCAACTTAGAAATATAATCTACAGACACACGTTTTATGTGCGATTGATTGTCATGTTGTAATAATTATTTGTGTATATTTTTTTATAAATCTATCCATGAATACAAACAAGTATACACGAAATTGTCATTGCCATCTCATTGTGTTTTTGGAACCAAAAGTTTAGACCTGGCCTTTGTATGTGCTTTTCTTATCAACTTGTTAAAAGAAACTTTGTGCTTTGTTGCGGCTGTAAAAGGTTTCCCCGAACATTCAATCAGTGAGGTTAACGGTTACGTTCTTTGAAGGTCGTAGAGCACGATAATTCTATTCTGTTCAGTTCCGCCCATTGTTTTCTCGTTCAGGGCAAACCGATTTTTTTATCTAGCGATAATACGCCGCTGACCATGGAATTGTATTAGTCTAAAAATACCCCGCTGAAGGTTCCTTTTTCTCCACCATATGCATGCCATCGTTTAGGAAGGATTTAAATTGTACTGTTAACTTGTGTAGATATTAAGTTGCGCTCAATCCGGGGATAGGTGGACAGTTATATGCATTTCGATTACTGCCAGTCAAACCAAGATTGCAATATTTTCATATTTTTCGTGTTCGGTTGCTTTCAAAGTTGCCTTTTCATTGGTTTGTCTGTCGGTCAAAAGAGCCAGTTTTATTTTTTTTTAATAAATAACACATTTAATGAACCGTACATTTGTAGAGATACATATATGTGACAGGCCTCCAAGTGTGATATATCCTGTTCCAAACATTAGAACCCCATCATTAAGGGCAATGCAGTGGATCGAGGTTTATTTAGTACCATACCGAAGTACGAGTGTACCATCTTCACATTAAAGTTTGGAAAGGTTAAAAAGAAAAGTAACTAGGTCGCCGCAGAACACAAAACAAGTCCAAAACGTAACGAAATAAACTAAACGATCTTAGACTATTAAAATTAAAATATGTTCACAGACGGTAAAGTAAAATATATACTCAAAAGAAAAAGTTTAGTCAGTATTTTCGTTTTCGCCCTAAATTTACATTATTGCAAATATCGTGAAAAACATTGAACATATGATTTGTACTCACTCTTCTAATGACATACACGATGATTCGTTAACGAAAACCTTCCTCATTAGACCGTGATTGTGTAAATTCAAAATGCACGAGATGCACGTGCCGATGAAAGCAGAAATGAATATTCCGCAAATTTCGTTTGACATTAAAAGAGTATTTTCCACAATGAAACAAAGCCGGAGTAAAATTTCTGGTAGCTTGCCTTGGTCGCCGTCCTTGCCTAATGGTTAATGACAGAAATATCGCTTTGAGATTACTAGAAGCTTGTTTACATGTTGCTGACGTAGCAGGTCGTTTTGGCTGCCATGAGCAAACGATATATCGTATGCAAGTGTATGAATCTGACAAACTGGCATCGTAAACCACCAGCGTCGTTCAGGTATGAGGTTGAAAACAACGTCCCGCGAAGATCGCTACTTATTGACGTCAACACGACGTTACCGCTTCACACCTGCTTAAAAGTTCGTTAAACATCTAAGACAATCAACGGGGGACAAGAATATTCGTTTGTATCGCTTGAAACCGGATGAGAGCTGCTTGGCTGCGTGCTCGTCGTCCTTACAAAGGTATTCTAACAACACGTCACCACGTCGCACATCTGAATTAAGCACGTCAGGGCAGTCGCTTGAATCATAGATAGTGATTGAACAGGATCGTTTTCACCGCTTAGTCCAAATTTAATCTCAAAGACGATGGAATGATTTGAGTTTGGCGACGTCGAGGAGTAAGGTTTGATCCTGCTAAAGTCTTCTAATATGACCGTTAAGGTGTTGAGAGCGCTATGATCTGGGTTGGTATTTTTTGTAATGGCAAGACAGAACTCAAAAAATAGGGAGTATCTTAAATGCCGCCCATCATTGTGCAGATATCATTATCCCTGTCATTGTTCCTTATATAGTGAACGGCAATGCTTACGTTCTACAGCAGGATAGTGCACGCCGACACACGGCATGTAATACACGAAACGTTCTTGTTGTAATACATTATAAACATTCTCGATTGACAATTCAAACACCTGATCTCTCCCCGAATCAACACATGTGCGACTATCTTGGAAGAAAGGTGAGGGACATTAATGAAGCCAACAACGTAAATGATCTGAAATTTTATCGCACAAGAAATCGGCCCAAACCCCTATACACATCATTCGAACACTCGTAAACAGCATGCAGAAAGAGTTTCTGGCATTTATTCAGGTGGTCATACAAAATATTGACCCCTGTCTTAAATTTTAATCGAATTGAATGGCCTTTTATGACTGTGTTTAGTTAATATTCTTGAAATGCAATGGGTATTAAATGATTTTCGTGGTGAATGTCTTCAATTTAAATGTTATTAATTTTATCGTATCAAGTATTTCTACTGACTAACTTTTTATTCTTAGCATATTTTCAATAATTATACAGAATAAAATGTCTAAAAATATTTTAAAAAAACGTTCGAAATTTCTAAATCCGAAATCTGATTCAATAGAATTAATATACGTTGTCTTTTTCAACAACAACGTACTTGACAATATTTAAAAAAGAAACAATACATACTGTATTCTTCACATTTTCCTGCAGTTATCCATTGTCTCGTTCGGTTGTCACATTCCATTTTTATTGTTCCCACATAGTTGTTGTAATAAGAACAATCGCCATAAAATGCAGAATCATTATACACGAAAAATCCAATATCCCATTGATGATTATTCGGCTGACCACAGACTAGAAAATAGTGGTTTACGTTTATTATGCAGTGTGTAAAAAGAAAGCGAAATATTCAACATAGTAACTCCTTGATCCATGATACTGCTTAAAGTCACGTGTGACCAGTGTAGATCCAGATTGCCCATCAAAGCAGTCCAAAAGATATTTATTGCCTGTAAAGTCATGAAAGCATTACTGATTAAACGCGAACAGTTAAGGTCTAGGTAGGTCTTTCTGCAGGCTCATCTGCATGTAAATGACAAATAGAATATAAAAATTGAAGTTAAAGGTAAAACATGGCATAACTTGCCTCCAGTGGCCAAACACTCTGCGTTGACAAGAAAATATTGAATTGTATTTACGATGTTTCTAACATACCAGATGTTATACCTATTTGATAAGAATATAAAAACGAATAGTATCATCATTTCAGGCATAAGGCTTAAACGTTTAAAGAATGAAAAAAGGCAACTGCACCATCGTCGGGTGACAGCTTCGAGTTTGATGGAATGATAGAATTTTTTGTTTACAAATTAAGTTTAAACGAGATGAAATAAAGGTTAAATATGGTAAGAAGCATGGCGTCTGATGAAGTGTCATGACCAAAATAAAGGTAATATTAACTTGCACATGGTTTTCGTTTATTGGCGTTTATTATAACATCGGTGCGAGATATTTCATGTCAAACTGAAAAATCAACAGCCAGCATCTCAAATACAGGTATCAGTTTTAAAATTTGTTAATAAGATTGAAAAAATGAAACAATTCGAATCGTGAGCTGGAATAGGTTGATATAAGTCTTGTTCGTCACAAAATGGGAGCAACCATTTTCTAGATTAATATGACAAAAAACCTTTAATCAGTGCTGTTATCAGTTATGTCCTGTGAAGGTCGTTAAGCTCAATATTTATGTAATATGTAAATAGTACTTCTAAAATTACTTTAAAATTTGTTCTAATATTTCGGCCTGCTTATAGATAGGTGGTTTCAATATCCCAGCCAATATATATCAATATTGTTCAATCACCCTTCGGATATATTTCCTGCTTTTTAAATTTTGCCTTTGGCGTTGTCTGTGATACGTGTATGCAGGATTTATATTCTCTGATCCCCTGTCAAAATTCCATTAGTTAATGTACTGTTTATTGGTGTTAATATTGAGTTGCGCTCAAGACGGCATGGGCAGTAATATGCATTTCCATTACTGCCCATGAACAGACTCAATCAAACTGAGCCTGCAATATTTTCATATTTGTCGATGGCTTTCAAAGTTCCAGTTTCATCTAGTGTTCTAAATGAAACTTTATGTATGTTGCATATAACTTTAAATGGTCCTGTCTTATTATCTTAATACTTAGCAAATATCATCTGCATGGTCAGAGACATCTATGACAACACGAATGATAACTACTTTATGATTACGTTTTGAGTATTGCCCCGTTCAAGCAAATTAATATGAAACTTAACAAGACATTAAGAACACGGATAAGTGTGTTGTGCTAGAACTGAACTGTCGATACATCTTGCTTTATCTTGTGTTTTGTGATTATCACTCTTTGATGAAGAACTGAATTTAAAAAGAAAAACATTAGTACAATTAAGCTCAGTTTGATTAATCATTTAGCTTATTCGTCACACTATACATGTAATTGCATATATGCAGCCTTATTTGCAGGTGATGACGCATATCTATTATGAAATTCTTAAATTTCCTTTGTCAAATGACGAAAGATAAAGCAAATCCGAAGATTTAACAAAGCTACGAGGGATGATCCAAAATAACGTAGACTTTTGTCATTGCATCTTAATAAGAAACACGTTCGCAATAAATTATATACTAAATTCAATCAGAACACAAACGTAACAAACTGAGCTAAAATATTCATAAATTTAATCGATTTCAAAAGCGCGTCGCTTATTTGAATAACCATGGTAACAGGTAGGCGGCGCACGCCGTTCCCATTGTACTTTATAAAGCATATACATGTCAATTAAAACAAAACTACTAGTGGAAAAAAAGCCAAACTTCGCAACGTCAAAGCACGGTATACAAATGAAGTCATGCCGAAATTTTGCGTCATTCTGACTATGCGTATTAAAAACAGTCAATATTTAAGAGAGCTGTCACCAATGTTAAAACGTCAGAAATGTCGCCGTCAGATCGCCCGCAAATATGCGCTACTATAAAATTATGTCATGGTCTTTGAAAATCATCTCATGAAAAGCTATAAAAATTTAGCAGACGCAAATGAAAACTTCCGTATGCCGAGATCTAGTTTTTAAATGGTACCAGTGTTGTTTTTTTTTTAAGAGCCATAAAATAGGCCTCGGGTAAGGAAAATAGAAAACAAATCGGCGTTACGGAAGTGACGTCAAGCCGGCAGGCAATTGAAGCGGACTAAAGTCTAACTATTGTGGCGCTTTTCGACCTATTCTAGACTGGATGAGGTACCGTGCAACGGATATTGCCGAGCAAATGACATTTTTAAAGGTGTGTTAATAATTAATTAACAAATATGTTTTTCAAAAAATGTTTTTGTTTGGTATTTGAATCATTACGAAGTCATACATTATCAAATAAGAATAAATAGGTTATTTATAATTTTTTTATTACACTTGAGTAAACAGCTTCACAGAGTATGTCCACAATCCCAAGATCGTTATATATTAAAAAAAATACAAATTTGTTATGAGTTATTTTAACAGTTACATGCCCGTGGCTAAAGTACCGCAATATTGTGGGTATTGCATTCCCGGTCGTTTCTTTGGCGGTACGAGCGAGAAGAGGACCACTTTTTTGATTGCCTCATAACCACTTGCGAGACTTTGACCAGCAATGATACACTAATATGTTCGATCAATGGGTTCCCCGGCATCGCATTCCGGTGACGGAGTCTATTTAAAGAAACTTAGAACATACGCCGCTTCGCTAACGCTGCGCCCGTGAATTAACGTCGTTGACGTTATTAGATCTAATTTGACGTGCGCCGGATAGCGGTTAGTGTATGATTTTAATTGTTCATAATTTTTTATGCGATGTTGTATTTTGCTGATATTTTGTAAAAATATGCTGGACATATTCCGATTAAAGCTTGTGTAATTTTATTTGTGGTATTTTTGAATAATATGAAAACTATAACAAAAGTCTACGTTATTTTGGACCATCCCTCGTATGTTTTAAAATACGAGTGTATATTTGTTTTTATAAGAAAGATTGCATGTACTAGGTTAAGAATGTTCCCTTCTTCACCATTTACTACAAAATAAAAAAGCTCGCCATTGTCGAATGCGTGGCAGAACATCAATAACAGAACGTCTAGATTTTAATAAAAATTAAAAATGAGGAAATTAAACGTGTAATCTAAAGCAAAGAAATGTCATTTAGATAATTCAATTTCCTTCTTAAAGTACCTGTGCATAATATGCTGACGTCTCTGTCGTGTGAACACTTGTCAGTTTCGGCGATGCAGTTATCAAGATCATTGTCTCGTTGATCGCAGAATGCAATGTAAATTGGCCCACTGCCAGCCCCATGTGCACTGCCCGTTACAAATCGTGTAGCTCTTGAATGGAAAAAAAACAATATATATTCGACATCCAATAAATCCTTCATTCAACAAATACGAGTATATATAAATAACTGTTTAGGTATCATTGGTATATTATAATCAATTTCTTTAAAAATTATTTTGGAACTTATGCATCTTTTGTAAGTAACTTTTAGCTGGCTTAATTTATAGTATTTTTTAGTTTTTGTGTAGTGCTTTATGATTCAATTAATAGTAAAGTAGACAGTTAAAGACAATTAAATGTTTCAAATTTAATAAGAATGGTTTAGAATATGCGGGAAATTGAGTATAGAAAAATGTATCCCCTTCCTGAAGCCTGACACACTGACCATTCCAAAGCGGTACACTGACCTAGTTTCATTTAGTTGGTCAGTTTGTTCCCTTGTTGATTGCTGTATATATTGTCGAAATTTTGTAATTGTTTTTATACATCTTAATTTCATTAATTTTCTTTCGGGTCTAAGCAAAAAGGTCTAATTGTGGATCTGGCTACTCTTATTTATTTTCAGCTTGATCATGTTTGATGTTAATCAGATTTAATATGGCATATGTAATATCGACGATTATTTCCTTGATGTGACCCAAGAACCCGTTTTTGATATCAGATGACATGATAACAGTACTGAGTACTATATAACCAGGCACTCGGAATTTGGATTAAATCTCGGATATGCTGTCTTGTATAGATATCTGCCTAATATATATGGGTCAGTGAGAATTTCTCCTAGTGTGAATACGCCGCAAAATATGTTTAAAGTATTGACGACAATGACATTTTGCGTCTGGATTTTACTAAACGTATATATTTCAATAAGCGATAAATTTTGAAAAAGTGATATAGAGTTATATTTAGAATAAAAAGCAATCAAATAGCAAACCAAACCTTAGGTGTAGTTCTGCACAAAATAAATCCGCCTTCAGTATATCAAACTTCTGATCGCATATAGTCGCCCATGTTCCATTTACGTTTATTTCAGCACGGCCTTCATAAACATTAGTGCCGTTAGATAGCCTTACTGCAGTGATGTTGACTGTGGGTCCTGAAATAAGAAAAGTTCTCTCAAAAGTGAATTTCCAGTTGCAAATTTGCAGATTTTTAAAACACAGTCTTATTGGCGCTGTAAAACAAAATTGTTATTAAGAACTGAACATGTGCCGAAAATGCGTGCCAGTTGGAACTAAGCACATCAATAAAAAGTTTTGACCACAAAAAGGTATATATGTAATTGTTCTTGTTTTTAAGAATACAGAACGATTCTTTCCAAAGGTTGTAAAGAAATTTGCACTGCCAACAGAGAAAAACCATTCCTAGAATGACAAATGTGATAAAAAGGCAATATATAGTTCTTGACCAATGCCATCTTGTCTAATGTATTCAATGTAGTTTAATGCATGTTCAAAAATGCCAGATGTCTGACAAAATTAATATACCTTTCATTTCGAATTTACAAAAGTGTACACATGTTGTTTACGGATAACGTTGAGGAATTAATATTTGCCTTTCCTTGTCGATTTTTGAACAAATAATTTTCATTTATTTAGAAATTATTAGACACTTGTTAAGAAATACCTTGCTGCATTAGTTTTTATTAATGTAGTTGTATTTTCAAACGTAATGTGTGAATCACAGATAATAGTGCTAAACAGTTTCCATAACTAAATAATAATGCTAATAGTTGTTTTTGATTCCGATACACCATTAGACAGATTAATGTTGTGCAAAAATCTTAAAATAAACAAGATGGCAAAAATAACACGCAAAAAAAGTATCTCAAATCGCAGATGAAGTGGCAAAAACGACTGCTGACTTTGATACGTATTAATTTATTTGCTAATACACTGACTTTTTTATCTGAGAGTGATAGTTTTACTGCACACACTCTACAAAAAACAAAATTTAGAATCGGTGTTGAGCCGAAACAAGTTAAAGTATCAAACTGATACTCTGTATTGGTATTGTATACTGAAGCTGTATTGGTTGCCTAAAACGCACAAAACACTATACAAAGCAAGTTTTATCGCCAGCACTAGTTCTTGCACAACTCAGAAATTAACCGTGCTCTAAACATCTTGTTTTACAACGTAATTAGGTATTGCGAAAAGGTTTTTGAAACCATTGAAAGTGTACTTTGGTCTATTAAAATTCAGGCGACGTTATACAGGAGCTAAAATCAAATAATTTTAAGCGTTTCTCTTTGTCACCTTATGACACATACACTTTTTACACTTTTCCCTCATGATTGAATAATAGACAAGTACACGTTTGCGAGAAAAAAAAAACACCTTAATCGTTTATAATGAACATAGAGCATTTTTACTACGGTGGCACAGAGGGGACATGCCCTACTCTTTTTAATAATCATACTTAATTGTGGGAACGAGATACTAAGTCGCCGGAACTAGTTAATTAAGTCGTATGAACGAGATTCTAACTCGAGGGAACGAGAAAGAAAGTCGTTGAAAAGAGATAATAAGTCGTTTGAACGAGATACTAACGTGATCGAACGAGATACTATGTCGTGTGAAAGAGTTATCCAGCCAATCAGAATGTTTGAATTATGCATGAATTAAACAAACAATTTGAATTGCTAACTATCTTGTTCACACGACTTAGTATGATATCTCGTTTCATCTTGTTAGTATCTCATTCGCACGAGTTATTAACTCGTCCCCTCGAGTTAGTTTCTCGTTCCCATGACTTAGTTCTCGTTCCGTCGAGTAATTATCTCGTTCCGACGACTTAATTAACTAGTTCACTCGAATTAGTGTCTCGTTCTCTCGAGTTGGTAAGTCGTGGGAACGAAATAAAAAGAGTAGTACTTGTGACCTCTGTGACACCGTATTTAACATGTTTAACAGATGGATTTTAATGATAATTATACTTTATGGACTTGTCTAGACCTAATCGAGTCACGAACATTCTTACTGGATAACATTATTTTAGATTTGGTATCTATATGTATGAACAAGTAATAGGCATCCCTACGGGTACTTACTGTGGCCCCTGTTCCCAATCTGTTTTATATTGTTATGAAATAGACGTATGTTATCTCTTTCTACCGAACATCAACATTATAATAGATAATAACCGATTTTCTTCTCTTGTTAATTTTTATCGAACTCTAGCTTAATAAATGGCAAACTATTTACATTAAATATTACTGTTATATCTAATATCATAGTCCAAAATATAAAATATGGAAAGACAAAATTACTGATGAAAGGAAGAACGGATTGACACCCAACTGTCAGGAGACTGAAATTAGCGAATCTTTACACAGATAGGTTCATATTCGTCAAATGTGAGTCTTAAAATGGAAATATTCTTTGGCTTCAAACATGTCAAAGAAACTCAAATAAAATGTTTCGAAATGTAAAACAATAATATGTTTGTTTTTTGTCTACCTCATGTATACATTATGAGACATTTGTAAAAGTGTGTTTGACCATTAATTGGCTGGTCGTTGCAATAGATGACAAAAATAAAAAATGTTGACTTTTTTTCTTTTCAAAGACGGTATATATTGTTGTTGGTATCATGATACTCATGTGGAGATTCAAAATTTCGTTTTGTGATGCTTATATTATGTGTTTAGATAAGAAAGAATCTTGGGTAGTTTTAGTCCAGTTATTTGTCATTAAATGATTTCCTTCCTTAACGTATGTACAATAAACATACATTAATAATATGGATATGTGAAAAGTTTTAATGAACTGCATTTTCCGCAAGAGAGTTTTTTTTTATTTTTATCGTTGACAGTGCAATGATGCCAGATAAAACCCATTCATCGGTAAATGAAAAATTTTCGGAAGTGTAATTTTATATTTCACGCATTTACTGCACTGAACATGTGACCAATGCACTCGAACAGAAATCTCTCAATAAAACTAATCTGTCGTCTTTATTAAATCGATGAAAAATATAATAAACAACTAGCCGTAAAGTTTCATAAATATTATGAACGAAATAATTTGTGATTCTCGTACCGACATTTATAGATATTTTTCTACCAGTTTCGGGTAAAAACAAAACTTATTGGTAGACATATGAAAATGTACATTAAATTTTACTAGACCCGAATAAATCACGTCTATATATATTTTTTCAACCACTACAAAACATCAACAACAAATTAATTACCTTTACAAATTACCGAAGCGTCTTCACTATGGCCACAATTATGCTGAGAGTTGAAGTAACAATCATTGATGTGATGATGAGAGCTGTTGCACACAAGGTCATCAACCAATATTGTCCCATTGCCTTGACCATAATAAGCATTGCTAAGGGCAAGAGATCCGTTGCCGCTGTGGAATACATATAACATAGATTAAAAGTATTCTTGCAGAGTTTTCAGATTTGTTATATTATATATAAAAACGGAAAAATATGGTTGTTTTAATGATAAGAAATGAAAAGAAAAAGAAGAGGTACATGTATCAACATGCAGTATAATTATCAAAATATTTTTGACTGGTATGGAATAAAAATGCATTTCATAATTCAATAGGTCAACTATCGCACAATTTCATAAAAACTGATAAACTGCTATGTTTTGCAGTCTTATTTGATGAAATTCGGGTTTTGTTAAATTATTATAAAAATGTAATAATATTTTATTTTACAATAACATTTATCTTAGCTTTCTTATTTGACGACCAAAAAATGACGTTAAGTATTTGTTGGTTTTAATAAGACACAGCTCCACTGTACGTGATTGTTGACAAAAAGATTCCAAGTTTAGTTAGATTTTACATTTTCTCAGTATGTACAATACAAAAACAACAGAAAATTATTCATAAAACAATATAATTACTCCGTTCACGGCATGTTTCATAAGAAAACAATCAAAATGAAATAATAATTATAAGTTACACAACGTCTCTTACCCAATTGCATGGGCTTTAAGTGGAAGGGGGCGAAAACAATGTGCGTAAACAAGTTATATCAATTAATTTTATATTATCGAGGCTTATTACAGGTATCGAACGATTACAAATAGAACGATCAATCATTAGTCACGTCTCACCTGAAGCCAAGCATTTCGCATACAACTCGCGCATCTTCATTGTCGAATGAATCGTCGCAAACAGTACCCCAGTTTCCATTCACTTTCACTTCTACTCTCCCTCTGTAACGGCTAAGAGACCCTTCTAGACGTATGTCTTCTATTTTAGCTGTTTTAATTTAATGACTGTAATAATTATGACTATGCTTTGTATAATGTATCTTGTAGAAGTTTAGCATGAAACGGTATAATGGAATATCAAAGGAAAATACTTGTTAGTATAATTGGTTTAATGTGTATATTATTAAAAAACAGACCCCCTTCCAAAAAAAAAAACATACAATGTGTTAGTTGATCATACGCGTCAGTCTGTTGGTAAAACAAATTTCAGGAGCCTATCGAAAACAACAATATCCACGACTCTTCAAAAAGGGGTAGGAGTGGGGGGAGAATGTTGAATTTATTTTCTGGCATGGATGTATAAACAAAACCAAAACATGTTTTGGGTCATGGAATGTTATTGCAGTACCAATAAACTAAAAACAAACATGGCCAGATTTATGAAGTAAGATAATGGGTTAATAGTCAAGCGGAAGTGTGTGCGTGTGGGCATGCATGCGCGTGTTTGTGTAAGTGGTGGTGGGAGGGAGGAATACAGTTTTGATTCAGATAAACAAACTAGACAATGTCATTATTAGTATCTTTATTTGTTTGTGAACTTTTGTAGAATTATTGGGCGAGTTGGAATTCAACTTGTACTTGTTTGATCAGGTGAGAACCTGTTGGCGCAGGTGTAAGGTTGGTGAAAAATTTACCTTGAAAGTTTCTCACAAATTTGATCTGGTTGTAAAATATTAAGACATAAATGAGCGGTGTTTTAAATTGAAGGTGTTTAATTTATTCGGAAGTATCGTTTTAGCAAGTTTGTAATGTATACTCGGCAAAACAAGTTCTGCACACTTGGACATTTTATAAAATATCTTTTTAATTTCACCAAACACAACAAAATGATAATACCAAATAAATCTGCAATTCAAAGTAAACAATTTAAAAAAGTCAGAATTAAAATCCGATCAATACTTTATAAGCAACTCATTGTTAAAGCCACTGGGGGTTACTACACAAAAGTTGCAAAAATCGCTAGACTTATACTGTGTCAATTCACCACGATAAATCCGGCATTCTTTCAAGCGGCTTCGCACGGAATTTAACAACCGACGAAATTTCAGTTGTGGAATTAGGTTCCATTCTTGAAGAAGAAAACCGGGTAGATCAACTAGCCTGGCCAACTTCACGTGTTCTGTCTTGTTTAGAAAGACGTCTAGTTGACCGGTGTGGTCCGACATTTGCCATGACGATCTAACTAACGAAAGCCTTCCTTGTTGACCATGAGAAATAAATTAATTTGAAAACAATGCAGATGTGTTTTTCTCAAATAAGATGGGGTGTTGATTGCATTAGATGGTTGCTTTTATACACTTTATAAGCTGGATGCTTTGATTCATTAATACAGAATGGAAACTTTTCGAATAATCACTAAACTGTTTTGTCATACCTGTAGGTCAATGGGTGAGACAATGTGATACTTTAATAAATAAACACTTAAGTTTGAGCGTA
This sequence comes from Corbicula japonica, assembly GCA_038501625.1. Classification (NCBI taxonomy): domain Eukaryota; kingdom Metazoa; phylum Mollusca; class Bivalvia; order Venerida; family Cyrenidae; genus Corbicula; species Corbicula japonica. The sequence goes on along the minus strand of JAZAYU010000638.1, from coordinate 124,423 downwards.
ATTCTGGAAATGGCTTGGTATCAAATTTTGATTACCAACTGTAACTAGCATCACATTGCATGCTCATAATTGCTTAAAACAGACACTGGTGAAATGTGGAGTGATTTCATAGATTTCCCACCTCTACCTTGATACGGCAAATTTTGCAACTTTTGACTTTTGACCCCTATCATACTCAAATGACATTTCTCGCTTATTTAACAACCAATTTTAATTTTGTTTTTGTCTTTAACTCCGCAAACAATTAATCTCGATATACATGTAAGAATTTATACCATTTATTTGCTATATTATAAAATTAACGCAAAAGAACACTTGTGTGCAGAACTTTTTTGTTGGGTATATAATAACTTTTAAAATTTGCGCTCGGTTTGTTTTTCAAATAAAAAATATTTTCCAGACTGTATCCTAAAATTGTGACGGTCAGGCAACTATGTATTGTACTTTCAGTAACATATCGCGTTGGTTTGTCAAGTACTTTATAAAGGGCTCAAAAACACTTAAAGAAATTAAAAACGCAACATCAATACGAAATTTATTTCGTGTTTAAAGAAGTTGCGTTTTTAATTTTTTAAGTATATTATTTATAGTTAAGAAAGTAAAATATGCATATCAGGGATAGTCGCACTCACTAAACACAGCCTTCCCACGCAGCGAAAAAGAATAGAGGAAAAGAGAGCATGTGTTTATAAGTATGTCGAATTCAAAAAAAATACACCACAAACAATTAACGAAAAGGAGAACCCTTGGGGATACCGCCTTGGAACGTTCACTGGCAAAAATAATTTGCCACTGGGGGTTTAAACCAGGTTCCAGGGTGCACAACCTTACACTTCCCCCAACAGGTTCTCATATCAACAAACATGGACGAGTAATATTGCTGAAATACCTCCAACTCACCCATCAACTTTACAATGTTGCATGCAAAAGCTCACACACATATTAAACATAAGAAGCTAATAGCATTGCAAAGCCAAAGTGACCAAAATTTAACAAAGAAATATTTGATTCTTGAAAGTTTAACATAAAACAGTAGAGTCTGGACAGGCAACATACTAGTATACACTACTCAAAAGTTCTAAGTGCTCACTAATTAATGTTGATTTTCCGAACTATATGATTCAATCTTTCAAATTGATTATAACAATGAAGGAGTATCAATATCCTATTAACACACACATACAAATTTGAATCTGCTTAGCGCAATTAAAAATAAAAACAAGTTTAGCACACTGGTACACAGAAAGCAATTCTCAAATAAATAATCATTGCATCCGCTATCAGTTGTGATTATTTTCTCATCTTCGTATCATCAAAATTTGATGTAAATCTAAAGGACATGTTGTGGTTTGTCATTCCATTGCAATAAAATAATTCCACGAAGCTTAGTAATGGTCTGCTGGGCACGATGTGCCAAAACATTCTTCTCTGTTTTATCCATAACGTGTTAACTTGAAAGTCGAGGAGAAAATCCTATTTTCCTCACATTGGTTTGTGCCAAAGGTTTTTGAGTGGTCTAGTGATTTGAAACAATTCAATTCTCTATGATAAATGTGTAACAGCCTTTCCAAAAGATAAAAATGTATTTTTATTTCGATAAAATAGACCGGTAATGGACACGTTTTTAATATTTCTGACAAAATAACGTAATTTTCGAATAATTTGATTTTGAAATTTTATTGATTTCATTAATAATTTAATTTTTAGAGTTTTAATAAGTGGGCACTTATCAAACACATGCAATTCTGAAATTTTCGTTTTTACGTTCTTTTACATAAAAATTTAATGACGTGAGTGAGTAACGTCAACGTTCAACGTAAGCAACGTTATCAATCTAGAAAATAATATAATTTGATTTTTTCTTATAACGATAAAATATGCAAAAATGAGCCATTTTTGCATTCACGAATAAAATTAGGATGTTTTATAATAAATTTAAAGTTGTGCCAGTTAAAAGCATTTTGACGAAACTTTCATGATCTTCAGTCGTCAAACTTTTCATAGTTTTAAAATGTTGGTGTTTTTTTAGATTGTCCGATGTCGGTGAACATGTGGAAAGCACAAATGGTTGTTAAAAAAGTCAAATTCGATTGCCGCACGGGAATTACGCATAAATAGTGTATGCCGATGTAGATGACGTAATACGTATAAGAAATGCACAGTTTTTAAATAATTATTATTGTTTGATCCTATTTAACATAATGTCAAACTTTCTTTTAATTATGATAATTTTACTTAAAGTTTGAGATATTTAACATTTAAAAGTGTGCACTTAGAACTTTTGAGAAGTGTACTGTCACACAAAGTACAACCTTGCTCACTGATCTTAACATTTATTCCAGTAGAATGAATTCATCATGACAATTACTGATGTGAATGCCGATGATCAAGCTTTGTTCACATTTTTTGTATTTATACTTTATTTATATCCGGGCTATAAGTTATTTCTGCTAAATAGAAGTTTTAAAATACTTTAACACAAATCTTAATTAAACAAGATCATGTTTTATACTAGAGCCGCTCTCAATGTTAATTTCATAGTGCATAGTGTAAACTGTTTGCATATTTCTTAAATACCTATATTATCATGAATTAAGGGATTTTAATTATATGCTGACTATACAAAAAATTTCGCGCATTAGAGCATTGTCTAAAAACTAAACAGCAAAGTCACACTATGGTGTGTTTATATGGTTGCTGCCAAGTTTAGATCATAACTTTAAAATGCAGGTGGATTCTAAAATAGTTTTTCACAATATGATTGATCTCTGAATTTACCAGTATAAACTGAATAAGATTTTACCTTTACACGTAACATATACGTCATTAGAATGTGTGCAGTTGTTCAATGTGTTAAAGGAACACTCATTGATGTGATTTTCTGTTCCGTTACAATCCAAGTCAGATACGTAAATCAATCCGGTTCTTCCATAGTCCCCAGAAGAAAACGAAATAGCTCTGAAAATTGATTTTAAATAATGTGTTTCTATCATTTTATTATTATTATTGTACATTAATACAGTGTTTACATTGCGTCTCATTGGTTTCATTCGTTTTATTTTGTTTACATAAAATTCATCATTTCACATATTTAACGTAGTTATACATGTTCTGGCTATGAATTTCCTAAAAATTATTAGAAACATCGCCTATTGATTTAAGCACTAGGTGCTTACAGTACCGTAAAAGTTTAATGTTACAAAATGTGCGTCTATCGTGTGTCCGTCTAACGTTTATCGTGCGTTCTTCTAACGTGTATCGTGCATCAGCTTTTCGTTTATCGTGTGTCATGCGTCTTTTAATTTTATAGTGCAACGTGAATAAGCTACTTGCATATGCAAATTTATATTTTTTATTTTCAACATTCGTCTTATATTTTGATAGCATTTTTCAAATTTCTAGAAATCTCGTACGCAAATTATATTAATCGGCAGCATCGTGTATCATGGTCTATCGTGTATAGTGCGTACGTCTACATTGTATCGTGCGTCCGTCTATCGTGTATCGTGCGTGCGTATATCGTGTATCGTGCGTTTTGTTTGTAACCGTAAACGTTCACAGTACTGTAAATAGGTCATTAAAGCACTTATAACCGTAAGCGGTTTTTAAATTCTAAATATAACGTACATCATGCCCATCATTCGGCAAATTACTTTAGCATCGGAGAGGTTGAAGTTGTTTCCACATATCGATCCCCAGGTTCTATTGACAAGTATTTGAACAGGCCCTGATAGAGTTCCATACGCAAAACCAATGTTACTGATGGGTAACGGATAGTCTAAAACGTTTGAAAATCAAATAAGTCGAGTCCACTAAGATTTTATCTTATTTCAGCACCGCGAGCTCCTTTTTTAATATTCTAAAATGGTTTTGTGTATTTTTTAAAATAAATTATTCACGTTTACTATCGTTCTAGAATACAAATGTAACATATGTACAATACAGTAACAGTGTTATGCCAGGAGAAACAAATGAAGGTAAACGGCATATACTTTGCGATATGGGGTTTATTCTGTCATTAATTGCTAAGGCAATTCTAACAAACTAAATGAGTCAAACACATGTAAAATAAAATCTTTAATACAAATTTAAAAAAAAAAACATTCAATTATTTTCAATACCAAACATTTTTACTGTCCACAAGCGACTCTTTAAACAAATATATATCAACTTACCGCTGCATATAACCGCCGCACCACTATTCTTTGTGCACGCTGTATTTTCTGTTATGCAGTTATCAAGAGAAGTGTCAGATACATCGCACAGTGTCTGATAAATAGGTCCATTTCCTTTTCCATATACACCGCCAATCCTAAAGCCTACCGCCCTTAAATTTAAATGTATAGAATTTGAAGGATCTCAAAATGAATTTTATTGAGATTAAATTTATTATTATCCGTTCTCAACGCAAGTGAAACATAAAGATATACATGTACATACAACATATTCACGAGAGTAAACAACAGATTAAAAACTAACTACCGAAACCGTCACTATACCAAAACAACAATATGAATGTAAAATGTACTTATACATGTACATTAAAAGATTTAAAAAAAAACAAGTATAGGTTACGGTCTTGGAGAGGTCAATGAAGAAAACAACAAACGAGAGTTCACCATTTCAACAAATTATAAGTAAACATATACATATATACTGTGGTATCGATATACATTTTTGAGATACAATAGTTACCTACTAGTAGATGCATAGAACTATTATAATAATTTTACTAAAGAATGAAACAGACTCTTACATGTATTGTTTGTGTACTATAACGCCAATTTGTTAAATCAAATTATACGTTCTTCGACAATAGTTGTTACTGTTTAACAGAACATTACATTAAATTCATTAAAATGTCGGCGAAACTTCAGTTACTTACAGAATGTTTCTAATAGAATATGTTTTACTTATTTATGCTAAAGCGACATTTTAACTGATCTCGGATAGAAAACCAAAATTTAATTTGACATTTTAAAATATTTGAATTCAAAAAATATGTTGAATTCTTGTCCTGTTCTTTATTATTGAACTGACCCCTACCTGAAACCCAGTTTTCGGCAGACTAAATCAGCCGACTCAATTCTAAAACTTGTATCACAGATGGTTCCCCAAGTTCCATTTATCATAATCTCAGCCCGTCCGTCCATTGGACCTGATCCGTTTGATAGTCGCACATCTGAGACATTCACTGGATAATCTGAATGAAGTGAATTATAAGACAAGACTCGTAAAAATCTGCTAATAAAATATTCGATATTTTCTATAGTTTTCCAGGCGATACTAATTCTGGTTGCATGCCGCTTCAATAAATCGTCATCAGTGTGAGTAAGTTTTGTTGATTTGAAAAGCAGTAGATTCAATATTGAACAAACACTTAAAATATCACAACATAAACACTGTTAACAAAAAATATTGCAAGCACAGCATCGTTTTTACGTCAAGCCATTCTTTCCGTAAAAGTATAATTTAAATATTATTGGGAAAATGCCAATAGATACTTGAAATATCGAGAAAACATCTATTTGGAAACGAACTAAGACATTTTAAAACTCCCAACTTTTGGAATCAATAACAATTATTACTTAAAACAAGTCATGAGACAAGTCCATTAACAATTTATATCAATTGAACCATCGGGATAAAAGAAACTGTCGTAGACATAACAACTGTTTTACCGAGCAATCATTTTCAATGAGAATTAGAAACGTAGCTCTATCGGTTCAAAAATAGATTTGCTTGACATTTCAAGAAGTTCAACACGTTTTCAATACTAACTTTCTGTTTCTGTATTGCTGTTAGGAAGAATGTTCAGTGAAAAGAGAAGACAGCAACTGTGTATGAACGTGACCTGGCTTGTATCAAATTTTATTTTGTCATTGAATCCATTTTTCGTAATCATCTCTAAATGAGTAGTTTGACTTGTTCAGTATGCACAACTGATTTTATATCAAATGAAAACAGTTGTAGTAACTACGCAAACGTGTTTATCTCATAAAATAAAGAAAGTTTTACATCGTTGCAATTTCATAAACTCTCATGAATGTTGAATAACGCTAAATCAAACCGCGCCCATTACTTTGTATCTTCAACAAACAATTTACGTTGAGAATCCGATTATGATAAAACCTAATGTAATAATCAAAATAAAGCCCTTTAATAAATATTCAAATATGAATTTATGTCTTGAAATTCATTACCTTTACAAATTACCGAAGCATCTTCTCCATGGCCACAATCATGTTGAGAGTTGAAGAAACAGTCATTGATCTGATGTTGAGAACTATTGCAAGCAAGGTCATCAACCAAAATTGTCCCATTGCCTTGACCATAGTAAGCATTGCCAAGGGCAAGAGATCCATTGCCGCTGTGGAATAGATTGGAGACAATGTGATATTATTGTTTTACTCAATTTGAAGATATAAAAAGATTAAAACAAAACTTTAACTATTCTACGGTATTTCGTGAAGAGAAGGATGAAAAAGAAATATAGAAATAAAATTTAATTACCGTACGTTACATATCTAAGGATTTTCTTGCTTTTGTTGTATTTTATACACAAGTTGTAAGACTTTTAACATGTTCTTCACATTCAATGTGAATGAAGTTCTGTCTATTTGAAAAAAATAAAAAAAATTAAATATGATAAAATTATGATTTAATTATAATTAAATAAAACTATTTGTTGAGAAGTCCGAGTGCGGATTTCGAATTTATTCTCCGTTGTATTTTGCAAATAGAGAACTTTTAAGTTAGTAAATCAGAGGTCATTGGTATCCTGTTGAGAATGTCATATGTATATAACCACAAAGCCTTATAATTATAGCGGCAGCGCCTAGACAGCCATGCAAGAGACAGTCACAATGCATACCAACCGTATCACCATAAAAGGATAGAACTGTTCAAGTATGCATATATACTGCTACCCACAATGATTGACATTCTGCATGCTTTGAAAATAAGTTTATTGCCATCAAGCGAGGTGACCTGAAACTGATAACTACACTAAAGTCTTGTAAGGGGATACATTTTACAGATGCCACACAGCGCTTACACGTAATACCTGCATTAGTGATATATTAAGTGCAAAAACGGTTTTTAAGTTCAATAATTAATATTTCTTGCATTAAATGCAAGAAGCTTAAATCATTGTAATTGAAATCTATGATAACTCTGTGCATATCCTCCATGTTAGTTTTACCGAGAATTGTGCAGAATTCAGTACAGGGGTGAAAACAAGGGCAAATATTACATGTATTTTCACAAATTTTTAACTCTTACCTAAAACCAAGCATTTCACATATGACTCGTGCATCATTTTCATCAAACGAATCATCACAAACCGTTCCCCAAGTACCATTGGCTTTAACTTCAACTCTCCCTTGATTTTTCATAAATCCACCCTCAAGTCGTAAATCATGTATTATCACTTAAATAAGAAAGTAGTTATATTAACAGTTTCGTAAATGTTTCCTAGAATGTAAATAAACAATGTTGAAATAAAATAGGCTTTCATTAATACAAGAACCTTATGTATTTTATAAACAATATAAAGTAAAATATCCATTAAGCTACAGTCGGGACACACAGCCTCACAACAAAACTTAATTACAAAAAGGACAAGAAAGCAATGCTTTATAAGATGATAAATTTCAAGACAGGCACCTCGAACAATAAACGAAAGCGAAAACAAGATGGTTTCCGTATTGGAACGGTCGAGGTCAATACATTTTGCCAACTTTGATTTAAACTCAAATTTGCCCAGACAGGTTTCCAAACAATTAAAAGTTTTCTTGGTAAATTAGATCTAACCGATGCGTGCCATTACACAAGAAGCTTTAGTTACTGGAAAAAGAGTAGATGAATGTGCATAAAAGTAATAATTGAAAATGTAGACTATAAGTTATTTTCTTACAATCTTTATGACATGATATCTATTTATATGGTGATGAAGACCGGGTAACATGCCAGTTTCGTAATTGTTTTTATTATTATTCTGGCGAAACCGATCCTCTCTGATAACAGCACTAATTGAATGTACGGGGAGACTTGTCTGAACTTGTCTTAGATATTGTACCTGATATGTAGTAGAGTAGGTAGTCGACAGGACCCTTTTGTTAAAATCTGTACGAGGCTTATTTGTCGTTTTCCGAAATTCGAGTGCAGAACACTCTGGCATCTGGCGTTATTAAAAAACTCTTGTTGGTAAATCATGCTTTAGTCGTAAATAGACGTTGCGAATGGTTACAAAAATGTAACGTTTGACATGTTTGGAGTTTAGCTTATACTATTTCCCGATACTATGATACGGTCTTAAACATTCTGAAAATATCACAAGCGTAACAGAACACGTGTGACATTTTTCCAAATCTTGACATTTGTTTCCCTTTGAAGTGCATTTTTAGTGCATAAACATGTGTGATATAGTTTTCTTTTTATTTAGAAATTACACGCTATTTTGGGACACCCCTCGTTCTATGTACTTGAAATATCATAATAATCTGCGTAACGCGTGTTTTGGCACCGTTTTAGCTTACTGCTACTGTCTTCGACGTAATATAAGCGCGAAAGCAGACCATTAACTATCGTTATTGCCAGATGTTTATATTTTTATGGGTGTCTTCGGGTTACTTTTTGCATAAAAATAAATAAGACCCACAAATAAAAATTAGAATTTTTACACTTAAAAAAATTGTATTGAAAGAAACATTAATGTTGGCATTTTTGTGATCTGATTTCCTGAGGATATCATAGGCACCAAAGATTCTAGATCAGTAGGCTATAAATACGGGTTTGCTGTTTGCCTTAATTTTGCATTAGTGAGATATGTTCATGTCCGTGTACTTAATACTACAGTATGTGTTTCGTTGTAGAATTTCTACGTAAAAATATGTCAAAACCTAAAAATTTGCAAAAAGCAAGAGAGACTAATGAAATACAGCATGTGAGTTATTCTTTTATAAATTGAATGCAAGAACCAAATTTCAGTGAAATATCTTTGTTAGGTTCTGTGATATGGGCTTAACGTACAAATAGTGATAAATAACCGACGGAAACCGACACTTCCGAAACTTGGATTGTTTTGATAGTTTTATAATACCTTTACACGTAACAAATACGTCGTTAGTGTGTGTGCATCTGTTAAGTATATTGTAGGAACACTGGCTGATATGGCTTTCTGTTCCGTTGCAATTAACGTCGGATACATATATCCCCTTCCGTCCAAAATTCGAACTACGATATGAAACAGCACTGCAATGTTCATAAAAACGAGTTGGTTTTTTTTTCGCTGCAGACTAGTATATCTTTCATTTTGCTACATAAACATCCTACCAAAGAAAACTATAAACGGGAAATATAATAAATTTACATGTACTTATGAGTACTGTACATTCAACTCGGCAATCATACATATTTACATTCAATAAACTTGTATTGAAAGTCATATTTGCTAAAGGAATGTTAACATGGTTTTTATTAATAGAACTTACACCATCCCGATCATTCGGCAAAGAACTTTAGCTTCAGCTATAGTAAAATTGTTGGCACATATCGTTCCCCACGTCTCATTAACAAGAACGTCGACTACCCCCGCTCCTCTTCCATCGCCAATCCTTACTTCACTGATGGGCAAGGGATAGCCTAAACCATTTCAATATTATATTAAGTTTACAAGGCATGTTATTTTGCCGTTCTGGGTGTCGTATACTTGGATAATATGACACCCAGACCTGTAATATATCCTTAGGTACCCTTTCAAGAAACCAAAAAATAATTATTATTTTATTATGCTACCTTTCCCAGGCAAAGATAATTAAAACACTTTGTGTTTTTTAATTTATTTTACTCATTTAATTCGGGACGTCTAATTTTTCAGCTGAGAGCATCAATATCACATGTGTGACGCCATTAATTTTACTTGAACTACTTTTATTATATATCTTCAAAAGACTACCAATTCGATATTTGTTTTGAAAAAAATAGAATAATCTGATATGTTTCAACTTTATAAAGTTTACAAAATTATTTTCTGTAACAACCGTTATTTCTATGCTTGCCTCTCAATATGGTATAATATATGCATTTTATAGAAAAAAAAGAAAATGGGGAAGTTAAGGCGCGTGCATTCATATCTACTGCCGATCCGTACATATAGACATACATCAAAACCAACTTGTCCCATCAAACTCAAAGACATTTCTTTGCAGTATAATAATATTTTTTAATAATTTTCAGTATTTATCCAGTGAATATTACATCATGATTAGTAATAACGTTCTAACTGTTGGTTTTCCCAATGAACATTACTTTCAAATTTGTTGTGTCACAGAATATATAAAATATTTAGGCGGTTAGCCTTCGGGTACAATTAATTACATTTTTCTGTTGTCTGTTCTGTATGTCAAAATGAAGTGAATAAAGTTTATAAACCCAAGTACATTTAAGGCATTTCAAAATGTTTTCGAAAATTACTTGTGAAGCAGACAAAGTTACAAGCTTTATTTGTATGAAACGTTGGTCAACATTTTTGCTAGCCATAACTTACCACTGCATATTACAGATGCACCACTAGTGTTAAAACACGTTTTAGTTTCTATTATACAGTTGTCAATGGTATCTGATATATCACAGGAGGCAATATAAACAGGTCCGTCTCCTTTTCCAAACACCTCACCCGTCCGAAATCCTGTTGCCCTACAAGTTAACGAAGCAAAAGATGTGTTTCCTATATCTCGGTATCAATTCAGAATTTGAGCATTTATGTAAAGTCAGTTAAAATGCAGGTAAGAATAAAACTACGTTTATATGTATATAGTTAGAAACAACTACAATTGGTTTGGGCATTGTTCGTTTTCAGATAGGACTCATTAAAAGAATGCTTTCTGTAACGATGCTTTTAACTTAGAATAACTAACGGTGTTGTATTACAAAAAAGAAAAATAACATATAATACGAGCATAACAAACAAGATAACAGTTACTGTATGTTATAACTATGACGTTGGAAAATCATCGCTTTCCAATGTAGGTTATTACTAATATCCAACCATTGCTAACCACATGATCTTCATCTTAATAAGATAAGTACATATAAAAGAAGAAAAAGTCATTTCTTGATCTGATTTTTTTCTTTCTAAAATTGATTAAAAACCACAACAATATCACGTGATGGCTCTTATTTTAAAAATGCATTTATCTTTTTACTGACTTAGTGTCAAGTCTTTGTAATTATTATTAAAACATATGGAAATTATGTTCTGACCTAAATCGCAAGGCACATTTGAAAAGTTTAGTCCCAGTACATGTAACACAGACGGTCCATGCCCAATCTGTTATTTTATACCCGCTGTTTTGATGAGTTGCAATGCATTATTTTTTTCTAGTTTTCTGTGTAAACAGCCATCGGTGATTGATAAGAATTTAATCGGTTAAACAAATATTTTAAGGGTTGCTGGTTCACTTTAATTCTCATCTTTATCTATCGGTGGTGTTATTTGATTGGTTGCTTATCGGTGGACAATCGGATATATTGGTTGTAGATCGGTGATATCGGTCGTAGACAGGATGTCGATCAGTAATGATCGGTTGAAGACATGTTGTCGATCGGTGATATCGGTTGTTGACAGGTTGTCGATCGGTGATGATCGGTTGTATACAGGTTGTTGATCGGTGATATCGGTTGTAGACAGATTGTCGATCGGTGATATCGGTTGTAGACAGATTGTCGATCGGTTGTAGACAGGCTGTCGATCAGTTATTTGTAAAATATTTTTACCGATCAAGAATTTTGAACATGGTAAAATCCTACTCGGTGATATTTTACCGCAAAACTCATATTTCTCCAATAGCAGTTAATAGGTGGAAAACAATTGATCAGTAGTTGATATCGTTGTCATCGGTTCACTCCATAATTTCACTAAAAAAACTACCTATCACTCACCGATGGCTCTGTGTAACACCCCAATTACACTGAGTCATCGGTGATTAATCGGTAGTTTTTTAAGCCAAGTTATGGAGTGAACCGATGACAAGGGATTTTACACCGATATCAACTATTGGTCACCTGTTTACCACCTATCAACTGCTGTTATGGTAAGATGAGTTTCATCGTTGACAAATTTCCAATTTGGATTTTTAGACATATTTAAAATTCTCGATCGGTGAAAATATTTTATAAATAAGTGAAATAACCGTTTGGCAAGCTGTCTACAACAAATATCACCGATCGACTACCTGTCTGCTACCGATATCTCCGATGGGCCATCGATAAGCAACCGATTACCTAATACTTTTTGGGCCCCGATTTACCCCAAGAACATGGAAAATTGATTTCTTTCAAATAAACGCGAATAATTCAGAAACACTGATTTCTTCCTGATACCATACATATAACAAAGGGAAAAATACTTTGTCGTGAATGTAGATTCTCAACAACATTGTATTTCTTTGCAATGGTTACAGAAATGCAAATTGATTCGTAGAAAGCATTGTGAATATTAGTTTTCTAATTATGAAAAAATAAGGTAGGAAATTGGAAACTTTATGTTTGCTGAATATATAGAGGATATTTGTTTTACCAGTGTAAGATAGAAATATATTTCACCGAGTGGGCTCAGGAATTGGAATTTTCAAGAGTCGCGAAACCACGAGTGAAAATACATTATTTCGGATTTCACAAGTGAATATATTTCTATCTTTCATTAGTACATTGTAAAACAAATTTTCTTTTTATTTTATGCATTTAGTGCAAAATTTGCGTGAATTTGACAGAAAGGTTGCAAGAAATGGCGCCAAAACCATGACGTCATGACGTCTTTATATACAAATTTGAGCCCGTTTTCTAACGTTCTCATTTGGTATGTTATGTGCGTTTGGGTACCAACGTGAAAAAAAAATCAGTGAAAATAAAAATGATATTCCACTGTTTGAAAACAGTGAAATCACTTTTATTTCGTCGGAAAAATTCTATAATTCACTGAAAGGCATAACATATATAGTAAGATGCGTAAAATCTGTGACTTAGAAAGGCTGTCGTTTTTTTGTACATTTTATTTTATTCGATTTCAATGCAATGGAAAGTTAAGCATGTTCAACAATTACTGTTTAGCGGCAGTAAAATCTAACTACGGTCCTTTACCATATTATTATTTTTTAATCTGATGAATATTCAATGTTCATTGTTCGGACTTTCTTCTTTTATATATAAGGAACACATGTTCATTCAATATTTAATCTGAATGAATAATACTTTACCTCAAACCCAAACCGAGTTTCTTGCAAACCAAATCAGCAACAACGATATCAAAGTTGGTGTCACAAATGGTTCCCCAGGTGGTTCCATTTATCTTTATTTCAGCCCTACCGACATTTGAACTAGATCCGTTTAATAGTCTAACTTCTGTCACATTGACCAAGACATCTGTACAAAAAGATATAAATCGATGTGGCATGTAATGGTACAATAAAATGTACCGGAAATAATTGAATTTATAATTTTAATTATTAATAAGTTCTGTTTAAGTAAAATTCCCTTATTTATACATGTATAACTATAATGATCCCATTTATTATGACTCAAAAATCTAAATAAAGCGTAACGAGGGGATAATTTTAAGGCATTTAAAATGATCAAAGACATTGGTACAAACTTTTAATATTTTATGGTCTCTAACTTTGCTACAGTCTGCTGTTTTGAGAACAAACTTTTTATAATCCTTGCTTAAGATAACACAAACATTTTATACTTTAATGGCTAATATGTTTATTATGATTTTGTAGCAGTAAATTATACCAGAGTAGATTACCATTCAAAACTATGTAATTCATCACCTACAGTTTGTATTTTAAATGAGCATTAAAATTAACACCAAACAATACTTACTGCTATCTCCGTCAATCATGAGTAACCTTATTTACCAGTTTATGGCTGGCTTTTAATAAAAAGGTGAAATATACATATCAGGAATCGGCACATTCAGAAAAAACAGCCTACCCATACAGTCAAGAAGAAGAGAGGGGGAGAGAGCATGGTTAATAAAATAATCAGTTTCAAAAAAGACACCACTAACAATAAACAAAAATGAGAACCCTAGGGGTTACCGCCTTGGAACGGTCAGTGGCAAATCAAATTGCCACTGGGGGTTTAAACCAGGTTCTAGGGTGCACCAACCTCACACTTGCCCCAACAGGTTCTCATATCACAAAACAAGTACAAGTTGTCTTGGTGAAAAGACTCCAACCCACTTATCGGCTTAACAATGTTGCATGCAAAAGCACACAAACATATAAAACATAAGAATCTAAGAGCATTGCAAAGCCGAAGGGGCGGGTACTCAATGATCTTACCGATACCAGAGCTCCTGGAGTAAAATCAGCAAGAACAAGATGACAGGGATAAAAGAAACAAATCGAGCTTCTAGGTTCTTTTAAGAAAAGATTTCCCCATTAACCTTCATAAACTCTTAAACCCCTGCCACCGTCGTACAACTAAAGAGGTAAGCATAATGATCAACTGTAGAAGGGTTAATCACCAGGCCTGCAGAGCGCTGTAAAATATCATGTTGGTAACCTTTCTTTTTAAATTTACAGATGGTTTTTACGAATAACCGGGAGAAATTAACACTGCCTTTTATCTTTTTAAGTTTATAAATTAAATCTCCATAAAAACTGGCTGTGAAATACCTTGTTGCAAAAGTGATTTTAAACTGCATTTGTATTTATGAATTAAATATGGGTATCGGCGATAAATCTTGTAAAAGGTTTTCCTTAATTTGTGATACAGATAACCTTGTTTTAAAAGTTTTTCTGTAATGCAAAGATTACGTTCATTGAAATCATTAACATCGTTGCAAGCTCTTGAAAAGCGAACAAGCTGTGAGATATAAACCCCATAAGATGTTGCACGGGGAACATCGCCGTCTAAAAACGGAAAATTTTCTATATTAAAATTAAAATCATCTCTTTTATCATAAATTTTAGTAGTGACATAACCATTTTCAATGGACAGATTTAGATCGAGAAAGTTTGCTTGCTTTTCTGAAGTGTTCGCTTTATTAAGTTGTAGTTCTTTAGGATAAATCTTATTAACCAGTAATGGAAAATGGTTATTGTCTATATTTAATAAATCATCAAGGTACCTCAAAAGCTGTAATTATATCATCTTGATGTTCAGTAGAAAGAGATAACATAAAGTCCCTTTCATAACAGTATAAAGCAGATCAGCAACAAGGGGTGCACAATTAGTACCCATTGGGATGCCTTGTTTATAAATAGAGGTACCGAATCTAACATAAATATTATCCAGTAAGAAAGTTAGCGACTCTATTAGGTCTTGACAAGTCCATAAGGTATAATTATCATAAGAACCACCTGTAAAAATGCCCTATGTTCATTACAAGCGATGAAGGTTTTATTTTCTCTAGCAAACGTTTTATCAATAAGAGTGGTTAGTTTGTCTCTTATTAAATTATGAGGGAGCGAAGTGTATAATGTTGAGAAATCATAAGTAGACAAACAGAACGCCCGAAAATTATTTGATTTAAGCTTTTTCAAAACGTCATTTGAATTTTTAATCGACCAAAATAAATTTTTGCCAGAAGTTTCAAAAACCTTATCACAATACCTAATTACATGTTCTTTTATAGCTGTAAGACAAGATGTTAAGAGCACGGATAATTTAGTAGTAGTGCAAGAACTAGAGTTAGCAATAAATCTTGCTTTGTACGGTGTTTTATGCATTTTAGGCAACCAATACATAGTAGGTACTTTGTCTTGTTTCGGCTCAATACAAATTCTAAATTTTGTAATTTGTAGAGTGTGTGCAATAACAATATCACTCTCAGATGAAGAAGTCAGTATATAAGCATTAGTGCTGTTCAGTTCTTCTGTTTGAATATTAATATAGTGTATTCGTCACACTATAATTACATTATTAGAAGCCTTATCAGCAGGTGTTAAAACAAATCTGTTATGAAAGTCTTGAATTCCTTTTTTCAAATGACGAAAGTTAAAACGAGGTCGAGGTGGTAATAAAGCAATGTTTCTTTCATAAAATGATATACGAGTGTCAATTATTTTGAATATGTGTTTTTTCCAGTGAGAAAGTGCATTAGGCTCGGCATGTTCTCTTTTGCACCATTTATTGCAAAATAAGTTCAAAGACTCAGCAATTTCTGCACGGCATGCATTAAAATCAATTTTGGATGATATTCTATATTTGGGACTTTTAGAAATTTAATTACGAATTCTAGAGTCTTTGATTAAATTAAGATCACCGGTAACAATATGACCGGCAGGCTTATAGCAATATTTAGAAGTTAAACACTCTCAAGATTTTGGTGTATTTTCAATGATCTGTAAATCCGATGTAATTTTATTGTAATTAAAAATTGTATTTCTAGTTGGTTTGTTGTATTTATAACAAACCATAGGTGATTCAGTATTCTTAAAATAAATAGGAACAGCCGATTGAACTGTTTTATCTTTAAATATACTAGGAAGGTCAATAAAATCTATTCCTTTATTTAAAAAAGAAATTTTAAGGAAATGTCTTTGATGGTCAGATTCCAAGTCAATGTGCGGCCTGAGAACATGCCGAGTATAACACTGAATAAGACTAGCAACCTCGTAA
Organism: Corbicula japonica; assembly: GCA_038501625.1. Classification (NCBI taxonomy): domain Eukaryota; kingdom Metazoa; phylum Mollusca; class Bivalvia; order Venerida; family Cyrenidae; genus Corbicula; species Corbicula japonica. Next base: position 107,791 of record JAZAYU010000638.1, on the reverse strand, counting down.
AATGGATGGATTCTAATGACGATGTCCTCATCCAGTTTCTGCAGACTTGATATAGAAAGAGAAGCCAGCCTAGATAGCATAGCGTGTCTGCCAGATTGTTTTAAAATAATATGTAGGTCATGAATAGAACAACGAATACGTGATTTTCTTTTTATGTTTCCATTAGTTCTGCTTCCGTGCGACCTCGATTTTCTTTTACGTATTTCAAGCAATTCAAAGACGTCATAATCAGGATTTTTAGAAATGTTGCCTTCTTAATAAATATTATCATTTAAACCAAGTGGGTAAGGAGGTTGTAATTTTTTAATCCATTTCTGCTCCGAAACGAGCCTGGCCCTGATTTTAAATGCCCTTGAAGCAGTGCTGTCAAATGTAAGTTTTTCTACTGGTTGAACGGAAATATTTTGTAAACGGTGTCCTGAATGCTTAAAGTGTTGGTATAAAAATGTTTTAAATTTGCTGTTGTTTTGAATTTTAGAACAATGTTGTCCAAAACGTGTTTTTAAAGGGAGACCTGTTTGTCCCACATATTGAATTCCCCAGTTATTAGAATTTCAAGTTAAAACGTAAACAATATTTTCAGTTCGTCAGTCTATATCATTATTAATGTTAACTGAGAAAGTTCTGCGGATTTAATGATAGAATTACAATTCAAATAATCACAGCATCTGCACCTCTTAGAATTGCACTTGAAAATAGAAGGATAAGATCTGCGTCTTCCGTCATTCAATTTATTTGGTGTAGAGTGATTGTACTTTCGAAGAATAAGAGATTTTAAAGGTGAAAGAGTAATTTTAAATTGTTTTTAAATAAATTTGTACAATGAACCCTCTGCAGACCTGTCATATTGATAGAGCTTGCCGAAGATAAATTAATACGTGATAAACGAACCGAAGGCTGCAGACTTTTAAAAGATTTAATTTTATGCGGTGTTTGGACAGAAGACGCAGAAGATAGCCTTATTGGTGAAAGATTTATTTTCAATATTTTATTTTGTGCTACTTGGTACCATAACAAGTTCTGATTGACGCTTTCTACAAATTGCTGATGTTCTGTTTCAAGTTCTTAGAAAAAAAAAGGAAACCATTTTTAAAGGCCCACTCAGGGAATCGAATCCGACATTGCCTAGCCACATAACTCTGGGCACGCTACGGACTGAGCTAGTCGAGATAACTTCCATAAAGGTTGGTCTGAAAACCATGATAACGTAACCATTATTATGTGACATATGTAACCATTCTACGTCCATCTCACTGCACATACAGTGCACTGTGAGTTAGAAATGATATAGGCCCATACCTGGAAATGCACTCATTCGGTGACAGAGTCTAGTCACATAACTCTGATCTCGCCAAGATAGCAGGGACAAACGACCAGATTTAAAAATGTCTATTACAAATAAAATGTGAACACAACAACGGAAAATAATATCGAAGTATTAACCACTGCCATTAAACTTTATATCTAGTAAGTTTTAAACCTTACCTTTGCAAATTACCGAAGCGTCATTGAAATGACTACAGTAATGTTGTGATGTGTAGGAACAGTCATTAATGTTATGATCAGCACTGGTGCATGCAAGATAATTAATCAATATTGGCCCAGTGCCCTGACCAAAGAAAGCGTTGCCATATGCAACCGCATCATCGCCTCTATGAAATAAATATAAATAGATATTGCATAGATAAATAGATAGAAATGTACTTTGAAAGCCACCAAACTACTATGGATATCTAAATATTGTATACTCGGTTTAATTAAACCTGCTAATGGGCAGTAATGGATATTATGCATATTACTGTTCACTGCGTCATGACGCGGTTTGAGCGCTGCTCAATATTTACATAAATAAGTTTGTCGTGATCAGCAACCTTCAAAGATGGCAGAGCAGATGATAACAGTACTGACTGTATATTGGATGGAACAAATTTTCTTCGATACGTCAGGTTACTAATGAGATACATTTCAACAATATTAGAGGAAAATGAACTTCACAGCCTTGTTTAATTTTGTAAAATATACGGACGGTAGTATTTTATTCTTTGTATTTAGCAAACAGTTATACTTAACACATCAGAACTTTAATAAAATATATAATTGCACCTTAAATATATCTTAAAATAAAAATAGCACAACAAAACTAATATGCTTAGATTGCAATCGCCTCGCAACAATACTAGTTTTAGAATTCACCGAAATTGGACTTATACTAAGAAAATAAAGGTTTCACGCCGAATCTTAACCTGGAACAGAGAAAATCTATGACTATTGGTCCTAAAGACAATTGTGAACACCCCTTCAAATGAAAAAAAGGAACTTACGATAAGCCAAGCATTTCACATATGACTCGTGCATCATTTGAATCAAAGTAAGTATCGCAAACTGTCCCCCAAGTTCCGTTGACATTGACTTCAACTCTCCCTCTGTTAGGAATACTCGAGCCTGCTAGTCGTACACCGCCTATAACTGCTGCAATTCAAAATGAGAATATAGGTTAAATTCGGAATTTCAAAGTAAATGAATCATCATAAGGTATAACCATAATACATATGCGACATGAAATGCGTGATTTTTTGTTGTTTGTTTTTTTTTTGTTTTTTTTTTTGTTTGAGGTAAGTGTAATTGGTTTTGCTAATCAAGAAGAACAAAATCTACTCATCTTTCGGTAAAACGAGACTTTACATTCCTACTTGTTTCTTTGTCCCGAAATAATACCCATAGTGTAAAAAATAACAACATATTGCTTACATTCCTGAAAGGTACACTTGTCATCTAGATGCCATGTTTGATTACTTAAGCATTGAGCCTTAATAGTGCCATAACTGTTGGTCGGACAACGTGCTGTTAAAAGGGTTCCATTGAATGATGTTATGTAACTGTTTTGAAGTGCTGACCTCCCGCAAACTAGAAATAAAATGGATTAGTTTTTACAAAATTTACTAATTGACTGACAATAATTAGAAAATAAGCTGATGGTTGGATACGTTGGTCAAATTTTAAAATTAAAAGAAGTGGGCAGTATCATGTTTTAAGTAAAAACATTTTATAAGGTATAAACAGTAAAACATGGAATTTAAGTGTAATATAACAAGTTTTAGCTTTCCAAAATGCTAGTCGGTCATTAGCTCAGCCTTTTAACAAGACGGCAGAAAAGTTTGAATTTTAAGCCACTTTTATTGGATGCCATACAAAAATGAAAGTTTACCTATAGGTATTTCCTCCTTCAAATAAGATGTATTTAACCTGGTGATAAATCTAACCCTGTTTGCGAACAAGTTAATAATTTCTCTGGAAGTAAACCAAAATGGAAATGTTTGTCAAACAATATTTTTGTGTCAGAAAGTGTTAGAAAGCAACGATTATCAAGCTGTAAATATATATCAAAAGCTACAGAATATGTTAAAAAACAAAGTTTTTTCACAGTCATAGGGTGGGAGAGAAAAACGTGAACAGTCTGTCAGGGACTCACAGGTATGATAAACATGTTCTTTCTGATCTAGAACAATATCGTTAGAATGTTGGTATTTACTTAGTAAGTCTCATGACTTCGAATAACAACCTTAACGCATTGATTTCAGAAGTATGAACTACAGCGCCGTCTTTGTTAAAAGGTTATGCTAATGACCGACTAGCTTTTTGGAAAGCAAAATTTTGTATTGTCTATTTTTGACAGTTGCATGACCCGATTTGATACTTCTGCAGAAGTATGTGTGTTCGCATGTTCCAAAGATTATTTTGTTGATTCAAAACCAAATTACAACTAAGTAAAGCTTAAACTTGTAGTGTCTACTATTTTCAGTTTCATTACCCGATTTAAGATTTCTGCAAAACTGTGTGTTCTGGTTTTTCAAAGATAATTTTTACATTCAAAACAGTTAAACAAAATTATCAAGAAAGTACCGACGGATGTATCCATATCGAGCTAGCTAAACCATGTAAAACATTCCCTGGGATACCTCTGATCCCCGAGTTTCACAAAATGCTTTGGTTTAATAAATTTATAAGCTGTACATCTTTTGTTTATCATATACAGTGTACATTTACTAGACAAAATCCATGTACATGTATATGTTTATTGTTCGTTGTCGGAAATATCATTATGAGTAATAAGCCTAGCTGATAAGAAGCTGGAGAGAGGATTTAAGAATAGCTACAGACTCCAAATGTGACGTTCTTCAACAGCCAATAAGAGGCCTCCAGGTTTTTATAGATATCGACTGAGTAAGAGTCTATCCATATATAACGACTGAGTAAGAGTCTAATTATCTAAATTATCCGTTCCGTCTGGAACGTGATCTTTGCTTTGCATCACTGTTAACCGGTGTTCAGGTAGAAAGCTCAAGTTTGGTCTATTATAATATGTCGGTCATCCTGATGACCGACAATAAGCAACTACAGCGATATCAAATCGTACTCGATGAACCTGTCAGAAGGTCAGTGTGTCAAGCTTGAACTGGACACCACTGCCTGCGGATAAGGTCAGCCGGTACAATCGCTGTATCGGCTTGTTATCGCTATGGTTGTAGATTGTTTATTATTACAATAGTTATATAAACTGGCCTATATATATTGGACTAGCAAGGCAGTACAGAGCGATATTCTCTCGCGATATTCTTGGGGCGACATTCTAGTGGGCATGCCAGCGCGGCAGTCTTAGTAGCTCGTCCGAGCGACATACGACGAGGGCTCAAAGACCCACATTCACACTTAACTTTTGTTAGTGTTGTTCTTTTGGGATGGTCAAAATTGTACTGTTTATAGGTGTGAATATTGAGTTGCGCTCAACCCGGGGCTAGGCGGCGAGGGCAGTAATATGCATTTCCATTACTGTCCATGAACAGGCTCAATCAAACCAAGCCTGAAATATTTTCATATTTGTCGTCTTCGATGGCTTTCAAAGTTCCCTTTTCATCTATTTCTTGTGGTAGTATAACGCTACATTAAGATGCGACTATCATGAGTTATTTAGTTTAAACTTACATTTTTGAAATCGATTGTAAAACAAGTTATTCCAAATTATATTAATCACGCTTGGTGACTGCTTCCTAGGTTGCCAAAACGTACACGCTAGCTACGAAAGTGGAATGGAAAAACTGCAGACAATTCTAACCACTAGTAGGGGTGAACCCGCTATCTCCGGATCTGGGAATCCGACGCTCTACCCCTAGACCAATGTTCTTCCGTAAATTAATTATTTACCTGAGCAGATAATACCAATATCTCTTGCATGTGAACAAATAGCATTTGTTGTATACGGACATTCCCCAAGGTGTCTTGCGTTTGAGCCACAGCTGAAGCTTTGTGCGAAAATTGGCCCTCTGCCAGGTCCATATCGACCGCCAAGTAGATACGCCGATGCACTGAAAGATAACCTTCATATAACCCGTGCTGTAACTCTACCGTTTCACTATTGTTTTAAACAATCGATAATTTAATTATTTACCTTGATGTTAAAGGGAAAGGTACATCATTCTCAATTTAAACTGTATAATTATTCACGCTTTTCATTTGCAACTGTACTAACAACGGTACATCTAGCAATCATTCACTATGCATATTTATGCGAATTTGGCTGTAGGATCAACATTCGACACAAAATGTCCCGCGGTGCATTAAACATTTAGCACGACTTTCTGTATCATGCAAGTTTTGAATGTCTCGCAGTGCATTCGACATTAAGCATGACATTCGATTTCATGCATGTGTTTTAATGTCCCGCAGTGCATTCGACATTTAGCACGACATTCGATTACATGCATGTTTTTGAATGTCCCGCAGTGCATTCGACATTCCGCACGACATTCTAATTCATGCATGTTTTTAAATGTCCTGCGGTGCAATTGACATTCAGCAAGATATTCGATTTGATGTATTTTTAATAGTCCCGCAGTGCATTCGACATTCAGCACGACATTTGATTTTAAGTTCTATGTGCTACATGTAATGAACAAGATTAAAATATTTGCTCTGGGCTGAAGGTTATAAAGCTGAGATTGGAAACCAGTCTCAAATCTCAAGCATCTGATTGGCTGAAATGGCGACCAGTCGCCATTTCAGCCAATCAGATGCTTGAGATTTGAGACTGGTTTCCATGCTCAGTTTTATAACCTTGGACACAGTTATTTCCCCTGATAACCCAGCGCTGATGTTGGATACTTGAAGCGATATATTCAACGTAACGATAAGAAGCCAAAATTTGTAAACTAACTTGCGACACCTATCTTTGAACAAAACTTTACGACGACGCCTGTGCAAGAGCCTCAATATTCCTCGAACAGTAAAAAAGTGAAAATTAAAATATTCCCACTTCTCCTTCATAGAAATCTACTGCGGACTTTCAACACATGCATGAAATCGTATGTCTTGCTGAATGTCCAATGCACCGCTGAACATTCAAAACATGCATGAACTCGAATATCTTGCAGAATGTCCAATGAACTGCTGGAAATTTCAGTGAATACCGAAACAGCTATTTTAATGTTAGTAGTCTTGGTTTCCTCGTGCCTAATACCCCACATTCTATTGATCGTCAACCAAAATTACCTAACAGATGTCTTTAATGACCAGTAATGATGCAATTATTTAACACATTTTTTCTGTGCATATTCAAAAATCACCTAAAATGATATTATAGCTAGGCTCTGTTAAATGATAAGTGTTATTTTGGTGTTTAGATTATATTAATCAAAACTTAAAAACATTCCTATGTATGCCGCTTTTTGAATAAAGTAAATGACTGCTTAATGACTTACTGGATACTCACAGATATTCTTTTAAAGAACATTTTATGAAATAGTGTTTGCATCAGGGTTCGTGTATTCTTTTCCTAGTAGACCTTACCGAGATTCAATCGGATCTCCGTGAAGCTTAAGTCGATACAATAACATTATCTTAACAAAACGATATCGTTTTTATTTTTTTTTTTTTTGGTGTGCAAAAGGAATTGCTGTCTTTTAAAACTTTTTATTCAAGCAAAGTACACAAATCCAAGTGTAATATTACAGTTACAAAACAATTTCAAAGACAAGAACAATGTCAGCATTATACGATACGACCAATACATTTAGTTGCATATATCACCTTAAAGCCATACAATGCAGCAGTAGCGCCTAGCCAACCTTGCAAGAGACAGACACAGCACATACCATCCGTATCCCCTCCAAAGGATAATTCAAGTATGCCATTATGCTGCCATCCACAATGATAGACTTTCTGCATAGTTTGAAATTAGCATATAACCATATCAATTACACATTTCGAGATAAACATATTGGTGATCGAATTCCTCCAGATATTTGCATTTACTGGCATCATTAATGAACTAGGATACATTTGTATTTTATAATAGATGAAAAGGGAATTATGAAGACCCTCGATCACAACAGATATGAAAATATTGCAGGATCGGTTTGATTGTGCCTGTTCATAGGCAGTAATGGAAATGCTTTTTACTGCCCGCGCCGCCTAGCCCCGGATTGAGCGCAACTCAATATTTACACCAATAAACAGTACAAATTTGATCCACCCCAAACGATGGTATGTATGTGGCGGTTAACATAGAACCTTCAATGCGGTATTTTAAGATTAATACCAGTCCATGTTCAGCGGCGTATGTTCCCCAGATAAACGAATGGGTTTGCCCTAAACGAGAAAACGAGAAAACAATGGGCGGAACTAAACAGAATAGAATTTTCAGAGGGGATCTTAGAATATAAATCTTGCATATCACAGACAACGCCAAACGCAAAATTTAAAAAGCAGGAAGTATATCCCTGGGGGTGATAGAACAATATCCAAATTTATATTGGCTGGGATATTAAAACCACCCGATTTAAACTTGCCGAAATATTAAAATCAAAAATTAAAATTAGAAGTACTATTAACATAGCACATAAATAATTTATTTATAAAAATATCAGGCACATACGGGACATATATGAATAATGACATCTGGAATAATTTACAATATTTTAAACCTTACTTCATGAAGCTTTTAATTATGCTATACTGAGCCAAAATAAACAATAGACAAAATAACATTGGAAATTTTCTTACTCTTTGATTACAGTTACCTTAAATTCATCATCCTGCACATCACTTCTGCTACATTTTGGGTAAACGATTCGTCGCATATGGTCCCCCAAACACCATTTATTTGGATTTCAACCCGACCCTCAAACGGACTGCTTCCATTCTCAAGTCTTATGTCACTGATATTTAGATACTGAATCACACTTTGTGCATCTGGAAAAAATGAAAAAATCAAAGAATGAGTTTTGTATTGTCACAATAAAATTATAATTCAAAATCAATTATGTTTCTTTAATTTTATAAATATTTTTTGAATCTGTAACAAGTACAACCTTAACATAACACAATGGTAACAAAATTAGTGATGTATCAAAATATTTATGTAACGTGGTATGGATTTAATTGAACGTTGTAATTGTTGATTAAAAAACGACAACAACAAAACGTAATACCTGTGACCGCAACGTATGCTCCGAGGAAGATAACACACAAGATATGGTAACGCATTGTCACATTTTGTTTTGCTGTGTTAACGATCTAAAATAAATACTATAAAATAAATACTAGGCATGTTATTCTTAAAACTTCAGTTGTGATGTTCATCATTAAATCATAACGACATTAATATTGATATTAACTCATTTTAGAAAACACCGTCCGAAGTTCCCGTCGCTTCAATTTTCATTCAGATGTGTACATGTCACGTGTAAGATTGGAACGGGCTTCATCGTCCATAAGCAGAAAGGCCTTGACCACAGCACCAGCATTACGTCGCAAAAGTGCAACAATGATCCCATCTCGATAGCGAACATCGGTCAAAGCACCTTTTGGATTATGTACAAGACAGTAGATCCATCACAGGAGTCCCCGCCTCAAATAACTGCCGACAGACCATCTAACCTATCGTGTTCCCGAAGTCTTTGACAATCATTGAATCGCTCATTTTTCTTCTGCCACAGACGTCACAGGAGTCAACACAAAACTTCGACTGAACAGTAAATAGGACTGAATATAGTCTAGCTAGTGGCATGTTATTGTAGTCTTCAGAAATAACCAACCTTAACCTCCTGTGGCCTGGTTTCAATGGAGGGCGGGCAGCTGGCCTCCAAAGAAAGTATTGGTAGCGTGAAGTTTGTTTTTACCGTTTTTTACATATTCGAATCTCAGATGCCACATGAAAAGTGCATTTAACGTTTTAGCGGAATAAAACCTCCAAAATTTAGCGATATGAACAATATAACGGTCATCACGGTCCGTTGTTTTCCTCGGACGACCTCTTTCTTGCTCGTTCAACAACAGAGCCAGTATCCAGGTACCTCTGTCACACAGGACGTACCACAGTGTGGCTAACGTTAAGCTGTCGCCCAACCTGACGTTGAGTCTGGTTGGTCGACAACATTCCAACCATTCGTAAATGCCTCCTTAGAGGCATAATTGCCATATAATCTTGACTGTTCAAGTCTAAAGCTATCTATATTTTTTCATAAAAATGCGTTAATCAGTAACACTACAAAACCGACTGTTATAAAGAATGGCAAGAAACACTCAATATCGCAGGAAGACCCAAACAAAATCCAAATCCTCAATTCACCCTTGTATTATTCGACAAAGATAAATTGGCAACGTTTACATTCAATTTGGCTTGTACATGTAAACAAGGAACTATTAATTTATTCGTTGTTTAATATATTAAGAAAACATGAAATATGCATATCAGGATTCGCCACACTCACAAAAACACAGTATCCACACGCAGCGAAAAAGAAGAGGGGAAGAGAGAGCATTTTTGTTACAGGTATGTCAATTCAAATAAGACGCCACAAACAATTAACGAAATAGAGAACCCTTAGGGATTACCGCCTTGATAACGCTCCCAATATATGCCCGATCAGCCGAATGGTCTAAAGCTCAGTCGATAATAATACGTTGAAATCTCAATTCTAACCACGGTGCTTTAGGTTGTAGGTTCGAAATATGTTTGTTTTTTGCATTGTTTTAATTTTTACTCAATATTTTTTCCGCGATGAACTCGAGAACTAAAAATGAAAAGATTAGTAACATAGTTGTGTACCCCAATAAAAAAACAATATAAACATTTAAATTTTGGTTTTAGGGCGAATTATATTTTTGTGAATTCAAAATCGGTTTATGAATTCAAATGGTCCAATATAAACTGTTCACTATTTAAGTCATGTTTATGAGAATGAAAATGTGTGATATTGCACCTTTAAGACTTCATGTTAGCTATTGTGCAACTAATTACCTTTGTGAATTTTCACAATATAACCATTGTATTTTTGTTAATTGGTTTAACCGGTGATTTCAAATGAACATTGTAAATACAACGTCAAATGTCAAAACAATGTTATAGAAAAACAAACAATAAAAATATCTCAACCACGATTTTTAAAAGATCTTATCCGGTTAGATCACATATCATTATGAAAAGTATTTAATATCTGAAGTTCCCATACAATTACTTAAATATCCAAATGATTAAAAAGGCACCTACAGTTAGATAAAGCAAAATGCTTATAACACGTGGATTGACTGTCCAGGCATGGGATTAAAAGTGGTTAAGTAGTATCAGTTTGCTATAATATTTTGAGACATCACAACAAGACGGTCAATAAATATACTTTATTAAGTATTAAGCCATTCAATGTAATACAACAAATTAAAAAGTACACCAAACAATTGTTTTAATTACACCGATCATAAAACTTAAATTTCTCCGCATGGAATTGAGGTTCACTCTTCAAACTGAAACATAATCAGATACATTATTTTAACTGTTTTTCACGAAACTGCGGTTAACATACTTTTGTGCGTTCGTAAACAAGAAACATTTAACTAAGGGGTGTGTAATAGCTAAGCAATATTTATAATAGGTTATTGCAGTATTGCATAGAATTGTACAAAATAAAAAGGATTCCATATTTAAGTGCTTACCACACTCCTCCCAATCACGTTCGTCGATAAAAATAAAATTATCAAAATCTCAATAACTGCAAAATACCGTTAAATGAAACTTTGCACAAAGGTATGTTATTAATGTATCTCTATTTTGCAGATGGTAAGACACGTAAGAACAGTAATGAGAAATAGCGAGATTAAAAAATTCCCTCAACTTCTTTAAATGCCCACATGAAAAATATGATACTGACAACAATTTATTGTGCCCTCGTGACTTACATATGTAAACTTTACGAAATATTAGTAAAAGTGTGTTTGACCTTCAATTTCCTGGTCGCGAAAAACGGATGACAATCATTGATTTCTCTTTTAGTAGTTTAAAGTTTTTTTACAAACACACAACATTTTCTTGTCAGTATCATTGCGCTCACCTGGGAATTTAAAATTATGTTTTGTATCGCTTAGTTTTTGTGAATTAATGTAAAAAGAATTTTAAGCAATTTTTAGGTCTAGCTTTATTTCTTTACTTTTCTAACGTTTCTCACTCTGTGCAAAATGAAGATACATTTGTGACATTCATTTGTGCAAAGTTTCATTGAACGGCATTTTGCAATGATTATTGATATTTTGATAATTTTTTTTTTATTTTTTATCAATGAACGTGATTCTGAGGAATGTGGTAAGCCCTTAAATAAGGAATAAAGCATTTTGGTTCACGAAGAATATACCCGTTATACCAATACAGATAACCCTTTGCGAATAGGTTAGCTGTTTTACAAACATTATCATCATAAACTTCGTGTATTCCGAAATTCCTGCTTTAGTTTTCAACTTATTGTCTATTCCACGTGACTTTGATCTTACGGTGTAAGTAAATAATAGTATAATATTGATTTGAGAATAACATCAATACAGATTAAACACACATTGAATGATAGATGAACAAAGTCCAATACAAAACTGTTATTTTAACCATATCTCGACATACGGCAACGAAACTAGTATACATTTTAAACATTTACATTCGAATCTGAACATTAAGGTAAATCGTTAATCGAGTTTCCAAGAGTTTTCAAAAGATTTGTGCACATGTTTTTTTTTATTTTAATTTTCAATTGCTTTCCTTTGAATTCTTCAGATTCTGCAAAGAGACCTGCATTTTTTCTTTGATTTGTCTTCTATCCGTCCATGTGTCTGGCTCAAACGTTTTACCTTTTTGTTCAAGGGAATGTGCAATGTTGCGGTTAATATTTTTCAAGTAAACAATCCGCTGCTCATTTTTGGTATACTCTAAACTTGGAATTTATTTAGCTAACCTTTGATTGTTCAACTTTTACAGTACATGTTATAAAAGATTTAGATGAAAAAAAGATCTCTGCGAAACAACAAATACCATTGCGTGCAAACTTGGCGATTGAAATTATTCCATTAAATAAGTTTTTCTATATCGGTTCTATTGATTTAGTTATCGTTCTTGTAAATAAATTAAAATCTTTTAATGGATATTACTTCATATTTTCAGTTTTAATCAAAAGTTATCGCACATTTGCTTCTCAATTCAACAAAATTATAGAAAAGGTTTACAACCAAATTGCCTTTTTAATTGTACAATCCTGACGAAAGTTACTATATGCACAACTGGTTTGCTATATTACTCCATTATTAAAACAAATTCCCTATCACTCCATTCTCCAAATGCACTATCCTGTTACAATAATATTTTGATAACAAGCACCATGATATCTTTTGTCTAAACATTCTAAAGTTTGAGCGTACTGGGTTTTTATTAATTTCCAAGTTGTGAGGGGAAAATGTCGCGGTACGAATCTAGTCACTATCTGGGGAGAAGATGTGTAAGCGGACGGATAGCTCAGTCGGGAGAGCACTCGCCCTGTAAGCGAGGGGTCCCGGGTTCGAGTCCCGGTCTGGCTGCACATTCTTTCTCACCCTGTGATAAAAAATCCTTAACATAATTTCATTAATTACATTTACAGTTTATTGCATTACATGATTAAATTGACCATTGTAACTAGGGATTATTGGACGTATTGGAATTCATGACAGCTTTTAAAATATGATTCCTTTATCTGTTTTCTTTAAGGGCTTACCACATTCCTCCCCAGCACGTTCATCGATAAAAAGAAAATTATCAAAATCTCAATAACGGTAAAATTTCGTTCAATGATACTTTGCAGAAATAAATGTTACTAATGTATCTTTATTTTGCATACAGTATGACACATTAGAAAAGTAATGAAAAAAGTCAGACCTAAAAATTCCTTAAAATTCTATTTACATAAAGTCACAACAACAAAGCAATATAAAACATGTGTGCAAAGTTTCATTGAACGCCATTTTGCCGTTATTTAGATTTTGATAATTTTCTTTTTATCGATGAAGGTGCTGGGGAGGAGTGTGGTAAGCCCTTAATCGAAGGAGTCGTTACTAGCTTAAGCACAAACGCAAGTGTTTATCTTCAGAAACCGATGCACAGTACATGTACTGAAAGCTGCTCTTAAAAACATATCTTCAAAAATTCAATAATTGTCCTTTGCATAACGAAAATGCAAAAATATCATAAATAAACATTGAAAAGAAAGTGTCAGTCACGTATTAGTGAAGTATATTAATGAAAAATATCATACATAATACATTAAATGTCATCCAATCAAAAAAAGAGGAAAAATTAAAAGAAAAACTTGAATGAGGAAGAGTATGCATGAATTAATTTACACAAGATTAATAATAATGTCTACCGTTATAATAGAATTGCACTTCAGTATCATGTTGCGGTAAACACAAATCATTATCCCAAATATTTATCTTATCAGATTTAAATTTTAAAAAGGAAGACGCGCTTATAATTTTATACAAAAGTTTGATAAGTTAGAAATATATTCATCGTTAATTGTAATGTGAATCTCCCTAATCTCACTGAACGAAAAAATGTATAAAATAAACATTATTTTATGTTAATATTTCTGGAAGTGTTCCAAAAATGAAAATTGGCGAATACAGTGCGTTTCTATTTATCAGCAATACAAACAAATTTAACTGTTGAATCCATACTTTTTTCATCAGTTAAACACGTTTTTAGAGATATTTAAGGGAAAAAGTTGTTCTTGTGTGTATTACGATTTAATAATCTTCCATCGACAATCACAGATCTGCTAACAGTACAAAAATGTGAAATATGGAGGTTGTCACCACCTTAGATTATATATCACTAAAATGGAGCACATTGTGTAATGCATGTGTTGGAATATGCGTACTATAACAGCCATAAATACAGACTTTAAAGTTAAATGTAGATCTTGTAAAATACAAAAGGCAAAACCTTATTTTATATGCTTATCAATACAACATTTAAAGTGCTTAAATGACAATTCCACAGATGTAAATGTAAAAATTATATATTTATAATAATATTCTAAATGTAAAAGAAATTGCCCTTGTTTATATTTGAAGAGTGTTTAGCGCATTATAATTTCATACACAAATGCCACAAATGCCAATACTTTTGCTTATATCTCGTTTGTATACGAGCAAGAAGTTCTTGTTCTTGTCCTGTACTCCGTTTAGAAATGTGTTATTGCATCTGCGACCAGTTGTGTTCCAGATCAGCCGGCACATCCGGATCAATTTTATTCGCTCATTGATTCGTGAGGTAATTTCTGACTAAGAAGTGAACAGTAAGATCCTGATCAGACTATGCGTCAGGGATGTGCCGACTGGTCTGGATTAGCACTATAAGCACGTGCGATAAACCCCATATATATACAGTAAAGGATTTACTAAAAACAACATTCACTGGCGGGTTAAGAAGGCGCGAATTCGACACGTTACCTATCTAAAAATGTCCCAGTTATATTGTTTGCTCAGTACTACTCCCCCACAGACGAGACTATCACACGATGGAATAAGCTAAAACACGATGCGAATTAAAGTACTAAATAAATATTGCGTATTTGTTATCGGGCCCTCGCGTAAAATGTTCGCTTCATTTTGGATAAGGCGACACAGGCGTGCTGTGGAAAGGAGAATGGGGACAATCTCTATACAGGATGGCTGAATCAAATTACCACCCCTCGGATGCTATTTAACGACGGTTAAGCAAAAACATAAACCCGGAAAAGATGTAGAAGATAAAAAGGAATAATTCGTCGGCTAGAAAAATGCGACGATACATATTTTTACAATGTACATGTGATATTAACTTTTTGAAGGTTTTATATGGATACCTTTGTGAGGTTGGTGCAAACTATAACTTAGTCTAAACCCCCGGTGGCAATTTGTTTTTTCTACTAATCGTTTCTAGGGTTTTCTCTTGTTGCTTGTGATTTCTTAGTTGAAATTTATATTCTTATAAACCCATGCTCTCTTTACCCTATACTTTTTGGTTGTGTGAGAAGAATTTGTTTCTGAAGTTGGCGTCTCATGATATTCATATTTCACCTTTTCATTCCAACCCGATCCGCCCCAATTCCCGAAATAAATCGCAAAAACAAAAACCTATAAACACAAAATTAAACTAAATCAACACTTAAAACAATAACAACAAACAATTAAGATGGTAAACCTTATAGCAGTGAGCATGATATTGATAAAAGAACTTACCTAATTGGCTATTCTGTATCCAGTTATTTCCAAAAGTGTTAAGTAACAAGAGCAATAAACCAGTAAATGCTCTCGTATATAACTTAATTAGCTGTTACAGGTTTCATACAGGAAGAGAAAATCAAACGGGCTCAAGTATTCCTTTTGTTGGTTTTGAAATACGATATTCAAAGGCACATAGTTATATACCAGGTTTAAGACCAAGTTTATGCTGTAACTTGTTCTAATTGCAGATTAATTTAATTAAGAGTTATTTTACAGATTTAAAAATGTTCTGTTATTTATTAATTTTGTTGGTTTTATATACAATTAAGAAAATAATCTGCTTCCAGCAGGGTTGGCACAAATCGACCACCCCTGTTTTAAACCGGCGGTTTAACCGGTTGAAACCGTCCCGGTCAATACTCCCCAAATGGTCAATACTGGTCAATTGAACTTTTTTTCAAGATTTTTATACAAGAATGGAAGAAAACAAACCATCAAACTTTTATTTTAATTCTACTTAAGGTACTTTAAGTAACTTCACTTGAACATGCTTAGCACTTAAAAATTGTCTCATTTACTTCATGAATGAAATCATAACATCTCCAAACAGTCTTTTGGATTTATCCTGGGGTGATTTTAGACATAGTAAGAATTCTGTAATTTTTAGTGTTTGATCAACTATCAACAGAGAATGATTCAGTTACTTGAAAAATTTAAGTAAAGGCAATGTGCCCCACCAGTAGGCGTAACACACTTGCAAACTAACACTTGTGTATGACATTGGATGGTCAGGAGATGGAGGGGTGTTGTGTCACACTTCTATTGTTTATTGAACCTGGGAACATGTCAGTAAAGATGCTTTAAATTAATGTGTTTATTTAAAGGCCCAATAAACTTGTCAAAACGTTTTTTTTTTTCATTGTGAAAATTAATTAACCACTTTGACCCTTTTCAAAAGAAAGTATAAATGACCAAATATTTATGTTCTCAAACAATCCCCAATCATTGAGACCCTGTCCGAATTAAAACGTCACAGTATTTTTGTAGCCCACAAAATTACTAACCAATGTTTACAATCACTCGGCGAAAAGTTATTGGTTTTTTCCGTACGTGGGCGGTAAGAACACAGAACGCGGTGACCTTATTCACATAATTAGCGACCGTGTCTAAACGCCAGACAACCGTAACATTCCAGAAATCCGATGGACTAAATACAGCGGCTTTGACAGGCAAAATAACAAAATTATTTCATCAGTCAGATGGAATGTTCAATCGAAACGGAAAATTAGAGATTATTTAAGTTTAAACTTCATTACAAGGCAAACAAAGAAATATGTAAATGTTAAACGACCCATCCTGGTAACGGCTTTTAGTGGGGAATACGTCATCAATTTATGCACTTCTACATAATTACCGTCGCCTGCCGAGAGTTGCCGAAAATCAGCTCGGAAAGATTCGCTGTTGGTTTTGTAAACAAGATAAACGTTCCGCAAAACATGCTGCAAATCAATAAGATAATACCCTTTTCTTATTGTAAGGTTTATTTTTTGTGTTATTATGCATACAGGTGAAATTTAAAATGTTTAGGTTAATAAAAATATGCAGTTTGACAAGTTTATTGGGCCTTTAAGGATTATCCAATAACCATAAATTAGTCGTTATACACTTGCCAATTAACACATTTTGTGTATGACAATGGCTGGTCAGGAGACTACGGGGTTATGACATGTACATCTATGGAACTCACAGATCTTTGCACAAGTAAACAACAAAGCCATACTATTTCTTATGATGTATATATTTTATTGAGCACTTGGGCAAAGCTTACAGAATGTTCTTCACCGTATCCAATACATAAATTACATAAAACATAACGTACATTATATTTCTTGAAACTGTTAACATATAACATTTATTGATTTCAATCTGTTATCTTATCATAAATGCCTATATGTCATACTGTTTATATGTACATGTACCATAAAGTTTCCCCGTACTGAAAAAATTGTGTCTGTAAGCGTTGAATGCCCAAAACTGAATGACCTTGAATTTTCGAAACAACTTTTGATTGGTATATTCAAAAAAATCTTACTAATCAAATGAAAATTATTTTCCACCTAATTTGCTTGCTTAACTGGCAGGAAATACATTTCTGTTGTTTATTGAATATGGGAACTTACCAATTAAGATGATGTGTTCATTTAATGATTATATAATATTAAACCATAAATGAAGTATCATTTACGCCCTTTCAGGGGCTATCGTAGCACCTAAAGGATTTTAAATGATTTTAAGAACATTTTGGACTGTTTTGTCGCGAAAAAAAATTGAATTTACCAGTAATGACCACTTTTGACCAGTAATGACCACTATTGACCAGTTATGACCACTATTGACCAGTATTGACCACTGACCCGGTCAATACTCAATTGACCCGTCAATGAGCCAACCCTGGATTCCAGTAATAATGTAATTCCTTGTCAAATATATAAAACCAACTTCTTAGTTTTTGTTACTTGGACAATTCTGACAAATGCCTGTGAATTGATTCGTAACATTGATGTTTTC
This sequence comes from Corbicula japonica, assembly GCA_038501625.1. Lineage (NCBI taxonomy): Eukaryota > Metazoa > Mollusca > Bivalvia > Venerida > Cyrenidae > Corbicula > Corbicula japonica. The sequence goes on along the minus strand of JAZAYU010000638.1, from coordinate 89,674 downwards.
TGAAAGGTCAACGAGGTATAAATTCGCTTTTGTTTTCGCCAATGCCATAAACCATCTATAGTTTGTGGAAAGCTTTAGCTGCTATTCATGAAATTCGGAGGTTTATGCAAACCAGATGCTAATGCGATACTAGGATAGCTACAAATCTACTTGGAAATGAGCGTCTTCTTATCAATAACCAACTATCAGCTGTTATGGTTAACACTCATGAGAACCAGACGAGTCACCGTTTAGTTACTTAACTTCGTTTCCTTCCAACGCTGACCGTCTTTCAACGCTTTCAGTGCTTAGATTAATATTGTATGGGACGTGATAATGGTAACTCTCCTTTTAGACGTTTTCCCTAGAGTCGAATAGTTTTGACACCTTCTACAATGCACAAATCTACATAACTACATATTGACCTGTCAATACAAAGTTTTAATAATTGATTTTGCCCCTCATAGTTTTTAAAGTCACCAAAAAATTATGGGGTTAATTCCGGTTTTCCATGGCTTTGGTAAGTAGCTGACCTTTGACCTTTGTAGAAACTTTACAATTTGATATCTATCCTCGAAAGGAAACTCAATATGATAAATAAATATATTTATTATCTGAATATAAACATATCTGTTTTGACATTCAAACAATTTTTTACGAATTAAAATATGAAAAGATGGAACAGAACTTTGAAAGCCACTGAATACGTTAAATATCAAACTATTGCGGACACAATTTGATTAGGCTTATTCAAGGGTAGTAATGGGTTAAGCACTACCCAATAATTTTACAATATAGGTAGATCTACCGTGCTCAACAGCCTTCAAAAATAGAAACGATAATAATATTGGATGTACGAGGAAGCATTTTTTTGTCCTGAACAAGAACACGTATTTCCCTGAAGACGAACAGAGTAAAAACTACTATAATAGACTTTTATTGTGTTTGGATATACTCACTCAAAGTTCTAAATGGTCATTTCTTTGTCCATAATATTTCATAAGAAAGACATTGACGTTACTCTTTATTTGTTAACAGTTGCCAACAGCAAGCTTTAATATTGTTACAAATGATTATGGAACATTTTAGTAATCCTTTATTTTGTTGAAAATTCATTTCATTTTCTTAATGGTCAAACCACCAGAAGTTCGCTCTTAATCGCTTGTTGTGTTTTAGTAGGGCCCCTAGTGAGTAAGAAAAACATAAAACCTTATTAATTCGCAGCATTTTTGTTTGAATAGATCTCTTCAAAGTACCCGATTTTACAATCACCTCCCTTTAAATTAAAGACTATTCTTATGTTGACCCTTTGTAAGTAAATGATAGCAATGGATTCATTAAAAAAACAAGCAATAGAGATTACACAGACAGTTGATAATGCATTCTAAGACAAACAGTTCTTTTAACAACCTCTCTTAAATTAGGGAAGAAACGAAACTTGCATTAATTGTAAACATATACAATTGAAGACCAATAAGAATTATAGCGGTGAAGTAAATAAACACCGATCATATTTTGTTAACATCTCAGCTTTGGTTTGTGGGTAAACTCTTCAAACTTAAAACAAAGCTACATTTTGTTTATTTTTACTTCTTTTTGTAAATAATTCATTATATTACCTACATGCGTTTTGAAACCAGTGACATTTAATCAAGGTACTGGTAAAACCAAAGCCACATAATCGTCGGTAACGGGTATATTCTCCGTTTACCAGAATTCGTGTTTCCTTCATTTCTTTAAGTTTACTTAGTAATTTTGAAAAAAAAATATGTTTTAGTTTTGCCTTTAAGGAAAGGTTTCCCATTTTCTTAAAACCACTCAATATTGTTTAGTTATTTAATGTACGCAAAAAATACTTACTCGTGATTTACACAGTTAACCTTTTTAAGGGTAAATTTGGTAAATACATTCTAAAACGATTGACGATGTACTATGCTAAATCATTCATGGGTATATAATAAATTATTTATTTGGTATAGTGTGGATTCACTATAACATTTGATTAACTCGTTGTTATTAGCAAGATAAAATAAATATAATGAAGATTATGAAAAGTATTGTTTTGGGAAAATATCATGTTATCAGTATAAAAAGTAATTCTACCGCAACGATCAGTTAGATTGAGAAATGCATTGCTGCATTAAAGACTTAAACTTCAGTTTTAGTTTTGGTAAACCAAAATGAAATAAAGCTCTGTAACACTTTATACTTGTCAAAAATGTAAAACGTGTATATATGTCTATCAGGAAAGACCATACTCTGAAACCACAGCCTCCCCTCAACACCAAAAAGCAGAGAGAAAAAAAAACCTGGGTTTATAAAATGATCAATGAACCTGATAGGCCACCGCCATCGAACGGTCAGTACCAAAACTATTTGCCGCTTGGAGTTTAAACTAGAATCTTGGGTGAACCAACCTCAAATTTGTCCCAATAGATTCTCAAATGAACAAACAAGCACAACTTGAATTTGTGTGTTAGCTCCATTCCACCTGTTAATTCGGGAATGTTGCATAAACAAGCACACAAACGGGAATAACATAAGAAGCTGATAGATTAATCAAGCAAAAACGTAGTCGCTAATGACCTAACTAAGAGCAGAGCACCTCGAGTCAAATCAAAGAGAACTTTGCAGTGGTTGGTATGAATGATTCTTTGTTGAAAATCACGTAAAAAAGAGAGAAGAAATGAGCTAATGGATATTTTAAGACAACCATTTCTGACTTGTTTTGTTTTTGCTGTTTTCTTTAGAACACTAGGCAGCAAAATTAGGAGCGACGGTCGGTGGAGTCGCGTTTGTATTAATAACAGTCGTGGGAATTGATTTATGTGTGAGATACAGGCTTATCAGGAAATCAAAGAAGCTGGATTTAGACAGGTTTTGTATCGCACAATTGAAGTTCGTCATCTGCTCAGGAGCATACATATTAATTTTAATTAAAACATATTTTACCTTGTTTGTCTAATAATTGTGTTAAACGAAATAAAACAACATCTACTGTACTCTAATATAAATGCAGAAAGTAATATATATATACATGTACATAGCTCCTCACCATATGTTGTAAGACTTTGGCTGCCTTAAACTGTTCAAAAGAAAGTTAGAGTAGGTGTGTGATTTGTAATCAGACATTCTTAAATTACCGATTCCGACAAGAGAAATTATCATGCTGTCGAAACACCCGCTGTGACAACCAAAATCAAGAAAAGCTTAATTAATTCTATAGCACGACAGAAATCGGTCAGTGTGACGACCGTAAAAAGTCTCCCCTTACATATGGTCATTACTGTTATAAGAAAATAGTCGTTTTCTGGTGTCATGCAGTGATGATTTTGTTAATCAGGGTTATCCGATCAACCTTTTCGGGGTTTGTCACGGCTAGCTTAATTGGAATTACATGACTCGGCGCTGTCGCCGTATGGGTTCGCTCCCCAGCGGAATTATTTTTTGAAAGAATATCAACAATTGACCAACACAAAAATCGTGCACAAAATGTTTTCACAATTTCAGATACAGGAACGTGATTTAAGGAAGTACTCTAAGACAGATCACCCTAACAGAACTTGTCATAGATTGGTAGAGGGTATGTTTTTTTCGAAGACAATTCTCAGAAATGTTAGGGTCAAAGAAATTAAGCATCTTACGTGTTAAATCCTTATACGCATTTTCGAATATCTCGTACACAATATCGTACTTCAACATTTATTATGTATTAGTCAAATAAAAAAAATGGCAAAGCCTCGAATATACGATAAAAATACATTAAAAAGAGAAGTGGCAATTGTAATTGCGACTATTTTATTATCCAGCCATTAGCCGTTACTAGGTCGGCGCAGCCGTGGCACGCTTCCTCTAAACTGTCTTTGTTAACATTTAATTTCAATTATAGGAAAGTCACATGAATACAGTAAACGAGTATGTACTATTTAAAATAAAAATAAATATTTTCTTCTCTGGAACGTTCTTAAACATTAAAAAAAACTCATATAAAAGATGTATTTATCAAATTCTTAAGAAGGGTCCTACGTACATTCTTAGTTGCGCCTCTAAAGTGAACCCCCTCTAACATGATACCCTAAATAAAAGAAATTAGTTTATTTCTTGTATAATAACTGTTCCACATTTAAGCTTACCATATACATGTACCAGACGAGGCTGAAACAAGATTTCCATCAACATGGAGCTCAGTAAAACCTAGAATAAATATCCAGAACTATGTAAGTTTGAATTGTTACTGCTTTTGACAATTATTCAAAAATAATGACAATGACAGTTTGTCCATGCGGAAAAAATACATTTTCAAGAAAAACAATAATATTATTTTCATTTTCTTAATATCACTTAAGATCTTTATAAATTAAACAATCAGATGATCCGTTAAACTTATGTCGTTTAATTAAGGATTGAATCGATATTTGATGGTTTTCATTTGGGTACTATGGAAAACTGCGTGCTCGGCGACGCCACACGTCAAAACATTGTGCAACGTCCAATAAAATATGAACGGCTCTACTGTAGCCACGCCTTATAAAATAATACGTCACACTGTTTACCAACAGAAATAATGATTCGTTTGATGAATAAGACTTTATCATAGAGGACGAAATTGAAGTGTAAACGTTATCGAATACTTAAATTTGATCTGTATTCTTGGCCAATGAATACGATCTATCCCTAAAACCAATTCTCTTACTAAGAAATTAACCTTACACCACGATTTGAGCTGAAAGGCCAGCATTTAAATATGATAATCATTACCAAAGCTGCATAAGAGCTAAATATAATTTGCCTGTCCAGGAAAGTGGCCATTGTGAGGTGTTAAGGAAAAAGTTAAAATTAAAAACAAACTTTTACCAAATCATATTCGTTTTAAATGGTCTTTTTAAATAACGAATTATTTGTGTTAGGCGTCTCTGAAAATAGCTTGAGCTACCTCGTGTCTAACTCTGTTTAAAAGTTGTACTGAATTGCATAACCCCGCTAGAAGCCTCTCTGGAAAGAAATAGGCACCACACTAAATAGTTCATTTGATTTTCCTTCTGCATGGTATTTTAAAAACGCGCATAGTTTAGAATTTTACTTCATTGGTTAAAAATTAGGCCAAAAGCCAGTTAAGACAGCCAACGCCGAAAAAGTTTAATATTTTCCCGTTTTATTGCTCGTGCTGTACATGGCATATCATGAAATAAACTGTCAGTTAGTTATAGTCAATGTTTCAAAAAGTATTTATTTTAATGCTAACGACGCAAAGGTTTATGAAGTGGCAAGTTAGATCAGAATACTGAATGCTGTTACACAACTTCATGTTATTGTCGGTTATTGTACGTCACGACATTGAGATCGGCTAATTCTGATCTTCATGGCTATAACGTGACAACATTAACATGTATTGCAATGTGGGTTGTAATCTGGCTCAAATTAACAGTCCCCACTGCTGTTCATCATCAAACTGTTCAACGATCCCAAAATTTAAAAAATAATCCTATATCATTTATGTTTTATCTTTCGCTTTCACTGGTTCCAAATGTAAATTATATACTCGGATTTAAATGAATTGATTGAATGTCTGAATTAGTATAAACTGTTTCTTTTTCAATAAAATAATTCTAAATAATCTCTTTCAGGCAAGCGGAGAGTACCATTTCTCCGGAAGTCGACCTGCTTTCTCAAGTAGAGAGTAACGAGGAAACTATCATAACAGAACTTAAAAAAAGAGAATAGTATTGGAACATGTCCTTTGACATTTCAGTTATACTGGAAAAATATATTGTTGTTGTGAAAAGAAAACATATATAAATAAGTTTTATTTTATCTTATCTTTTGAGCACTTTAAGCATTTTTGACTTATGTACATGTATAATTTTTACCTTAGATTTTTATTTTGTGTATGTTTATGTACATAAAAATATGCAAATGTAAATTTTCAAATCGTACGAAGAATTCTCTGGATAAAAATCGTGTGTTGTTATTTCAAAACAATAACATTGAATGATTTTAAATCAATGTATACCCGAATATCATGGTAATTACAATCTAAAGTAATTTTCATTTTTTAAATATTCATGTACATCTGAAACATGCGAAGGTAAACTTTAAAATCGAGTAATCAGGAATCACTCTAGAAAACATTTTACAAAACAATAAACTCTTTCAAAACATTTTATACCTGATTATCTTATTTGGAAAACTGAAAACATTCGACAACGCATGGTAAAATTTTAAAAAGTTATTTAGGAGATTTCCCAGATTTAATCGTTTTGAAGTTCGAAGTTGTTATTTTAAAGTAATCGGGTGAAATGCGAAATACTATATTATTATCTTACTCTTTAAGCTACCTTTTACAAACGGTTTACTGTTCCTAAGATCATGATAAATGATCGCTTTTAAATTAACATTACTTTATATTGATAAAACAGGATAATTCTTTAAATTACATTTGTTTCAAATTGAATGTTAACATTTAAAACTGTATTATGTAAACAAGATGTAAATTATTGTGCTTATACCTACACTAGTCAAAAGTTCTAAGTGCACACTTGATAAATGTTGATTTTTCAAATTATTTGATTGAATCTTTGAAAATTGTGTAAATTACAATGAAAAAGAATCGATATTCTATTAAAGCACACCAAAAAATTTAAGTCTGCTTAACCAGATTAAAAAATAATAACATTTTAGCTCACTTGTACTCAGAGAGCAATTCTCAAATTAATTATAATTGCATCGGCTATCATTTGTGACCGTTTTCTCATCTCTTTATCATTTAAAGTTCATGTACATTTAAAGGAAATACTATAGTTTGCCATTCCATTGCACCGAAATAGCTTCCTGTAGCTTTCTAATGGTCTGCTTGGCAAGATGAGCCAACGCACTCTTCTCTATTTTATCTATAACAATTTTACAGGATTTCAAGCAGAAAATTCCTTTTTTTTCACAACTCTTTGTGCCAAAAGTTTTTTAATTGTCTAGCAGTTTGGGATGATGCAATTCTCTATGATAAATGTGTAACAGCCTTTCCGAACGAAAAAAATGTATTAATTTCGATAAAATTGACCAGTTTTCGGACACGCTTTTTGACCAAATAAACGTCATTTTCGAATAATTCGATTTTAAAGTTTATTGAATTTCTATAAATTTTAGTTTTAAATTTTTCTTTATTGGACACTTATCCAACACATGTTACACAAACATTTTCGAGTTTACGTTGTTTTACGTAAATATTTAATGACTTTATTGAGTAACGTCAGCGTTCAACGTAAGCAACGTAATCAATCTAGAAATTAATATCGTTTGATTTTCTTCTTAAATTAATAAAATATGCAAAAATGAGGTATATCTTTTGCATTTACGAAAACCATAAAGATTATTTACAACAAATTTGAAGTTGTGCCAGTGAAAAGAATTTTGACGGGAATGTCGTTGTCTGCTGACGTCAACCGTTCAATGTTTACAATTTGTTTGTGTGTTTTTCTTGTTTGTCTGGAGTCGGTGAACATGTGAAAAACAAAAACGATTGTAAAAAAAATAATTTCGATTGCCTCGCGGGGATTACGCATAAATAGCGTATGCCGACGTGGATGACGTAATTCATAAAACATAAGCACGGTTTTCCAAAAAAATATTATTGTTTGATCCTAATTAACATTATATCAAACTTTCATTCAATTAGAATAAGTTTACTTCGAGATATTCAAAATTGAAAAGTGTGCACTTAGAACTTTTGACGAGTGTATATTGTGTTTGTCTATAACCAGTTCTTAGTATTTGGCTCTCCGTTTATATGTATCTAACAATCTCATTAAAGCTTCTGTAAACGTATTTCCTTTTTGTCATAATCGGCATGACATTTTAAAAGGTTTTTGACTTTGAACATTCTGAAGCGAATATTACGAATGACAAATAATAAAGAATACAAGAACAAAAGGAAACAGATGTTTTCAGGAGTCACAATGAACATATGCTTTGTACCTTTTTTAATCCTCCCGATGCCTTGATCGTAACATAATGGAATAAGGATATATCATTATCTTTAGCCAATCCCTTGAAACTCGCTCTTTACAAATGATAAAGGAAACTTAGATCACCAAGATCTCCTATATATTGAGAGTATTGTTTTTTACATCTAGAATATTCTTGCAAACCTTAAGTTTTTTTTTCAATATCTGTAGTATAATGTATATTACATACTCGTGAACAATATGTTTAGATCTTATTTGTCACCATTATTGTTTTGAAAACCAAACTAGTTTTCAAAAACATGATAACAAACTTATTTTCAAAACATTTAGCTTAGTTACCTCCTAAGAATAAAAACATAAATTTGTGTTTCCCACATCCGAAATACAGCGCATCCAAGTAAAAATGCCGTGAACAAATTATTAATTCCGAAACAAATCGTGTGACAGAGCACGAGTGACCACGCCCGATCAAGACCGTCACATCTTCGGAACAGCTCCGCTACAGCAACGTCAACAGCTGCAACAGCACTAGGACACAGAATAAGTGAAAAGGAATCGGCGGAGAATGAATATCATCCTGATTTAATCCGAGTGACACTCCGAAAACTTTGGAACTTTGGTCAATTTTGAAGAACGCTTTATACATGCATAAACGTTGAGTACATTGTCCTAAGAATTTTTCAACCGTGATGGTTTCCATTTATTTGAAAGAGGAGTTTTATATGTATTGTATTTACATAATGTTTGAAAGAAACAATCGTTGATAATTGATAATGTTTGTAATATATAGTAGACACACTTTCCCAAAACAGACAAAACGTTAGAGAGGAGAAGAGAGCATAGTTAAACAATGATCAATTTCAAAATAGACGCCACAAACAATTAAAGAATTAGAACTCGATAGGTTACCATCTTGCTTCGGTCAGTGGTAAAACAATTTGGGGGTTTAAACCAGGTTCTAGGCTACACCAACAGGTCCCTATGTAAACAAATAAGTACAAGTTGCCTTGGTGAAATGAAACCAACCCATCCATCAACAAGACAATGTTACATGCAAATCACACAAACCTATAGAACATGACAAACTTATAGCATTGTCATGCAAAAGGGCACTGAGTAACTTACCGAGACCAGAACCACTGGAGACAAATAAACAAGAACACGATGACATCAATAAAAGAAAGGGATCGAGCTTTTAGGTCCTTTTTCAGGATCTCTATAAACCTTCATAAACTCTTAAAGCCATGCAAACAAAGAGGTAAACAGTAACAATCGATGTAGATTGGTTAATCATCGGGCATGCAGCACGTTGTAGAATATCCTGCTGGTAACCTTTCTTTTTGAATTTACCATTTTTTTACGAATAACGCGGAGAATTAAACATTGCCGTTTATTTTCTTTAGTTTATAAATTAACCTTTATAAAAAAAAATCATGATGTGAAATATTTAGTTGCAGTAGTGATTTTAAACTGAACCTGTATTTTTGAATTAATTCTGTGTTTCGGTGAACAAAGTTGCAAAATGTTTTATTTAAGTTGAGGCATTGGTAACCCTGTTTTAAAAGGATTTTTTGTTATGCAAAGATTACGCTCATTGAAATCTTAAACATCGCTATAAACTCCAAAATGCGAACAAACTGTCAGATTAAAACGCTGTTTGATGTTGCAAGATGAACATTACCGTCTAAAAACGGAAAATTTACAATATTGAAATTAATATCATATAATTTATCATATAACTATTTTAGTAATGTCGTAACTATGTTCAGTGGAAAAATTAACATCAAGAATGCAAGCTTGCTTTTTAGCTCACCTGAGCTAACTCAGGGTGGAGATATATGGATCGACGAATGTCCTCATTCCGTCGTCCGTCCACACTTTGTTCTTTAACACTCACATTTTTTTGTCACAATTTTGCTGCAATTCTTTAAGATGTATGTCCTAATTATTACTCGGACGAGTTCGAATATGGGTCGCCTGGGATCAAAATCTTGGTCATATGACCTAAAAATAGAAAAATCATGTTAAGGCTCTAGAGGCTAGGAAATCAACATTACAACCTTTCTGACATATTGCCAAGAAATTTGAACTGAAACACTAGTTCAAATTTCTTGGCAATATGTCAGAAAGGTTGTAATGTTGATTTCTTGCCCAAGTTTGAATCTGGGTCACCTGGGGTCAAAAACTAAGTCACACAGCACAAATATGGAAAAACCTTGTTAACACTCTGGAGGTAACATTTTCAGCCCGAATATTCTGTAAATTGTAAGAAAGGTTGATTCGATGTTTTCTAGCTCAAGTTCGAATATGGATCATCTGGGGTCAAAATCTAGGTCACAAAGCCCAAATATGGAAAAGCCTTGTTAACACTTTAGAGGTAACATTTTCAGCCAAAATATCCTTGTAATATGTCAGAAAGGTTATTTGGATGATTTCTAGCCGAAGTTCGAATATGAGTCACCTGAGGTCAAAAACAAGGTCACAGAGCCCAAATATGTGTGACGTTTTCAGCCCAAATATCCTGGATATATTTCAGAAATGTTGTTTCGTTGATTTCTAGCTCAAGTTTTAATATGGGATCTGGGGTCAAAACTAGGTCACACTGCCCAAATTTTTTAAAACCTTGTTAACACTCTAAAAGTTACATTTTTAGCGCAAATTTCCTGAAAAACTGTCAGAAAGGTTGTTTCGATGTTTTCTAGCTCAAGTTCGAATATGGGTCATTTGGGGTCAAAAAATAGGTATATTGAAAAAACCTTGTTAACACTACAGAGGTAACATTTTTAGCCCAAATATTCTGTAAATATGTCAGAAGGTTATTTCGATTATTTCTAGACCAAGTTCGAATATGGTAAACCTTGCTAACACTCTAGATGTAACATTACCAGCCCAAATATACAGGAAATAGGTCGAAAGGTTGTTTCAATGTCAAGTTCGAATATTGGTTATCTGGGGTCAAAAACTAGGTCACACAGTTCAAATTTGGGAAAACCTTGTTAACACTCTACAGGTAAAATTTTCATCCCAAATATTCTGGAAATATGTCAAAAAGGTTGTTTCGATTATTTCTAGGCCAAGATCAAAAATGGGTCATGTAGGGTTAAAAACAAGGAAACAGAGCCCAAAAATAGAAATATCTTATTAGGAATCTAGAGACTATTGTATCGATTCCTGATATTCATATTTCACCTTTTTTCAGTGCATATATTCTGACAATTTGTCAGAAAGGTTGTTTGGTTGATTTCCAGCTGAAGTTTTAATATGGGTCAACTGGGGTCAAAAATAGCTTTTTTTCTCAAATTCATTTAAGAATTACTTTCTTTAACTAAACATACTTAAGAAATATCTCCTTACCCTAAAGTCATATCTTGAGTTCAATTCAATTACAAACAAGTTAGAATTAAGAACAACAATTAACATGTAAAAATGCAATATTTCACATGTTGTATTAATTATTAATTTCAATCAATCTGATTAAAATCAAATGATACAATGCATCACATTTATCTGCATAAAAAAAAACATCAGAAGAATAGACCCTTTTCACATTCCTCCATCGTGGAACGGGGTTTCCGATTTTTATCGATACGCGATTTCAGAACGAGGCGCCCTATGCTGAATTATTATCAGAAGAATTTGACATAAATTATTTTCAAAGCAATAAATCGGGAGAGGGTAGGCAGCTTTGAGAAGCATTATATGGATAACTTACTGCGGTTTCAAATAAGAATTTGATTAATTGTAAGTAAATTCCAAACTCTGATAAAAAAGGCGAATGCAAACAGAAATCTCATATATTTTTAATTAAATAACACAGATACAGTTAACCAATGTCTAAATACAACGATAATATAATTTTAATTTCTTCGCATGGAAATGGAGTGCACTCCTCAAATTTAAAACATGATAAGAAAAATTATTTTACTTCTCATGCACATTAATGTAGAATTGTTCAAAATAACTTTAAATTAGAATCCATATTTATAAAAAGAAGATCTGAATATTCGAGAACGGAGAATATACCCGCTAGTACGGTTTTGTGACTTTTGCTTATTCCCCTACCTGGATGAAATGGCAGTGCTTTCCAGAAGCATGTGTGGTATTTAATTGTTATTTCACTAAAAGATGTGGAAATAATGGCTCAAGATCATAAAACAAAATTAGGAGACCAATCTCAAATCTCAAGCATCTGATTTCAGCCAATCAGATGCTTGAGATTTGAGACTGATCTCTAGTCTTAGTTTAAGGATATTGGACTAATTATGTTTCAGGTTTGCAGAATATGCTCGACACTAAATAATAGGACCGGTGTATTTATAGCATTGGTTAAGTGTATTGTAGTGTGAACATTATTAAACCAAACTTCTTGTTTAAATCAAAAACACGTTTCTACATGTAGAGATGTAAATGTGTTTTAATTTTCGTAATGTTTAGTGGCAAAGGTATGCACATACAAAAGCCAGTAGTGATATAAATACAAAGGAAACATTAAAAGCCACAAAACCAAGCAATAATAAACTATGGAAATTACTTTAAAATTTGTAAACTAATGTGGTTGACTTAGCTTCAAAATTTGGCGTCCGGTGTTTTTCATCTTTCAAATATTGTCCGTTTTTTGTATTGTTGGCAGTCTCATACATTTGTTGAAGCTCTAATTACAGGAGGCGGTTTTCTCTCTATTTTTTGGATTTGTGATTAGAATTGCGTGATTTCAGACATCTTATATACTGAACAAAAATAAAAAGTATCCACTTTTTATACTTGTATTCTCATATACATATTTTCATTTAGTCAGGAACTGATTTGTATTAATTAATTTCATTAATTTTTAAGTTTGATTTCTTATAAACATTATATTTTTTCTCAACAAGACTGTAGCAAATGCTTAACGAATAACAGCTGATAAAGGATTTTAAAACACTATATTTTAAATATAAAGGGAGGTAATTGCAAAATGTTGGAATTTCTACTGGCGCTTATCGATGACTAGTTGTTTTACTAATAAATTTTTGTGATTTTATTGACCACAAGAACTTAAGAAATTGGTTTCAATTTATTAATAAATGTGAATATTGTTTGGGGATCACTGACTTTTTCCTGAAACCCTATTATTATAAAGGGAAAGATAACTAAGTTGTGACTGCACATTTTAAATAAAAATTTATTTCTGTGAAATGATTAAAGAAATGCAAATTTGTTCAGAGACAGAATTTTGATTTTTTTCTAATTTTACAAAATTACAGGTAAAAAAGTGGAATCTTTTTTTTATTTTTGCTGAGTATATACTAATGAATATGTGTCATTGTAGTTTCTTTCATCAAATAACTTCATATTGCTTACCAGAACCTGATGAATAACAAATTAGTAATCTTACAGTTTTAAACTATCATCATTTTATCAATCAATATTAAAACACTATAACCATTATTTCACTGAATCCTTTTCACTTCTGTTATGCATAATAAGGAGAAAATTATTGGTATCAAAGCAACGAGAATTGATTGGGCTGTTTGAATAGGTAACAAACTAAAATTCGCTTTTTGGTCACCATTTTCGGTTTTCCCACGGGGCGGTTCATAAAAATTACCAATTTCAAAACTTAAATTCCAACTTAGACTTGACTCTTATTCCAAGCAGATATTTAAATCATCACTGAAATACTAGTATAGCGGTTATCTTAAAAATACTGCGTTCGTGATAAAAGCATGAAATTTTGCATAAGTATAATACATTTTAAATGGCAAAATATGTGTTTTTAGATCAAGGCATTTCTGGAAACAATTACTTTCGGTGTATATTACTTTTCTCATTACCCTAAAAGCTTTGAAAATAATTTTCATCTTACATAATTAATACATTTTCAGAAAAGAAATTAGACAAATGCAGTCAATTAAAAAGAAAGAAAAAAAAACGCACGTGAACATGGTGAAATAAGAAGATAAACATAACAAAACATGAAAACAAGCAAGGCTTAAAATCACGTTCTAGGGAATACATATCTTACCCATGTCCCACCAGCTTCTTGCAACAATATAAAATTACCAGTTATTACTATTAAATGTAATCCATCTAAATTACACATCTGACGTCACTATAACATATAAATGAACAGTGATAATTTTGTTATTATAATTATTATTATAATTATTATTATTATTATTATTATAATTATTATTATTATTATTATTATTATTATTATTATTATTATTATTATTATTATTATTATTATTATTATTATTATATTCTTTGATATTGTTTGTTATTTTTATTCATTTTGGGGTATATCAATATAAAACATAAGACCTCTTTTAACCTCTCCTTTTAACAAATACATAAAAGACCTCTTTTAACAAATAAATAAAGACCTCTTTTAACAAATACATAAATACATAAATACCTCTTTTAACAAATACATAAAATACCTCTTTTAACAAAAACATATAAACTTAAGAGCTAATTTTCAGTGTCAATGTTTTGTCTAAGAAGCACACAATCGAATCTGCTCTGTCAGCATCTTTTTCATGAGATAACACTGATTTGAAACCAAACGTGACAGCATGTTGTGATTCTTTGCTGTCTTGTCGGTGTTTCGGGAAAAAATGGTTCATACTCTACGTAAATTGTGTCTATGCCTGCTGCTTTTAAATTACAAAGATGTCTTCATACCAGGTTATTATTTCTAAAGACTGAACAAACGAAGCTTGCAAAATATTTCGTGAAGGTACAGATTTTAATATAAAAGGCTGAAAATTTATTTTAGTTTCATTTCAAACATTAGAATGTTTTTAAACGATGTTTTCAAGACGTCAAAGACGATTCAGAACGCTAAGGTGCCCGCAGAACGATCGTAAGCATCGCCGAAACAACGCAGTGGCATCGCCAGTAAACGCGTTAAGTTTGCATAGAAAGCCGAGCGACGGCGCAAACTTTGATCACGGACAAAACAAACGCCGTAGCTAGTCTTCTTATAGACGGAAAAATTAGGTAGTGAGACTTTGCTAATATGTTTTGAGCTGAACTATCGGTTGCCGGTGAAGGGAATGACGAGTGATGATGAAGTGAATTGCCTCAATAAATCATGAACGATATGTTCTTAACAGTTGTTGGTGCATTGCATAAAGCTAAACCAAAATTTCTAACAACAAATTTTAGCGGTAGGAAAATTGTTTCTTAATCAAAGTAAGCTTACACGCGCACCCAGACTCTGAAAGCGGCCACATAACTACATGTATACAATATACCCAATGCTGTACCATAATTTCGAGAACTTTCAGTCATAAACTATAGGCATTTTACCATCTATATACTAGGGAAGAACAAACGATTCCAATTGCTAAATCTCCTTAAACTTTAAGGTGTTTAATTAAAAATTCTACTGCGTTCATTCCATATTTTACCGATGCATTACCTTCAACAATCTTAAGGAATGTTCAAGTATTTAAAGATCACTAAAATTAGGTCAAATACTATTCTCTTTTTTTGTAATTAGTGTGTAATAAATTTAAGTAATTACAAGCATATCTGAACGCTTTTCAATGATTTACAATATTCCAACAGAATCACCGGCGTTCTTTTTTCATCAGCAAACATTATTTATCAATCGGCTTTTATCGGTAAAGAATACAATTTGAAACAGATCTAACCCCCCTCTCAGTGGTGAAGTCTAGAGCCAGTTCTACCTTGTTTTATCAGTCCTCTTGATTTTATCATTTAATTTGTCTTCTAAACTTCTAAACTTCTGGTTAAGAGGTGTTTTGCACCTAACGGTTTTAACACATGTCTCTATAGGGCATGGCAGAAATTAAACTTAATAACTGTTACAGGAAGTTTATTGGATCCACATCATTACAATATACACCTTTTGAAAATATCCCCACGGGGGTGCTAAAATTAAAACGATACTTTGCAGCTCATGTGTTGTAGCAAATTGCAAAAAAAAACCTATTTCTGATTATTATGAAAATACCCCTGTTTGTTTTTATTATAAGATCGTGTTGAAGCACCAATGGAAACTCAGATGTCGGATAGAATACGACGCTTGATGCTGAGTATATAGTCATAATGGATAAAAAATACACTACATTCTAACGCATATATTAAAATGTGTAAATTAACAATTTACTTTTTTAGGAATGATGTTACATGTCAGCAGCACACATTGCGATCATGCACTAAGCGACTTTTCATTTAATAGTAGTACTCGTTCTGTGAAATTGATTAAAATAGATGAAAACGGAACTTTGAAATGCAAGTCCGAACACGATAAATATGAAAATATTGCAGGCTCAGTTTAATTTAGCCTGTTCATCGGCTGTAATAGAAATGCATATTGCTGCAAACGCCATCCAGGCCCGGATTGAGCGCAACTTAATATTTACACCAATAAAAAGTATAATTTCGATCCACCTTAAACGATCGTATGCATATGACGGTGAACATGGAATCTTCAATGCGGTATTTTTAGATAAATACCATTCCATGTTCAGCATAAGTTGCTTGACTTCAGCTGGTTGTGACACAAACTATGACCATCAACACCCCTCTTTGGTCATGAAATAGCTGGAAATGTGATCAGTTCCTTATGATTGTCAAATTATTAAACTCATTACTTCATTCTAAACTGATGGAAAATCATGGGCATCAAAGAAATATTCTGCTATCAATCTTAATGTTTTACGCACGACGGACAATGATATGGTCATCAGTTATATCGCAAGTCATTATGCTAATACAGTCCTAGCATTTTAAGCTCAATATTAGCCTTCTAAAAATGGAATTCCTTCTACGACCCAGTTATAATCCTAATTACTAGATTAAATTTTTCGTGAAAATTGAGATATCATTTCAGTGACCAGGGCTTTGCTACGGAACTCCCACGGAGTTCTATCGCGTTGCTACGGAGTTCTTATCGATTTTCTTTTTTCACTCACGGTGCTCACACTGCGCTGATGAAGGCGTTCGTTTGCACTTCCTAAAAAACGAGCAGATATTTTCATCGATTATTTGTTTATTCGTTGAAATTATTCGTTTGGGCACACAGTGTTCGTGCAAGAAGTTCAACCATTTTGATTGATTTAAGAAAATGATGTTCATTTTGGCC
Organism: Corbicula japonica; assembly: GCA_038501625.1. Classification (NCBI taxonomy): domain Eukaryota; kingdom Metazoa; phylum Mollusca; class Bivalvia; order Venerida; family Cyrenidae; genus Corbicula; species Corbicula japonica. The sequence continues at coordinate 72,637 of JAZAYU010000638.1, read as the reverse complement.
GTTGACAAGATGATGTAAAAATGACGTTCATTTTACAACGTTGGGTCATCGTTGATCAATTTTCAACGTGCCGGTCAAACCCATTACTACAGAAAACGATGTAAGGCCAACATTGCCAGCGTTGCACCAACTCTATAAGGAAATGCCAACGCCGTCCCATTGTCAGATTTAGTATAAATGGGACTTAATCGATTCTATCAGGTGTCTTATAGTGAATTTCTGATACAATATAAATTATTTGATGATTTGATAAGTTGATATAAACATAAAAACTAAAATATATGGTATTCATTATTTGATAAATCAGATCAAAAATTTATTTACTATTTCATTTGTACTATTAAACGGTTTTTATGTCATGTACGTATTTGAAATGTGATAATACTATTAAGAAAGAGTTAATTTAAAAGTGATATCGCATTTTCATTAAAGTGAAATAACTTATTTGCCACTTTGGTAGCTGTCGAACTTCCCTTTTTCATCTATTTTAATATTCCAGTAGCCTTGTTTGTGCCGTGTTGCCTCTTTGAAAGTTTCCCCCTACATTAAATCAATGTAGTTATAAGGTTCGTCCTTTTAATGAGGCTGAACACGATACTCGTGTATTTTAATAGTGGGGCCTTAAATTAAAAAAATAAAACGACAGCAAGTGTGACGTAATATAAACATCCAATCAGAAGCCTTTAGGTTTAGTTTACAACAGTCGTTTATTTATTGGGTTAAAAAATTATATTTAACCCAGTTTATTTAATATTGTTTTTCTCGTTTAGTCCCCTAGTGGCTAATTATTTTGCCACTGCCATTCCAAGGCGGTAACCCCAATGATTCTCATTTTCGTTGTTTGTGGTGTCTTATTTAAATGTGACATACTTATAAACACATGCTCTCTTTTCTTGTCTTCTTTTTCGCTGCACAGGGAGTCTGTGTTTTGTGAGTGTGACGATTCTTTAAATTCTCCGCGTTACAGCGTATAGCGGCCAATTATTGTCTCAACGGATCGCTATACAAAACCCGTTGGTCCGGTTTTTGGGTATAAATACTCGTGCGGGTAGTTTTAATTCAGTTCTACGGAGACTTTTCACGGGTAACCTTCAACTTTGCGTTCAAATTCAAGAAACGTTGTTTTCTTGCATCACTGTTGTTGCTACTTGTGCTGTGTTATGTTTATATATTTTATTAATATAATCAAAGACGCAATGTATTCAAGTATGACAGGACAGGTTCTGAAGTTCCGGTATTTTGAGGAACGTTCCGAGAATCGCATTAAATATGCGATTCGTGCATTGCTACAGAAACACGGTTCCTCTTTCCTAAAAAAAATGATTATTAAGGGAGGGGCTTTACGTGGGCGGCCGGCGTTCCGACAAATACACTCAAAACTTCATAAAAAGGTGAAATATGCATATCAGGAATCGCCACATTCAGAAAAAACAGCCTCCCCACACAGTCAAGAAGAAGAGAGGGGGAGAGAGCATGGTTAATAGGATGATCAGTTTCAAAAAAGACACCACTAACAATAAACAAAAATGAGAACCCGAGGGGTTACCGCCTTGGAACGGTCAGTGGCAAATCAAATTGCCACTGGGGGTTTAAACCAGGTTCTAGGGTGCACCAACCTCACACTTGCCCCAACAGGTTCTCATATCACAAAACAAGTACAAGTTGTCTTGGTGAAAAAACTCCAACCCACTTATCGGCTCAACAATGTTGCATGCAAAAGCACACAAACATATAAAACATAAGAAGCTAAGAGCACTGCAAAGCCGAAGGGGCGGGTACTCAATGATCTTACCGGGACCAGAGCTCCTTGAGTAAAATCAGCAAGAACACGGTGACAGGGATAAAAGAAACAAATCGAGCTTCTAGGTTCTTTTAAGAAAAGATTTCCCCATAAACCTTCATAATATTTTAAACCCCTGCCACCGTCGTGCAACCAAAGAGGTAAGCATAATGATCAACTGTAGAAGCGTTAATCACCAGGCCTGCAGAGCGCTGTAAACTATCATGTTGGTAACCTTTCTTTTTAAATTTACAGATGGTTTTTACGAATAACCGGGAGAAATTTACACTGCCTTTAATCTTTTTAAGTTTATAAATTAAATCTCCATAAAAAAAACTGGCTGTGAAATACCTTGTTGCAAAAGTGATTTTAAACTGCATCTGTATTTATGAATTAGATCTGGGTATCGGCGATAAAACTTGCAAAAGGTTTTCCTTAATTTGTGATACCGATAACCTTGTTTTAAAAGTTTTTCTGTAATGCAAAGATTACGTTCATTGAAATCATTAACATCGTTGCAAGCTCTTGAAAAGCGAACAAGCTGTGAGATATAAACCCCATAAGATGTTGCACGGGGAACATCGCCGTCTAAAAACGGAAAATTTACTATATTAAAATTAAAATCATCTCTTTTATCATAAATTTTAGTAGTGACATAATCATTTTCAATGGACAGATTTAGATCGAGAAAGTTTGCTTGCTTTTCTGAAGTGTTCGCTTTATTAAGTTGTAGTTCTTTAGGATAAATCTTATTAACCAGTAATGGAAAATGGTTATTGTCTACATTTAATAAATATTGTTTTGTTTGGGATTTGACAAATGTCAGGGCACATATTAATTGTTTGAAGTTGACTGCACCATGCTTGAATATTCCCCAAAATATCTTTTAGTATGTGTTGAAAGCATTATACATGTACTTTGAAAGTAATTGTGCCGAGTAAAGCAGTCTTAAGTTGAGACTAGAATTGTGTATCATGTATGATCAATAGAGGATGTCTCTTACTGATACATGTATTTGATGTTATGTTACTTGACACTCCCCATACTTTACCCGTGAATAAATGCGTCTCCACATTGCAAAACAGTGTTGTTGTTTTGTGTTAGAGAACGGTTGAGACCTGATATGCAAATTTCACTTTTCGTATTTGTTGTGTTGGGTGGCTTTCAAAGTTCTCTTGTTCATTCTTGTATGTGATTATAATCATTTATCCAAAACAAATATGATATCTCTAACGCCAGTAGGGCCTTAATGAAATTACCATACTGAAGTGATATTATCAATGTATAATGAAATTGAGTTATTATTTAAGGTGATGCCAATTCAGATCAGATTATCAAGGTAACGGTTATGAAAAAACTTAATAGCCTTACATAAATGTTTAATTTTTTTTAATTTTAGGTGAAATACCGATAAAATTTTCAATTCTATATGAATAGGTCTTGTTCCCTAATGTAAGTGGAGAGTGAAAACAGAATCATTATAGCATATATGATTGCTTCTTTCATTCTATAAGCTGGTATGTAAATAAATATGTAACCCTATGGTCATTATGTGTCAGTTGAATTTAACAAGCTTGGAATTCTGTTAGATTTACAGGTTGATGTATTCAATATTCTACAAACCATTTTTTACACCGGTACTTTTTGGGAGTAATTAGAGGCTAGTACACATATGATATATAATTATGTCATTGATGTCGCATCAACATGTTCCTCTGATTAAGAAAAATTATCGTAAATTGCAGTTTTATTATTACTTTTAGACCAATATCATTAACTACTTACATCACAGCTTTAAATTAACATTGTTTTCTTTAATTTCCTAAAGTTATTGTGATATCAGAACTGGTATATAAGATAAAATTCGCATTTTTCAGATGATGGTGAGAAAAGCGTATATTAATATTATTATCAAAACCCAGAGCAGCATATCTAGGAATGAGAATGACTTTCAGATTTGGTTTCGAAATTTCCATACTTGTATTTTCTTTTGATAAATGATGAAGTCATTTTAATGAATAATGTACTATTAATCCCATCAATAATAAACATATCGGACCTTGCTTTAAAATGTGAACAATGCTGCACTTCTCAATATTCAATAAACATGTCACTTTAAACAATTACAGGGGCCAATAAACAGATGACTACCAGTCAATAAACAAGGGCAAATAAAGAGAACAATAAGTATTTTGCACGATCAGGATCTGACTTTTTATATTCCTAATATACGTTACAGTAGGTGAACTTTCAACTATTGAATTATTGAAATAAAGAGTTAAAGAGAATTCATAACAGACTTGTCTTTTGAATATTGCACCTAAGATTTCTTTTTTATTTTGTGTCCTCTTTGTATCATTTGGCATTTGATTCAATGGCATCAACAAATACATGTGCTATAATAACATTTTCTGTGATATACGGCTTCGTTGTATCAATGAGGTGTGTGGTCAGCTTTCATAGTTCTTGAAAGACGTTGTTCTTAATGTCAAAGAGGTTTAATAATTATACTCAATAGCTAACAGAAACATATTTCTTTGAAGTAAATAACATATCAGAGTTGGAGTTATGGTATGCTTAATCTATATTGATGAAACATTCACTAGAAATTACTAGTTTTGCTCTCAATATGCATTTCTCATCCAGCTCAAATATCCTCATGAAATTACCAAATACTGAATAGTATTAACAATTTAACTACATCCATCAACACAGCACATTTTTATAAAATTTGATGACATATTACTTGAGTTAATTTTATACAACAATAATAATCATTTGTTTAATAATAAAGCTTCTGTAATTTAGCAAGCATTATAGTATCCGGAATGGTCTTGTCGCAAGAGTCAACCCGTCAAAAAATGGTTCGGTTCGGTTAATATCCGGTACCACAGGATACCGGAATGGAATCCTTTCCGCGAAAAGGACTAGGAAAGGACTCCTTTCAATACAGGAATATGGCAAGTTCTTTTGGAAGCCATTGGCCCAACGTGACGTTCCTTGCAGCCTGTGTCATATGCAGCGGGCTTAAGTGTTGATGATTCCTGACCGGAACAAGTGTTACGATGGATGGACATTCGAGTATCACGGTAACCTTAAGGCAGATAATGACGGTCACGCTGCTGCTTCCGAGATTGTTTGTTTGGATGCCGATCCTGAGGCGTTGGTTGGTGGAATAGAAGATCAGAATGGAAAGTTTTTCCACTTCGTGGAGGCACGTTGTGGATCCCTTCGATGTCCGCCGTATGGCAGAGAGCTGATATATATGAAAAAAGTACGCGATGCTTTGGCGAATTAGTTCCAACTAACCCATCATTTTGACATAGTTGCATACAAAATCACATACAGGTGTAAGACCTGTAAATAGACTTCCCTATATAAACTATAGTAAACATGACATGTTTCAAAAGGCTGGCAATCATAGCTGGTACCATTTTAATAAGGGCTAACTTACATGCTTTTAAAGCTAATTGTTTCTACTGTCCATTTCCAGCAAGAAAAGTAGGGGTCATGTATCAATTTACAGAGATTTGACACCTTGGAACCGGTGGTCTGTTTTTTTCACTTCTGTGTGAACTTCAAAACTGTTTTATATATGCCGTCCTAAAACCAGGGCCTTTTTTCATATACTGCATTTCCAAACATAAATTTGCTATCAGTGTGTCAGTAAAAGCATCTAATTTACTTAACATGTTCCTTTCAGGCCATACTAGCCATTTAATGCCCCCAAAAGGCAAAAAAATTGGGACTATTTAGTGTCAGCCATTGTCTGACTAGCCCGAGTAGGAAGATCCGGTGGACTATTTACAAGTAATTAGCCTATAAGAAAACTTGTGTTTTTCAATATCTTATATTTTCTGTTTTTATTCAATAATATGATGTTTGCAATATATCTACCAAGTTTCAGCATTCAGTTAGCAAAAATGAACTCAATATGAGGAATTTTCCAACACCACCTATTCTGGTACGCGTTTGCGGCCAAGCGCCTAAACCTAAGAATTCATTTCTTTCTAATAAAAAATTGAAAAACATCAAATTTCTCAAAAACATGGTTATGAATAATAGTAAAACATCTCAACTAATAAAAGCAACTCACTTTTTGAGCTGACACATGCAAAATGGCCCACACAGGGTATCAATTGTGGCATTTTTAAGGCAAAAACAGTTAAAAAAGGCCCCAAACCTAATTAAAACCTAAGTTTGCCTCCTGTAACACAGTTATACTGATTTTTGACTTTCAAATTTGCTTAAAATTGGTCAGCACACAATTTTAGTGGAAAATAACATTGCAGACAATATAAATATTCAAATTCTGCCCTCCACTTGTACTTCTTATAGGTGTAAGACCTGTAAATAGACTTCCCTATATAAACTATAGTAAACATGACATGTTTCAAAAGGCTGGCAATCATAGCTGGTACCATTTTAATAAGGGCTAACTTACATGCTTTTAAAGCTAATTGTTTCTACTGTCCATTTCCAGCAAGAAAAGTAGGGGTCATGTATCAATTAACAGAGATTTGACACCTTGAAACCGGTGGTCTGTTTTTTTCACTTCTGTGTGAACTTCAAAACTGTTTTATATATGCCGTCCTAAAACCAGGGCCTTTTTTCATATACTGCATTTCCAAACATAAATTTGCTATCAGTGTGTCAGTAAAAGCATCTCATTTACTTAACATGTTCCTTTCAGGCCATACTAGCCATTTAATGCCCCCAAAAGGCAAAAAAATTGGGACTATTTAGTGTCAGCCATTGTCTGACTAGCCCGAGTAGGAAGATCCGGTGGACTATTTACAAGTAATTAGCCTACACATATAAAACTTAAGAACCAATGGCGGGTAACTAATGACCTTACTGACCAAACTGATATCCAGATCCGGAAGAGTACAATAACAGGAATAAAACAGCATGCAAACTTGTACGTTCTTTTACAAGATTTCCATAGAAACCTTTATTTTCTCATAATCACCTTAAGGTAGAGTATAACAACAAAATATTGGTGAGATTTAATTACCTTGACTTTCTTGGTTCTAACTTAAGTTTAAATTTACAGATATCTACATTTAAGGGTATTTGATACATTCAAGCTTCGCCCTTTCGCGCATTAGTATTGACATATTTAACTACATGTATAAACACCGAGGCAAATAATAAGGTATATAAAAGGTCTCATATGTCCCATATGTCTCATATGCTGTTTTTTTTTAAATAAAGAACCTTAATGTATTTTTTTCATATGCTAAGGACATAAATATTATTCTAGGCAATTATCATTACTCATTATCTAAAACACTGAGACATTATACGAACATCACATTGAGACATATTAAATTCTTAATTTCCCTTTTATACCTTAGTCCATAATGTGTTAAACATAAGAAACTGTATTGCCTATCATCGTAATAAAAGCTTAATTAATTTGCTTACGCGGCTTATTCTAGCACACTTAGAATCAGATGTTGCTTTTATTAAAAGATTATACTTCAGTATTTGAAAAACAATCAGCAATTTCAAAACAAAATTTTACCACAAATATTATACTGCGCACTGCATGATAGCAAAGGAAACAATAACCAATGACTGGTTGTCTACGTCCATTTTATACGTTAATGCTGATCTGTTAGTTGCTTTACGTAAACAAAGTACTGCAAGTCAAAGGTGTGTTTGTTTTTCAACGAGAAAAGTACGCAGCTAGATTGTTCAGCGGAGAGGTAGACAGTTTGATCTGCCTGAAAGCGCAGAGTTGTGGTTCGTGTGCAGAGTACTTGATGATATATCACCAGAATATCTATATGGTGTCTGTTTCACAATGAAAGCTTTTGTGTTGCCTCCATTCTGCGCTTTTTGTTTGATCCATGATGAGCGAAAAGTTTTGATTTCCTGGAAGCATAATGTTGTTTGATCTTCTCTGAGCATAATTTTTTGATCAGCAGACAGTGCATGAAAAGCAAGGTTGGAAAGCACTATAAAAAGATTTATAGCAAAATTTAGTTCTTGTACTGCTTCAAAACTATTCGTGCCATAACCATTATCTGTTAAAGCCAGCAAAAAACCTGTTATGAGACCCTAATGTCACGAAAAACCTTAAACTCAAACTTATACGCAGGGCTAGGCGCTGTCGCCGTAAGCTAGCGGCTCTATCATTCGAAATTCACAGTAGCACTATTTGTGCAGTGTGGCGGCCGTAAAAAGCCAGACAACATCTTTTTGTCCATTTAAGTAACCTACTTATCTAAACGCTAAATTTGTTTCCATATAAATGACAGGAGTACATTAAACAGAAGACAAACAGCAAGGCCACCTTGAAACATAATTGTCGAAGTGTGGTTTTGATATTTCTTATCATATAAATAATGTTGTTCTAATAGCTTTTTTAAGAACACAAAAGCTGTGCACCTATTTTCATTCACTGCATTTGTATATTTTACAAAAAGATTCCACGTTAAAAATTGTACTTCCCAATTATTACAATTATTACACTTTATAACATTTCTAAGTAATAGTCAGTACTGTTATCAGTAAAAAAAATAACCCGTTACTATGGTGGCTGATTTATGCCATTTCGTTTTTTCGTTATTTCGCCGCGAAATAACGCAAAGCGAAAAGACGAAATAACGAAAAAACGCCACGCGAAAAGACGAAATAACGAAAAAACGCCACGCGAAAAGACGAAATAACGAAAGAACGCCACGCGAAATAACGAAAAAAACGCTTTTTTGCGCGAAATAACGAAAAGTCGCCGTGCAAAAAAAACTCCAATTTAACTGCACAAAATAGCGTTCTTTCTAGCTTCGCCTGGTGTTGTTTTTTTTTCGTTCTTTCGCTTGGAGTCTTTTCGTTATTTCGCTTGGCGTCTTTTCGCTCGGCGTTATTTCGTTATTTCGCCTGGCGTTTTTTCGTTGTTTCGCGTGGCGTTTTTTTCGTTATTTCGTATTTTCGCGTGGCGTTTTTTTCGTTATTTCGCGTGGACATTATGATTCTCTTTTTAGTGATTATGATGATTTCCGGCACCTCTGGTCTGGACATTGACGAGCTGAAGTGGTCAGCCTGGAAGGCACAGGGGCAAGCTACATTCGCTGGGGTCGCAATTCCTGCCCTGGTAATGGGACGAACATGGTCTACAAAGGTTTTGCCGGTGGTTAACACAACACCCATAATGGTGCTGCCGCCAATTACTTATGCTTGCCAGAAGATCCGCTGTGGAACGATGACGCTGAACAATATGGTCAAACTGTCAAAGGACTCCTTTCCGCGGAAAGGACTCGGAAAGGAATCCTTTCAGTGGACAGAATTGGGAAAGGACCCTTTTTTATGGAAAGGACCTGGAAAAGACTCCTTCAAAAAGTTTAAGTTTAGACCTGCGTTAAGATCACTATCAGTTCTGTTCAAAAAATGATTAGCTCCCCCGACCTACATGTTCTTTAATTATAATCAGGATAAAAAAAAAATAGTATGCAAAGTGGATGTATTAGAATATTCTTCTTTTGGATTTTTAACCCTTTCCTCCATATTATATGCCTTTTATCATTTGGTCAGAAATTACAATGCAGATCCTGATCAGAAGGCATAGATCTGGATCTATACTGTTTGCAAATGCCATAATAGGCATATATTTGGAGGAAAGTGTTTACAAGATTCAGTCCACTTAGAGAAACGTCTCTATTTTGTTTAATTTTGTTTGAATTTTATTTAAAAATAATTACAGCCTTTGCCTTTTAAATTGGAAAATAAAGGTGATCAATCTAAAGTGGACAAGGCAGTCGGTACGACAGCAATATCCCCCGCAACATGCAGGAATGTTGGAAAGGTTATGGATGCTTAATTGCAAATTACCAAATATATCTCCAGAAGTCTGGAAGTTATGGAGCAAATATGAAAGACGTGGTTAAATATGAACCTTCAAAGACAACTAGTGATCTTGACCTTCAGCCGGCCAGGTTGGAACATGTGTTCTGCACATCATCTTGGCGGAATGAACATTTGACTAAAGTTTGATAAAATTCATTGCAGGGGTTCAAAAGATATGAACTGGTCACAAAATACATAGTTCAAATCTTCAATGACATTGACCTTGAGCCAGCCAGGTTGGAACAAGGATGAACGGACGGACTATTTACGGTTAAGTCGATAAGGTTAACTAGTCTGAATAAAATTAAATGCTCAAAACTTTAATTGTTCTCCTGTAACTATGTGATAGCGAGGATAGAGACCTAAGATCATTAAACTGAGATTGGAAACCAGTCTCAAATCTCAAGCATCTGATTGACTGAAATGTTGACCATTCGCCGTTTCAGACAATCAGATTCTTGTGATATGAGACAGGTCTCCTGGTTTAGTTTAGTGGTAGTAAGCAGTTGCAGCAGCAGCAACAGCAGTGATAGTATAAGTTGTTATTAAAGACGTAATAAGCAGTTGACTTAGCTGTAGTAGTAGTGGTAGCTGAAGAAGCAGCAGCAGCAGCAGCAGTAGTAGTAGTAGTAGTAGTAGCAGTAGCAGTAGCAGTAGCAGTAGTAGTAGTAGTTGTGGTAGACATGTAACAGAATAATAAGTAGTGACTGCAGCAGCAGCAATAGCAGCACTATTATCAGCAAGTACTAGCAGGAAATAAATTAATTTCCTGTAAATGACTCAAATAGTACTCCTTTCCATGAAGAGGACTCGGAGAGGACTCCTTTCCATGTAAAGGACTTGGAAAGGACTCCTTTCCATGAAAAGGACGCGGAAAGGACTCCTTTCCGTGGAAATGACTCGGAAACCGGGAAAGGACTCCTTTTCCGTGAAAAGGACTATGAAAATTTTTTGAAGGAATGATATGGAAAGTACTCGGAAAGAAGACAGGAAAGGACTCATTTCCGAGAAAAAAACTTTGAAAGGACCCCATTTTTTGGGAAAAGAGTCCTTTTGTGGAAAGGCATGTTTTTTTCCTTTAGACTTATTTTATTTAGTGTTCAGAGCTAAATAGGGTATATGGAGATTATATCGAACCTATAAAATATAAAATACCTATAGTTTACATAAACATTTGATTATTATATATTTCATTATACATATATAATGATGTAACATAAGATATTACAATCTACTACGTTTTATGTCGCTGATAAGTCAATAAGTTTAGATGAAAAAACTCCTTTCCGAATGACAAAAAGTCCTTTCCGCGGAAAGGAGTCCTTTCCGGTATCTAGTCATACCCGTTAATATCCCAGACTACACTGTCTTGTGCAATAACCACTTCCGCGGGGATTTCCAAAGTGAAAAACTGAATTACGGAATAATTCATCATTTTCCTCTTTTTCTCAAAGTAAGTTGCCAACATAGCGATTTTTAAGTGTTAATCGGTTAATTGGATTTCAAACTAACACGACTAACTCTAATGTGCAAGAGAAGAACAGTCTAAGGTGTCTTGGCCATTGGCCAAGAACATAGCCATGGCATAGCCGTAGGTAAGGACTGGTTCAAGGACAATAATCGCCGATATTAAGGGTCTTCAACAATTCATCATTGAAATTTTGACTTCGCTCTAAAACATATTTTGGGGTGAGCTCAGCAGCAGAAATTATTCCTAGATACATACGAATTAATCAGTTTCGGCATTCAATCAGTTCCGGAACATGTTCATAATCTTGATTTAAAAAACGAAAATTGGTCCAGAAATCATTGTGTGTTCTAGCAACCTCACTCTAAATAAGAGAAATGCTGCAAGAACACATTGATTTCTTAACACATTTTCGATGAATAACTCAAATGTGCCGTAACTGATTGAATGCGGGAACTGAATAATTGACTGTATCCAGCAAGTTCACTGGCTGGTTTTACTTTTAGAGGTGCCGGCATAAACTCACTGAACCTGGTATCAACACTGCTTAGAACACAGACCTGATTAGGGGGTCCTTTTCTGGCCAGTATTTCAGTAGAGTTATATGGTTTTGAAGTGCTATAGTGCTAAGTTTGATTTATTCAGCTAATTAATGTGCAATCTGTATATTGAGATGCAAAGCAGACTTCCCGAAAGTTGCCAGACCGAAGGACCTGTCTGGTAAAATTTCAGCCGGTCAGACATGTTTTCTAATGTTATCTGACCGAATGTCAGACAAAAATTTGAACTCCTAATACTTTATTATACCTTTTTAACATGTTTCGGTCTGACAGAATTTGTTTCGGTCAGACAGTTTTTCACATCTTGTCTGACCAAATGTCTGACACTTTTTTTCAACTTTCGGGAAGTCTGCAAAGTACAATCATTCAGAATGTAAAAAGTATAGGGACTTTTGAAATAAGGATCCCAGCTTTTACCGGGAAGAAGAAGGAGTTTGTTCTTATGCCCCCACTTAGTCAGTGGGAGGCATTATATAAAGTTGCACTTGTCCATCTCTATATATGTCCTCCAAATCTTAGGGCATCAACTCCCTCTTAACTATCAGGAGGATTTCTTCTAGATGATTATGAAGAAAGGATATTTTCCTGCAACCATTTTTACCAGAGTTATAAATGGCCCTTTGATATTACAAATGTTGTTGAAATAGTGGGGGATCAGTGTCCAACGACACATTTTAGTTTTCTTTTGCATTTCATTCCTTTCCTCCATATATATGCCTATTATATCAGGGCACTCATTTGGCCATTTTAGGGCCGAATATGGGCCCCATTCCCCTGTCAAAATAGTATGTTTTTTCCCCTATTTCAGAAAAAAATTCCCCTAAAATATACAAAAAATTAAAATTGAAAAAAATCAATATTAAGTAATTAAATTGTTTTATTTCTAAGTATACAGTTACAAATATGCTTGCTATTATAATCAGAGGTAGAAAACAATGTTACGAGTGTGTGTGACCCTTTAGTCAAAACATGTGTATATGACTCAAAATTCCCCTTTTTGTCATAAAAAAGACGGAAAAATTCCCCTTCCTGCGGGTATGGGTACCTGTCCCCAGAAGTTGTCTAGTGCCCTGTATATATTGCATGAGCTAACTGTGTAGATTCTGATCAGCTGGCACATCTATGCTGTCTGATTAGTAATTGCACTTTTGGCTTTTTAGACTGAAATAACCAAATAAATCAACTAGAAAATAGTATAGATCCAGATTAGATGGCACAGATGTATGATCTGTATTGTATGTTTCAGAGTAAATGATGAAGATATGACTGGCATACAAGAACAAGTGAAAGTGGAAATGGCTATACCAATGGGAGGTAAGTCTATCTTAGTTATTAACCCTTTTAGTTTATTTCCTATATACAGGTTTCATCACTGCATGTGTTAAGTGCAGAACAATTGTATCGGCACATTACGGACCAAGACAGTTATGGACCAGGCGTAACGGACCATCAAAAAAAGACATAGCGGACCAGATTTATGGACATTAAGGACCCACAGTGTACACTCGAAAGTCCGACCCTACTTCCGATAGCGCTGACTATACTCATAGCCATCATGAAGGAGCTGGTTAAAAAGCGGGTAAGAAATTGAATAAAGAGTAATTATTTAATATTTTTACTTTAAATACTTAGACTAGCAAGAAATAGAGTGCGTCGAGTTATAAAATGAACGTGATACAACGTTAACTTCGAAAAAATACGATCGATCACCAAAATTTACAAAAAATGTCAATCGTGTCACTCCAAACGTCCATTTCAAAGCTTTATTTACATTGTTTAGCCGAAATTCGTTTTACTATATGAAGTGTATTCATTACTGTATCACTTCATGAAGTTAAATCTTGTCCCAATCCGCTAGTTTTCGAAAAACTCAAATTTTCATTAGCACTGGTAGTGTGACAATATGGTATGGCTACTAGCCAATTGACAGTCCGGCTACTAGCGTTTTCTTTCTAAAAAATGGTACGGCTACTAGTCGTCCTCGAATCATTCAGTAATCTGAGAAATAAGCATTAATGACGAATTTATTTAATGAAGTTATATGTATACAAGAGTCCTTTGATGCGTAGCAATACGGGTCGCCGAAGAAATCATTGGATATTTACTATACAAGTTACAATGGGATGCAATGGAAATAAACAATGGCACTGAATTGTACACTATTAAATGGCTTGACAATCTCACAGCCTTAATGAAAATTTCTTAAAATTCTATTGACTACATTGTTAATTGACGCAAAACCTTGAGAGATGACGTAACGCAAAAAAAATGTCTGATTGGTAAAAGGAAACCATGGGCTGAACATCTGAGTTGGATTTAAGACAATGTTTGAAAAATATTTCATGCAAATTCGTATATATATACATATCAATTTATGTACGTATATGGGCGGATTTTTTAAATATGATTTACGAAAATAGAGAAGTCGAAAGTATATTTGTAACAGGGATTGCGGCATACTGCTACAGAGATAATGGGCGATGAAAATTATCAAAATATTTCATTTTTAGCCTATATTCAAACTATTTTAGAGATATTTAACAATAATTTATAATATGACGTCAGAACAACAACAAAATTGATGAATAAGTTTATTTAGTCAACCCTAGTAGCCGTACATGTAGACTGCTAGTAGCCGGACCATTTGTTTTTTAGACTTTGCTAGTAGCCGTACCATCTTGTCACACTACCAGTGCAAATGTAAATTCGAGTTTTCGAAAACCAGCGAGTTGGGACAAGATTTAACTACATGAAGTGATACAGTAATGAATACACTTCACATAGTAAAACAAATTTCAGCCAAACAATGTAAATAAAGCTTTGAAATGGACGTTTGAAGTGACACGATTGACATTTTTTGGTAAATTTTGGTGATCGATCGTATTTTTTCGAAGTTAACGTTATATCATGTTCATTTTATAACTCGACGCACTCTATTTCTTGCTAGTCTAAGTATTTAAAGTAAAAGAATTAAATAATTACTCTTTATTCAATTTCTTACCCGCTTTTTAACCAGCTCCTTCATGATGGCTATGAGTATAGTCAGCGCTATCGGAAGTAGGGTCGGACTTTCGAGTGTACACTGTGCCATCTGTAAGACATAATGGACCATCTATAAGACATAACAGACCATCTTTATATCGAAATAGAATATAAAATTTATATCTATGAAATTGATAGTCTATATTTATCTGTAGATGGTTCGTAATTATGGAAAGAATTGTAGACATTATGGACCATCTACAGATAAATATAGCAATTTCAATTATATATAGATCTATGAAAACATAACAGAACAGATTAACTTAAATTATGTAACATCTATAGATTGATATAGAATATACGGACATTATTAAATAACTATACGTTAATCATTATAAGCCCTATAAAAAAGCATCTGCCACGTTCAATAACACGACGCCCTGATTTAATTTATAACAGGGCCATTATCATTAACACTTTGTCTTCCCCGGGCCGATAAGTGTTATAGATATAAAGCCCGCATTTGAGGCAATTTGATAGGCTAATAAGGCAGGGCAAAAAAAGTGATAAAGATTTCAGCAAGAAACTCTAGGAAATGGCAGCCATTTTGTTTTAACTCGGTCTATTTGTCGACGCAGAGATTTTGCGTAATAAAATATACTTAGTTTTCAAACAGGAATTGGTTGACGTTTTTTTACTGATAACGACTGAGTAAGAGTCTAAAACTGAACCTGTTATAAATTTACAACATGAAGATTTCACAAAAACACAAGCATTTTCTGACTAGGATCAAATTGTCGTCTGGGAAAAAGAAACCGGGGGAAACAACATCGTGATCAAGTATTAAATGTGAAAAGTAACAAATACTTGTGGTTATTTAATAATATTGTCAATAAATAAGTGATTTGATATTGACCCTGTTATTTGTCCTCGGGTCAGTCGTATTGGCCCTAGGCCAAAAGCTGAGGGCTTATACGACTGACCCGAGGACAAATAACAGGGCCAATATCAAATCACTTATTTATTAACATATATTACGGACCATCTATGAAAACATACAGTAGTTTCAAGTTACGTCTCTTTTTTTCGGTTGGTTCCTTAAACGAAACAGCGATTTCAAAATCGTATAATAACACCTATGAAAGACGTTTCTAATATAAAGTTTAATTCACATTATAAAAAACATATTATTGTATATTCGGTTTCGAGTAATTTATAGAACAGAACAGAATGTTGAAACATTTTTTTTTATTTACATACACCAGTATAACTTACCACACATCCTCGTATTTTGGCGGATACACTTGTTATTACTTGCTAATTCTGATATGACACCTGTCAATTTTCTCTCAATTAACTGTGAAAAATTCCCGTGAATTTCTGTATAGAGTAATAGCTGACGGTAAATTATGTGATCACCCCTGTGAAATTCCCTAAGGTGTTAGTGACCCACATACGCAATACTAAAATGTATTCAATTTATTTAATTATAAAAGTGTTTGAATAATGTTTGAAATGAATTATATACTATAACGGGTGTAAGAAAAACTATTACAAAAAGTTTCAAATTTAAGGCACATTATTAAATAAGCAAACTAACTATAAATACCTCACAATAAAACTTCTTATAAAACACAAAACAATAAATAAACCATGAATAGCACACTCACTCATTGATTGCAGAGATGCATTTCGTATTTGTCAACTAGTTATACCCCCACAAACGAAGTTTGAGGGGGTATATAGGAGTGAGCTTGTCGGTACAAGGTCAAGGTCACTATTATTTTAACTTCAAAACTTCATTTCCACTCAGTAACTATGGCTTTGAATGAGATTCTTGAATGAAATTCGGTGTATTGGTGGTTTCTGTGAAGACGACTTTTGGAATTGAAAGTAAGGCCTGTGGGGTCAAGGTCACTGTTAATAAAAATAGAAAAAACTGTATATGCTCAATAACTGTAGTTGGGAATGAGATATTGTGATGAAAATTGCTATATTGGTAGTGTCTGTGAAGACGAAACTTGGTATTGAAAATGGGCCTAGTGGGGTTAAGGTCACTGTTACTAAAAATAGAAAAAATGGTTTCTGGATGATTTATAATAAAAGGCTTCACATATTTTAACTTTTTGGCACACATTGTTTCTTAGAATTTCCAGTTCAAGTATCAAGCACACATGTGGGGGTATTTTATCACTTTCAGTACTGTGATAATTCTAGTTGTAATAATGATTATTAGATTATCGCCAATATATCATCCAGGAAATATTACTTATTACCGACAGTCTTTAATTGGTAATCATAAAAAGTTTTTCATACATATATAATAAATATACTCTATTTCTATCGATCTGTCAGAGATGTGAGATGGTCCGTAATGTACATAAATATGGTCCATTATGTTTTCAAAGATATATTATTCATATTACATATCTTTCTATAGATGATTCATAAGGTACATATATCTGGTCCGTTATGTCTTATAGATGGTCCGTAATGTCTTACAGATGGTCCGTAATGTCCATAAATATGGTCCGTTATGTCCTTTTTAATGGTCCGTCATGTCCTAAAATCTGGTCTGTAATTGTCGTGGTCCGTAATGTCTTAAATTCATTCAATCGGAACTACTCGGCCAATTCCGCCTAATCGGCGATCGTGCCTCGGATGTATCTGGTGGAAGGATATGTCTAACCCAAAACGCCTACGCTAAAATATAGTTCTTTCGGATAGTAAACAAACATGGCGCCGTTCGAACAATGCGTTCAAGTTTCATTGCAGAGATTAAAAGCTCAAGTTACATTAAAACAGCAACAATTATGTTAAAAAAATAGAAAATATTTGAGAATGACCATGGGGGCCGCCATCTTGTTGCTAAAAGTAGTCCCAAAATCCAAGATGGCGCGTCCCTACGTACATCAGAGAGATGGTGTGTAGACACTGTCCGATGAGTTCAGATTGAAATTCATTGTAACTGTTTCCTTAATCATTTTGTAGAATTGTATAACTATAAGTTCAGAATTCAGAGCAGCCTCTAAAATGGACTAACCATAGGAATCATTCTGAATGCCAGTGGTCATCTGACCCATGTTGAAAATTTTCAAGGGTTCATAATCAGTCATAACTTGTGTTCATTAAACTATAGTTTAAAAGTGCTTTAACTCCATTTTAACCTGTTTTCAAGGGTAAGTATTTCTTCATCTTTTTAATGCAATAGACACAATGCATGTAATATTTATCTTAGTTCTTGAAAAATGTGACTACTTTTCCTGCATCAAAATGACCCCGCGCTTAGAATCAGCTGGGGTCAAAGTTGTACATTTGCTTGCATCAAAATGCAAGAATCTGCTTCTATTGAAATCCTTGGAAAAGTGTGCAGATACATGTTACATCCAATATCAATTACATGTAGAACTAAAGACCGTAATCTGCTTAATGCAGGATAGAATGGTGGATTCATGTGGGCTGTTTAAAAAAAAATGGCTGGAAAAGTGAAAAAATAGTGAAAAAATAAAGTTTGTTCAAATTTCAAACTTGTTATTCTGAATTTTTTGCTTATTGAAACTGAGTACAAAACTGAAAGATTTTTGAAATCGGTCAACTGGTTGCTGAGTTATTGTCGTTTGAAAAATGGCAAGTGAAGTGGAAAAAATGTAAAGAATTTAAGTTCGTAAAAAGTCCAAACTGGTTGGTTCATATGTTTGTAAAGTCTTTACGGTGATCAAAATCAATGTTATACCCATATTTGGGAGAATAAAAATTTTATGGAGCTTTATTGACCTATATTCAATAAGTCAAAGAATTTTAATTTATGTGCTTAAAATACAAGTATTACTGTTTCTTATTATTTAAATGTGTATTTCTGTTAAAATTAGGGATGGGAACGAGTAGCAAAATCGGTACTCGGGTACTCGGATCTTGTTCCGATCGAGTACTCGGGTACTCGAAACCTTCCTCTAACGTAGGAGGAAATATCAGCTTCTTGCGATCGTACCGGGTATGAACATTCCAGACTGCCTGTCATAATCGATTACTCAAGAAGATAAACAACACATTTACAGGAAACAATCACACCTTTATGACAATTATTCAATACATTTCGAGCATCAACTTTTTGCAAACATTTAACAATACAATCATAAATACGCACGTGTCACAAACTAGAACATCATGAAAATAGCGTATATTTACTATATTACTTAACATCAACTGACAGCATATTTCTCCAATCAGATTTGATTTTAGTTTTGCAAACTTCTAATCAACAATCACATTTGAATATAATTACTCAAAAAACAAAATCAAATTAATCGCCGACAAGAGACACGTTGTACTTTAAACATTCAGCAGGTGCTAATTTTCATGATTGCGAATTGTTTGTGTCACTGGTGTATCTACGGCATCAAACAAAAGCGTCAATTAGGTGCCAATTACCGGATATTTGTACCCCTAACTGTCATCTTGTTTATTGGATACCAGGTGCCAGGTGTTTACAATCAACTGTCAGTCGGCGATTTTTAAGATTTAATATAGACGACTGTCATAAAATTTTGTTGATTTTTTTAAAAATATTTTGTATCGAGTACCCAATTACTTGTTGAACTACTCGGGTACTCAAACATTAATCGAGTACCCGAGTACTCGGGTACTCGTGCCCATCCCTAGTTAAAATACATGTTGAAGCATCAAATATAAGTGCTTAAGTGCTTGTGGTATCGCAAAAAGATAAAAAATTCATATTGTTAAAAAAGTGTGTCACACTCCTGACAACCACATTAGTGCAGTGTTCTAAAAAAATGTTTCACTAAGGCAATTCCTATTTGTCACAATTAAACAAAACATGACAAAGACTTCTAGGAAAAACATGCTCTTGTTATCATGTAAAGGATATGTTGACAGAATATTGCAATATGTGCATAATGTCACACTCCTGACAAATTTAGCTGACATTCCCTGAAGGGAGCTGATGACAAATATAATTTCAATAGAGGCGATAATATTATAATTATTGCATCTAGAAACATGAAACATTATGATACACAAAACATTTCTTATGTACTATTAATCCATAAAGTCCTATAAATTTATGAAGCAAAGAGGTATTTTCTTGAGGTATTTTCTAATCTACCACGCTTGACCTTATAGCATAAATTTTGATACTTTTAAGTATAAAATGCTTAATTTTATCATTATTTGATGCCTAATAAATGCACCTTTAACTAAAACAACACTTAAACTTGTCTTTACTCAAGCTTTTTGTAAAATAATGGTCTGAACAAATGTGATTTTGAAAAGTGTCACACTTTTTTTGTCACACTCCTGACATTTTTTGCCTTTTATTTTAGAATATTTTTTTAACGGATGGTGCTATTTTGATGAAACTTTACATATCTTAAAAGGGCATGATGAGACACCTCTGCAAAGTAGGAAAATGGAAGTAACTGTTTGTTGTACATTTTTATAATAGGAAAACCCAAACCAGCCATTTTTTTTTTAAACAGCCCATTTACGTTTGAAATTATCAAGTGACAAAATGAAGCAACTGTGCCATTTTCTGAGGGTCAAAACAATATAACAAAATTTGAGACTTGGGTTGAAATCGTCAAGCGTCAAGTAACAGTTAAATTAAACTTCTACTCCATAGATAGGGCTTTTGCTGCATTAAAAAACACGTTAGATCCTGATCAGCCAGCACATGATAGTGTGCTACTTGTATTTAAAGTATTGTTTTTAGATTCATAAGGTTATTTCTGACCAGGAGGCAAACGCTGCAGATCCAAATTGATTGTGTGCATCTGCTTGCTGTTCTGTATCTAAACTGGTCACCGATGTGATAAAAGGCATGTAATTCTATGGAGTAAAGGGTTAATGTGAAATGTTTATAGGAGAAGAACAGATGGACACATCTCACTATCCTGTCATGGAAGGTGGTGTTGATGAGGAGCCAGGTGGGTTTGTTACTGAGGAGTCTGGTGGGGTAGTTGGCGAAAGACCTGGTGGCATAGTTGATGAGGGACCAGGTGGCTTAGTTGATGAGGAGCCGGTGGTTAACAGTTATGTGAGCATTAAGCTGAAAGGGGCTGGCAGACCAATCCACATCAGAGGGGATGAACCACAGTAAGACAGTGTTACAAATTATAGTTTGTTATTTCATAAACTTCAATGTAAATTAAGTAGAGGTTACATGAACCTTGTAGCAGTATAAGTCCCATTCAAATAAGAAGAAGTAGATGAAAAGGGAACTTTGAAATACACCGAACACGACAAATATGAAAAATATTGCAGGCTAGGTTTGATTGAGCTTGTAAATGGGCAGTAATGGAAATGCATATTCTTTCATACCAGATCAGGTCATCCGGTGTTTTCACCTGTGTAGGAAATTTTGATCCTACACCCTCCATTTAGAATGAGTCATGCGCCTTATATGAGGTCATGACGTCTTACACAGTTGTGAATGAACAATGGAATGTCGGGTATATCACTCTGCTACGATAAAAAAGTAGTGCAAAGAAAAAATTACTGCAAAATATCCAAAAAAAGCGCATAATAAATACGGTATGCAAGAAAAAATATCATTCACTTATGTTGTGTAAAGATCGCATGATCCGACCCTCGTGAAATATGCACTTGGGTGGTAACTCGGCTGCCGGCAGAGCCTCGTTACAGCCCTTGTGCATATTTCACTCGGGCCAACACATGTGAATGATACTTATATTACTGCCCACGCCACCTAGCCCCTGGTTAAGCCCAACTCGATATTTACACCATTAAACAGTACAATTAAACCATTTTGCACTCGGGTGATGATGTATCATGTGCAAGATTTAATGGAGTTTCCTTTATCAGAAGTAGGAGTTATACCTATAAAGTGAATTTCCATTTATTATGTAAAAACTGTAAATGAAAAGTAAGTTTTTGCATAAATTGTCGGAATTCAAACTGCTGCAGATAGAAACACAAAATAGGTTCAAGAAATCTAACAGTTTTCTTGCTTCACACAGATATACCGGTAGTTATCAAGTACGAAAACTGATGCCTCACCACTAGAGATGCAAATGAGGCCAATTTACTATATGCTTACGCATGGGTAATCTAATGTAAGCAGAGCGAAATAATCGCCATCCCGCCAGAATAGAAACAAATAAAACATCAAGGAAGAATGAGCATTACAAAATACTATACATTTCGACTTCAAACAGTTATTTCTCACCTGTTTACACTTCAGTATCCCTAAACCATGCTGTCTTCCTCTTTTCTTTTTTGCTGTGTAGGGAGGCTGTGTCTTATGAATGTGGCTATTCCTGATATGTGTATTTTACTTTTTGTTTAAAACTGAAATAGTCCCAGCTCTGTTTCCTCCCCATATTGACAACAACTGTGTTGTGTATATTTCAGACTGGCAAAGACTCAGGTCATCAACATTGCTGAGACCGATGTTTACAGACCTGAGAACGATAAGCATCAAGTAAGTTTTCTATTTGTATTGTAAATGTATTGGTCTCATTATGACCAGGTTGGGGGTTATAACCCTTTCCTCCGTAAGTCAATATACACATTTTTACGCATGTGTGACCAGTCAGTGTAGATCCAGATCAGCCGGCACATCTGTTCCATCTGATCAGGATCTGCTATGGTCGCTGTTTGGTGAGAAATAACCTAATAAATAAAAAAGTGAACAGTTTAGATTCTCATCAGTTCACCCATGCAATAAAGGTGTATCTATGGAGGAAAGGGTTAAGCAGCAAGATTGGTCTGCTGGCGTGGCTGTTTTCAGTGAAACAGCTGCCATTTTGTTATGCTCCCCAAATAAAATTCAGTGGAGCATATAGTCACCGGGTTGTCTGCCCGTCCTCAAAATTCACCTCAATAGTTATACAACTAACAGTTTTTGTGACTAAGTACCCATCATCCGTCTTTAACGGTCTCTTGTTCATAATGAATCCAAACCATAATTCCGTTTTCATCAATCTCTTTTCTACTATGAAAGCATTGTAAAGAGTACCGTTGTGTCTACTCTAAGGGCAGCTACTAACCCAATACTTTTCAAATTCAAATAAAACTTTTTCTTGATTATGGTTCCACATAATTATTTCAAATAAGATGGTACATTGTTTAGCTATATTAGCTGGGTATTTTGACAAGATAGGCAATATAAAATCTTTGCAAAAGTAGCAAGAAGAAATATAAAATTGTTGATTGAGTGCATTCTTTATTCCTATGCAGTTCCTACTGTTTTGCACTTAGCCCATGATACATATCACTTTTTCATGAAAGACTATTTTCTATTAACAGTTAATTATTTTTTCATTTCTTTTCAGTTGGACGCCAGAATTGGAGAAATTGCTGACAAGAAACCTGGATTTTCTCACCAGTATAGAGGTAAGCTTTTTAAAAAGTGTTGAGGTTATCAACTACAATTATAAGCAGATCTGCAAGTCTAAGAATTTCCTAACAGAAATAATTATATGACAGAGACCAGTGATTGAAATGATTTTACTGCTGAAAATGTTGGCAGTTTCGGCTTACCACTAAAAGATCATTTACATTATTCCCAAACCATTATCTTTTCCTTGTTCTTTGTTAATTTTTTCCTGCTTACTCTAAGTCTGATGCTGTGGATTAAAGCTTGAATTAAAGGTGATTTAACTTTGCTCTTGCATGATTACCACATCTATTTATAAAAACACCAGGAAGACTTGAAAGCTAGTTTTATCAATAAAATAATCATGACCTTATTTTTCCAACTTTGGATTGACCCTTATTTTCAATTGAAGGCACAGGCTGAAAATTATTAAAAATAATTCACTGGAGACATTTCTTTTAGTGGACTGAATCTTGTTAACCCTTTCTTCCATATATGCCTATTATCCCATGGGCAAACAATGGAGATCCAGATCCATGCAGTCTGATCAGGATCTGTGCCCAGGATCATAAAACTAAATCTGAAGATCTGTCTCAAATCTCAAGCATCTGATTGGCTGAAATGGCGACCAGTCGCCATTTCAGCCAATCAGATCCTTGAGATTTGAGACTGATCTCAAAACTTAGTTTTATGATCTTGGGCCCTGTGCTGTTATTTATATACAAGAAATGAACAGTGTAGATCCTGATCAGACGACACAGATGTGCAGGCTGATCTGGATCTTCACTGTTAGTCTATGTGATTCAAGGCCTATAATCAATATGAAAAAAGAGATTAAAAAAACCAAAAGAAGAATAATCCAATAAATATTAAGACTTGTTTTAATTCCACTTTGCATTCTCCAAATTTTTTAACCTGATTAAAATTTAAGTACATGTAGGTAGTGTGAGCTAATGTTTCTGTAATGGCCATCATACAGTACCGATATCGATTGATTACTGGAAATTAATGTGAGTTTCATTACATTTTGATTTTTACAAATGCATAAAATCATCTAAAATGGAAGTCAGTAATAATTCTTATGTTAAAGTTTACTCTTTAATTTCAAATTTTTGGACACGTGCTCTTTATCAAGAAAAATACAGAATTCTCTGAATTTTTTTTTTATAAAGGATGGTGGTTAACAATTTGGAATTAAAAGAGCATAAATTTAACATAAATTTGATTTTTAATTCCTCAAAAGTGCTGTTTTATATTACAGTGAGTTCAGATGTTGAAAGCAACAAGAAGAAATGTAATTCAGTTCCAGTAGATTTGGCAACCGGAAGAGAGGAATCTATTTCTGATCCTCAGTCATCTTTCACTGCTCAGACTGGAGTTGTGTCTATACAAAGTTCAATCCCTGGTGATGTATCTCAGCTTAACTACGACTCCAGAAGCAGTCCTGGCAAAGTGACCAGAAAAAAGAAAACCAGCTCTAGGAAGAATAAACATGGAAAGCAATCGGCACCATACCCTGAGCCCCTAAAACAATTGTTGTCCAGCATGCAAAGTGGCAAAAGACATTACATTGAGCATAATGGTATGAAGCATCTAGTCCAGATAAATCTTATACCAGTTCAAGAGGACACTGAATTAGAAGCTTCAGAAGAAAGCATTGTAGTCCACAAGCCGAGAATAGTGGATGAAAATGCAGGGGGATCTGTTGACCGACCACCTGACTCGGGCTCTGGCTATGAATACATGGACATGACAGGCTCAACTTTCGTTACCCATCAACATTATGAAAATGACAGATATGGTGAGGTGGTTGATTATTCTACCAGGGCACTTGATCTTTCGGACAAGCCATTGGATTTGACTGTGAGAAGATACTCGGACAATACTATGTACCAAGGGCAACCTTACTCTGTTGAAAACCTAGATAATGTTGTCAACAGTTTGCCAACTTATGATGAAGGAAACACAGATAGTTTTCCATCTTACGGTGAATCAAGTATGTCAACGGAAGTGAGAGATGATGTTGGCAAGGAGCATGAGTATCGAGATAATGCTGCGTCATCTCTTAGTTTTGATGATGCATCTTCAAACAATGATGATGATGGGCGTGTTTCAGTGCAGAGTGAATACCAGTTGTTTGGGGATGGTGACTGTAATCCACAATTTAACAGCAAGCTTGGTGTAGCAACTGGTGATGCTGATAGGGGTGATAGTAACTTGCCCAGTCTGGGCAGGCTTACTCTAAACAGTGAAAACTTAGAACGGCAAATATTCGAAAGTCATGAAGCCAAATACACTGTGGATACACACCACGTTGACCAGCCATTTGCCGGGACATATGAAGGCCCAGAAGGGATTCTAAACATGTTAAAGTGTGGGTTAGTGACCCCTGAGCAGCTTATTCAACTGTATTATAAAAATCAATCCAAAAAAGCAGCAGCTACGAATAATTATGCTTCTGCCAAGGTGCTTGATCCAAAGGTTGTTGCTGAGGTTCCTCATCGAGGCAAAGCTAATGGCAACCTTCAGACCAGTGAACAGAGTGATGTGGCCAACATTCCAGCTCCTGCAATGCCAAACTTTGTCCAACTGGAAGTGGCAAACAATAGCGGTGAACTTTTAGTAAATGAAGGAGAAAAAGTAAAGCTTGGTCTAAGAGACATGTTGAAGAAAAAAACGACCAGTAGCTCTTCATAAATGTATTAGAGCATGAACTTTGAAATGTTTGACATTGTAGAAGTTTGTTTTAAATGGTGTTTGATTTATAATGATATGGTTAGGAGTATATTGAATTCACCAGCTACCCATCTAGGCTGTTTAAGTAGTGTATTCACAACTTCAGGGTTGAATACATGTACTTCATTATTTCACATATTGTTAATGTTCATTGAACTACAGTTCTATATAATGTCTATAAATGACTGAATAGAAGCAAATTTTCTGCAATTTTGAGTTATTCATACATCTTCTACCAGTGAATTTAACTGCTTGAATAACACTGTAAAAAACAATGACTACAAATACATGTATATTTACTCATGCATTCAAGTGTGAAAGAAAAATACATCACATTTACTTTGTTTACAGATCTTCTAAAGTTAAATATTGATATTTGAGAACACTTGACATTTTCATCCCAAAACTGTCAATAGGAAGCTTTAATCTATGAATGGAAATCAGACTCATATTGCAAGTTACTCATTTGTTGTTGTTTTTTTTTTAACTGTAATCATTTATGACTATTCAGGTTGCTGAGATTGGGGGTTGGTATCCATTTGTAGTTCAATAAACATGGAACCAGGGTTATTCTGTAGCAGTATTTAATTCCAGGAAATAAAGTTTGACTATCACTGCAAAAGACCTTCACAGTTTAAAAAGAGAAATACATGAGTGTTGCCTTGAATGCCAGACATAATCATTATTTTTGTAAGTAAACATGTTTTAGGAAATAGAAATGTATTATATGAGCTTTTTAATTGAAATGCCAATTTTGTGTTTTAATGTAGTATAATATATTTTTCAATGTCAATTAAATGTGAATTGTACGGAAATTAATGTAGTCCATGTTTTATCAGTAACAGACTAATTATATTTGTAGATACTTGCTGTAATTAAATTCTGTAAGAGTTGTAAATAATAAATAAATTCACATAATATATATTTTTTCAGTGATGGAGAAAACTTTGGTTATAGCCCATCATTATAACCTAATACAATTTTAGCTAGATCAACCACTGTGTACCCCTGTTTATCAAAGTTAAAAAAGTAACCTAAAATGAAAGGAGGGTCATGTTCATATTCATAAACCAGGTTTCTGCATGTAGGTCGTGTCTGGGGTGCAGAAGAGGTCCTTTTTAACCCTTTCCTCCATAGACACACCTTTACTGCATGGGCAAACAGTGTAGATCCAGATCAGCCGGCACATCCGTGCCGTCTAATCAGGATCTGCACTGTTCGCTTTTTGATTCGTTAGGTTATTTCTGACCATATTTTGGCCAGTGCAGATCCTGATCAGAGGGCACAGATGTCCCTGCTGATCTGGATCTACACTGGACTCACATGCGTAGAAATGCGTGTATATGGAGGAAAGGATTTAAATGATACCTTCGAGTGTTAAGGATTTCACTAAAACACGTATTCATTCTTCAGTAGCCTGTCTTGTTCAATAGAGTTGTCCTCTGAATGTTAGCACGAGTGTTCTTAGGTTTAGTAAAATAATTTGGACTGAATGGCTAACACTTTAGGCAGTGATCCTACTGCTTGCACGCACAACTTGATGTGTCAACTTAGGTGCCAAATGTAATACAAGACGCCGTCAGTGTTTAAACTCTTAAAACTAGTGTTTAAAATACTACCAGTAAGTCTGGGGCTGAAGATTATAAAACGGAGATTTGAAACCAGTCTCAAATCAGTCGCTATTACAGCCAGTCAGATGCTTGAGATTTGAGACTGGTTACCATTCTCAGTTTTTTTTTATCTTGGAGCCAGGTGTGATAAGCTAATTTTCCGTTGACATGAAGGAGTTCACAAGTTTAATGAGGCAGTGTCAGCACAGCTTCCTGATGTAATTAGACTTCACATATTTGTTATTATTAATACACTGGGAATGTGTTGAACTCTCGAGGCTCATTAAACAGTACCTACCGCGATTATGAATCTACGTGAGACATAATTAAGTTGAATATTGTACATTAATTATAAAAAAGTAATAACGAATATTATTACACCACGTGATTAGTTTACTATAAAGCGTAATGTGACGTCACAGGGAGATAATCGCTACTGTCACATATGCGACAGCATCATGTCACCCTCGCGGGGACCTAAAAATAAATATCTTGGAAATCCGATTACAAATTAACTTCTACGCATGCGTAATTGACCAAGGGAGATAAAAGCATTTTGATCATTATTTGTAGCCGCTTATTGAGCATTATTGATTTTGGACTTCCGGCGCTTGATTTTGTTCCCAAACGAAATTTGGTCATAGTCAAGATCTCTAAAAAAACAAATGTTCGGTGTAATAAAATAAATATCACATCCCATTGGGGGAAACAGTACGAAATGTTAACCCTTGAGAAGGTAATGTCAACCTCGGCTAACGCCTCGGTTGACATTACTTCTCTCGGGTTAACATTTCGTACTGTTTCCCCCAATGGGATGTGATATTTATATAATGTTTTTTTTCTCGCTGACCTTTTTTTATTTAAAGGGAGTTTCCTAGAAAAATAAAATAATTAGAATATTCCTCAACGTTCAACTATAGTTTTAAAAACGGATACAATGCTGTTTTCTCTTTGCATATTATACGTTCTTGCGACGTTAAAATCATATGTACCGCATTATATAGCAATAGTTTAAGCAACAGATATTCCGTACTTATTTGGGCTTAACAGTAAACATTTTAACATTTTCCTCTGTATAGCCTAGTTTCATTGCTTACACATGTTTTCACTTTCATTTTCTTAAGATCGCATCAGAGTGTCTGTTTTGTTTCGATCAATATTCCCGGTTAATGACCAGTGCTTGAGAATGCCACATTTCAGCATAATATACCGAGCAAAAATGAAAACTTAACATTTTTTTAAATTCCAAAATTTTGTTCAGTGATGCTTTATTTTATCTTTAATTTACCTTATGGTATTTGGACATATCTGGACATTTAATAAAGTGGGATGAAGTTGTTATTTTTCACAGAGGAGAATGTTATCTCATCTTTCCTTAATAATGACGAGATCCATCTGTTCTTACATGAAATTTTCAAACAGATTATTTGACAGTTAAGTTAGAAGTTTATGGCTTGTGCAGAAGGAAAAAACAGATTCAGATGCAAAGAAATAAAATACTGTTAATTAAAAATCGTTTCTTGTAAATTACCTCCCTTTGAATTTAAGAAAGAACAAAATCCAACTCTTAATTTCTCGCAACCAAATAATTTTTTTTTTCATTTTTCTTTTTTAAATCGCTTGATACTGAACCGACAAATTCCACGATAAACACATTAGTCATCACATTCCTCCAGATATTTGCATTCACTGGCATTATAATTTTATAGGAGTTTCCCTTTTTGTTTTGTCAAGTTTTCATTTTGGTTCAGTCTATTTTGACAAAATAGAATATTTGCTAAGATCTTTATGTCAAAATAATGGTCAGTGGTCTAGGGGTAGAGCGTCGGACTCCAGATCCGGAGACTGCGGGTTCGAGTCCCACCAGGGATGAGGTTCGTCTGCAGTTTCCTCAATCCACATTCGGCGCGAGTACTGGTTGGAAACCCAGGAGGCAGTCATCGAGCGTGATTAATATAAGTTTATATTAATATAAGTTGGAATAAATTGTTTCCCAATCGATGTTTAATAAATAAGTTTAAACTAAACTAAAATGATGGTCATATTTGTTTCAAACAGTTGAAAGTTATTGTTTAACTTTCTAACAAGACACCTAATTACAATGTCGGTTGCCTCTTTGGTTAAAATGGTCATTAATCGAAATTATAGTTTATTTTATTTTTCGCTGTATAATAATTATACCATCGCTTCGAAGAAGAGGGGGTATACTGTTTTACCCTTGTCCGTCCGTGCGTTCTTCCGTCCGTTCGCTTGTCCGTCCGTAACACTTATTCCGTCGCAGTTTTCTTAGCAAGTATAACATGCAGCAGCCTGATATTTGCATATTGCTTTATCTTGTGGTCCCATATGGTGTAAAGAGAATTAATACTCCTTGCTCATCTACTTCCTGTTTACCGACTATTTTTTTATTAGTTACTGTACACGTGTGCTACACAATCCAAAGGGCATCTTTGTCATTATAAGCGTGCTTTACATAAACCAAAGGGCATCTTTATTAAAACATGTAAATTACATTTTGAAAGTCATATTTCTCACAGTTGGGTTGTTCATAGTGAGCATTAGCTCACAGATTTACTTGTTGAATATGCGTAATATTAACAATACTTCATTGGTTGAAATAGTCAAATGCAAGGTTAGACTACCTCGAAATAATATCACAATCTCTAATCGCCAAAATGCAGTTACCAAAAATACTCTTATCAATCTTTAAAAAAATGTATTTTTATTTAACCTATGTTCAAAAAATAGGAATAGTTAAGATCAAGCTAGATCTAGAAATTCCCTGAAATTCTATTAACATGCAAATACAAAAAAGCAACATAAAACATCGATCTAAATGCCCACATTAGAAATATGATACTGACAGAAATGTATGGTGTTCTTTTGTCTAACATTTTTATGCTGAAACATTTTAAGGATGAAAATGGTATAAAACGACAGAAGGTTTTTTCTAACGGAAGCCATAATCTGTGATGGCCTCATCGTGTGAAAAATATATTGATACGGCTGGCTCGAAGTTTATAAACTCACTGTATATAAACCGATTGTATCATATGCCGGATATAGTAAGGTGATTGCATGGCTGCGATATAAACAATTCGTAAATAACACATTGAAAACGGAATTATTAGGATCATTTTAAATACCTTCAACAAAAACAAGTACATTATATTTTGTATAGTCCTTATTGGTTGTAATACCATTTGTTTTGCGCATATATAGGGATAAAAACTTGCAAAATTACATTTAATCACAAGATGGTCTGGCAAATGACCCAAATGATTGCATCAAAATACCGTTATTCTCTACAAATAAACACTCTGATGCACGAATACATATTAGTTATATGACTTTATGACATTAATATAAAGATTATTACATTACAATATTGCTTTAAATGTATAGATAGTGTAAATTATTAAAATGTTTGAGGGGTGTGTTTCGTAATGACTGTATCATCTATAGCTTTATCATACTATCATTTATAGCAAACACACATATTTCTGTTGTATCATGTAGTGAGATCTTCGTTGAATGATTTTCCAATAATCTGTATCACTTATGGCGATGCGCATTTGCTGATTTTATCAAGTGTATGCTTTTAGGTAAGATGGAGGAGTTCGTCTACATATATTGTCTATACAAATCGGGTATAATTGGAGAAATAATATATCATGGCGTACAAAAACACGAAGAGAAGAACTTTAAAATAATAAAACAGAATGATACAACAATAGTGACTGTTAGTTTGGAGGCTTGTATAAAAATCAGGCCCAACGCAGCTGGGCGACCGTTTAATTTTTCATACAAACCCCGAAATAAACTATAAACTGTTTTGTAACTGATAAATTGGCATACATTGGCATGATAGTTTACGCAAATCAGTTGTCAAAACAGTATTTTAATGGCTAGTATAAATGTATTATGAGAATATGTTAAAAAGCGAATTTGTTAATTTCTTTAACTAAAATCAGCATGGGAACATACCTGACTCTCAAGGGAAGACCTTTGTGATAGTCAATCCTTGGGCGGAAAACAAGACATTGATTCCTTTGCTAAAGTTCCGTTTGACACTTTACTCCATGGGATATGTAGTACGTTGTTTTTGCTGTACACTGCTATTACATTTTTTAGAATATTTCTGAAAACAAGTGACCATTGTATATTCCGATCAAATGACATGGATGTTCAGCGGAACGGTGATCTACATTGGTCGTACATTGAGTACAGGGTTTATCATCAGCTTAAAATATCATTATATTTGTATGTCACGCCTACCTGAGTATTTATTTATAATCGTGAACCTTCAGTTTCGAAACTTTACTTTTAAAAAAACTCAGACTATGTTTATCAAATCCAAAACATTTTGGGACGACATTAATTATCGCTTGTTGTAAATTGTAGTTCCAGAGCGACCTGGGTGTTAACTAATGAAGTCAAGTAGATCCAATTGTTTAGTGTCGCCGCAGTATATAAAGACACCGATGCCCTTTATTTCAAAACGTATCACATATCTCTGTACGAAGCACTTTTAATACATGTTTTTACATCAAGTCGTTGTTCTTAAATCCGAAAAATATACTAAAATCATCTTTAAAAAATCGCCATAACTGATACACATAGATCACTAGAAACATACAAATGATTGAGTGAACATGTTCAATAAATGACACAGTTTGGGTCGAAGCTACATGCATGTTTGGTCTTATGTTTTGATGTTTAATTGATCAGCTATGGTATTATTATTATTGTAAGAATAAAAATGATAATTTTCATCATCGCTAGCATGAGAATACCTCTCAAAACCTGTTTAAACATAAACATTTACGCTGATTTTATAACAGTACACAGTGCAAACGGTACTTTGTGTGAGTGTTTTAAGCGATTTTTTAAAAGTATATTGCATAAAAAAGGTAATAACGTCTTTCAAAACAAGTGCTACGAGAATCGCCTGTTGAACATGTATTTGTCGATTGGATTTCTCATTACAATACTTGCAAAATCTCCTCATTTTTGAACTGTTTACTATGTTTTTGTGACAATCAGTGCGCTATATCCGGTAGATGATACAATCGGTTTATATACAGTGAAACTGCCTGGAAAAAGAATCCAGACATAATAATAATAATGATGACGACGACGGAGATGATGATGATGATTATTGTGATGATTGTGATGTCGTTGATGATGATGATGATGATGATGATGATAATGATGATGATGATGATGATGATGATGATGATGATGATGATGATGATGATGATGATTTGGAGCAAGAGGTATTTCGATCAAAGTAGAAATCGGTAATTATAATACCACAGATAGCTAAGTACTTTAATCAGCCAATCAGATGCTTGAGATTTGAGACTGGTTTCCATGTTTAGTTTTATAACCTTCAGCCCAGATGTGAAGCATTACATGTACAACGTATTATCTCACAGAATCACATCCATGACAGTATGTTAAATGTTCATTTTGTTCTTTTTATTACTTCTTTTGTTGTCAGTCATTAGCAAACTTGTACTTGGCGAAGTTAAAGCAGCTACCTATTCAAATCTGTGAGGCCTGAAAACAGAAATCAAACATATTATTTTAAGGGTATTAATTGTCATCACCGTTTAAGAACATACGTTAAAATGCTTTCTTCTCCCTTCATTATTCATATACCGGTAGCACAAACCAAAACCAAACTAAGAGTAAAAGCCGTGGTTTTAACATTTTTAGTAGTTTATGTTATTGTTGTCGTTGCTAACACTCGAATAAGAGTAGTGATTTTCACATTTTGGGTTGTTAAATTTATGTTATTGCTTACGTTGCTTTTACTCTAGTTTTAGTCGTGGTTTTTTATATTTGTGATTGTTGACATTGCTAACAATAAAAGCACATAGAAACAATTGTTTTGGTATTGTCGTTTTTTGTTGTAAATAAGAAAAGCAGTTTATGAAAAATCACTGAATACAAAGTGCATACTTTTATTATCCCAATTCGTAAGAGTCATCTTACCTTGAGATGAGTGTAAAAGTGACTCAGATAATAATCAAAATTGTTAAAGTGATCTTACCCTCGTAGTTTAAGGGGCTAACAAAATAATTCAAGTTTTTAGAGCTATCTTACCTTGGGTGGATATTTCAAGTGGATCACAGAGTCATTCAAGTTCTTAACAGTTGTCTTACCTTGGGTTGATATAACAGGTGACCCTAATTACGAGAGAGAATTGTTTGATCGATTTTACCTTGGGCTGATTTTACAAGTGGCTCACATAATAACCAAAATTGTTAGAGTTATCATCCCTTGGGTTGATAGAACTGGTGGCACACATTATAATCAAAATTGTTAGAGTTATCTTACCTTGGGTTGATAATTGATATTACAGGTGGCTCGCATCACGAGGGCGAATCGTTAGGGTTGCCTTACTTTGGTTTGATAATACAAGTGGCTCGTATTACGAGGGCGAATCGTTAGTCTTACCTTGGATTGATATTACAAGTGGCTCGAATTGCGAGAGCGAATCACCAGAGTTGTCTTACATTGGGTCGATATTGCAGGTGGCTCGCATAACGTGGGCCAATCGCTAGAGTTGTCTAACCTTAGGTTGATATTAAAGGTGGCTCTCATTACGAGAGCGAATCGTTAGAGTTATCTTACCTTGGGTTGATATTACAGGCAGCTCGTATTGTGAGAGCGAATCGTTAGAGTTATCCTACCTTGGGTTAATATTACAAGCGGCCCACATAATAATCCAAATTGTTAAGAGTTATCTTACCTTGGATCGATATTACAAGTAGCTCTCATAACAAGTGCGAATTGTTTCTCCTGTGTAGCATCGTCAGCATGAAGCAGGGCAAAGTAACGTCCAGGACGAAGCTTGTACGCAACATCTGCATACGAATCTAATCAAATGATGTTTAACAATGTTAACAGTACTGAAACCTCATGGTTGAGTGATTAGCCGATAAAATAAAACTAAACTTTAGATGAAGCAAAAGCAGAGTATAAAATATTAAAACTTAGAAGAGTTATTTCATTATTCTAATCATCATCTTCATATCAATCATAATCATCGTCGTCGTGTATGTTCTCGTTATTATCACCAATTATCATCATCATCATAACGTTTCTCCTCTTCCTCTTCTTCATCATCATCGCAGTCGTCGTTGACATCATCATTACCATCAAAAGCAACAACATGATCATTAATCATCATTAATCATCACTACCAATCAAAATATCTACCAAATTCATCATAATCATCTACTTCATAAAAAACCATAGTTACGATGATCATAAGAATGTGCTTTCTATGACCTTTCTAATCATATTCATCAACATTTAACACCAGTTTTA
Source organism: Corbicula japonica (assembly GCA_038501625.1). Taxonomy (NCBI): domain Eukaryota; kingdom Metazoa; phylum Mollusca; class Bivalvia; order Venerida; family Cyrenidae; genus Corbicula; species Corbicula japonica. The sequence goes on along the minus strand of JAZAYU010000638.1, from coordinate 37,950 downwards.
GCATTAGATATAGTATAGTTTTCATCAACATTTAACACCAGTGTTAGCATTAGATATACATATATAATATAAACAAATAAAGGAAGACAAACTCCAATAGATATACATGTAATAGATAAAGCATTAGATTTACATGTAATAAAGTTTTCATCAACATTTAACACCAGTGTTAGCATTAGATATAGTAAAGTTTTCATCATTATTTTACACCAGTGTTAGCATTAGATACACTCAACCAAAGTTCTAATTGGTCATAAATTGTATATGTTTTCAATGTATGCTAGTTTCGTTTCTTCCCTACGTCAAGGGAGGTTTTAGAAAGAACTTTTTTGTCTTGAAACAAATTATCTAATGTCTTTTTAATCTTTATTGACTGTTTTCTTAAATAAATCCAATACTATTTACTTACAACGCCGGGTCAAACTTAGAATAGTCTTTAATTGAAAGGGAGGTTATTTTAAAATTGGATACTTTGAAAGGGGTTTCTTTAAGCGAATGTTCTATTGATTAATCATGTTTTCTGTTTTTCCTACTAATTAGGGGTCCTTTTATTACAAAACAAGGAATAAAAAGCAAATTTCTGTTTGTTTGACCTTTTATGCAAGAAATGCATTTTAGCAAAATTAAGGATAACTCTTGCCGAACTGTTCCAAAATCAATTATTACAAGATTAAAGCTTAAGTTGAAGACTGTTGTTGGCATATGATCATAAATAAAGAGTGAATTTAATGTCTTTCTAATAAAATATTACGGACAAAAAGTGGCCAATTAGAACTTTTGTTGAGTGTATAGTAAAGTTTTGTTAACTAGCTGAAAATGATACCCATACATACCCATAATAAAGGCCCCTTGCTCGCCGTCAATAGACTGGGGACAGCTGTCGTAGTGGGAGTCGAGGTAGTCCTGGTGTTCTGTCTCTTCAGCTTCTGGTATCTGGTAACCATCATCCATCTAAATATAGCCAATATCCTATATCTACATATATAACGCTTAAGGAACTAATAACGGAGCGTGAAAACAAAATGGAATGGTATAAATTCGTCGATCTTCTTTTTATCATATAGCTTATTTGTCATAATGATTTTAAGTCGAAGAGTGGTATGTAAGATCCCAGTGCTGCAAAGCGGTTCTGACACAGCCTATAAATATGTCATGTCCGTATAAAACCAATCAATCATGGGTCTAGGACCTTCATAGATAAAATTTAGCTGATTAAGTTTTAGTGGTTACTATTATGAGAAGTAATGAAAATCTTAACATACGTTCTCTTACAGTTCGTAGTAAGTTACCTTATTAACAACTTTTCTTTATTGGAAGATGTTTTTGCATGCCTTACATTTAAATCTTACTTTAAAGTCTTTAAACAGATGAAAAAAATGGAACATTATAGACACCGAACACGACCAAACATATGAAAATATTGCAGGCTCGGTGTGATTGAGCCTATTCATGGGCAATAATATCCTTGTATATCCTTGGGCTGATTGAACAATATCCGATTCCATATTGGCTGGGATATTGAAACCACCTATCTATAAACTGGCCGAAATATTTAAACAAAAAACAATTTTAGAAGTGCTATTGACAAAGTACATAAGTATCGTGCTCAACGAACTTCAAAGGACGTAACTGATAACAGCACTGATTGAATGTACGGGGAGACTTTTTACAGCCGACAAACGTAATGGAAATGCTTATTACTGACCACGCCGCCTAGCGCCGGGTTGAGCGCAACTCAATATTTACACTAATAGACAGTACACTTTTGAACCATCTCAAACGATGGTATGCAAATTGTGGTTAACATGGAATCTTCAATGCGGTATTTTCAGATTAATACAATTCCATGCTCAGCGGCGTACGGTCCCCAGATAAAAGAATGGGTTTGCCCTAAACGAGAAAACAATGGGCGGAACTAAACAAAATAAAATTTTGACAGGGAATCTGAAAATATCGATCCAGGATATCACAGACAACGCCAAACGCCAACTTTAAAAAACAAACAGAAAGTATATCCTTGGGATGATTGAACAATTTTCATACAGACCCAAGCGAATGGTCTCACGAGCCTATATCGCTTCTCTTTTCTGTTTAAAAGTAATGGAGTACAACTTGAGTGATTAAATGCGAGTGGAAGTGGTCTATGACGTATCTCTACGGATGTTTTAGTTTACAAAGGGAGATAAATACCTCGAAAACTCGAATACCAATTGTAAAGGCTTCGTCCCCTGGCTCCTGTATTAGTGTGAAGTTGACAAGCTGCTCTTCTGAAAACAACCCATTACAATTATAGTCAGTACAATTGTACTTTTATCAGTTAATTGTCGGTTTCCGGTGTCATGCAGTAATGATTATGTTTATCACAATTATCCGATCCACCATTATTGTGATTGTTGCGGTAAGCACAATAGGAAGCGAAATTTGCATTGCTCGGCTAGGCGCTGTCGCAGTACGGGTTCGCTCGCCAGTAGGGGCAAAATCATTAAGATTGTTATGTAATACTTTATTAGTAAAATTGACTTTCAAATAAAATCGAAAATTGCTAATTCTGAATGCGAAATACAATTGAATTCATACCCACGCTAGAAATAATTCGAGTAAAAAATATTGTTTATTGTTTTAAAAATACATGTGTCATTTTTTTTCTTATTGTAAGGATAGAATTAATAGAGAGAGAAAAACAGAGAGAAATAAACAGACATACAGACAGACGAAGGGACGGACGGAAGGACGGATTGACTGACAGACAGACAGACAGATAGATAGAGGAAGAGAGTTTGTTTACCTTGACCTTTGTTTGGTATCTCGAACTGTAAATGTGGATTGATGTTATAGGTAGATTCGGAAACCTGTCCACCAGCATTATAGTCCTGCTGCCATTTTCCAAACAAAGTCTCCGTAAATCCTTAATTATAAAAAAATAAGTCGGTTGAACTTTTTTTGCTTATTCTTCTCATAGTTTCACTTGGAAACAAGTTGATACGCATGTGATATAAGAAACATATACACGTATGGGTCGGGGAGACCTGTTTTGGTCCATTAGTACAGTTTTTATGATGTTTAAATGGCAGTCACAATAACATGAACAAACTAACTGAGGAACACGACAAATTCGCGGAAAAATCATTTTTATATACATGATTGTTTTAAACATTATTATAACACCACCAAGATATAGCTTTTCACTAACATAAATGATACGATGCGAGTCAACGTTGTTATCTAAGCCGCAACGTGAAACGTGGCTAAATTCGAACATTATTTTATTTTCATTTCTGCTGTAATTATAGATAATTATAAAATATTATTAAAAAATATCTACTTATATCTACTTGTCTACCAATTATTTCTTTTATGTAGTTTGTATTTGTTATAAAACAACGTTAGTTGGAAGAGGAGACAGTTATGAAAAAATGAAGCTGATAAAAACATCTATAAACAACTTTTACGGAAAAAACTAGATTTAAAAATGGAAAAATGAATTTATAATTATCAAGCTTGAATATTAATGTAACGACATGCGCAGCTTATCAATTAAATGTTATTCGTGCAGAAAACCAATTTATGTTTCTTGTGCAGTATACCAATAAATGTTAATTATGCAGTATTCCAATTAATGTTACTAGTGTAGTATACTAAATGTACAAATTAATGTTAGTTGTGCAGCATGTTACTTCTGCAGTCAATTAATGGTACTTGTGAAGTAAATACATCAGTTTTACTTGTGCAGTATAACAATTTATGCTATTTGTGCAGTATAAGAATAAATGTTACTTGTGAAGTATATTTTACTTAATGTTACTTACTTATTACTTCTTTTCCAGGAGGTTCGAAATTCGGCGCTTCCATCATAACAAAGCTTCTCCCTAACTCTCTGGAATATTTATTCATAAATTATTTTAAAATATCTTTTCGTAAAAACGTATGTGCACGAGAAATCAATCGTGTCATTATTAAAGAAAACATAATATAATAGTAGTTGTTGTTGTATTATTATTGTTGTTGTTGTTGTTGTTGTTCTTCTTCTTCTTCTTCTTCTTCTTCTTATTATTATTATTATTATTATTATTATTATTATTATTATTATGATTATTATTATGATTATTATTATTATTATTTTTATTTTTATTATTATTATTATTTTTATTATTATTATTATTATTATTATTATTATTATTATTATTATTATTATTATTATTATTATTATATACCTGACATTATTCAACGGAGCAGGAGTATAAGTCCTTACAAGAAACTCTTTTTCTTGTCCAGCATCGTAACACGATGGTATGGCCACGTAATGTCCGGGCTCAACACTGAAAACAATAGATGCAAAAAAGAACTTTGAAAACCACGACACATATCAAAATATTGCAAGCTCGGTTTGACTGAGTCTGCTTATGAACATTAATGGAAATGCATACAACTGTCTTAGAGTGTAAAGATTAAAACACATACGAAAAGCCGTTGGTCAGACATTAAAGACGGTGATTTAAACAATGACAAAAATCAGCGTGTAAAGTTAAAAATACATACGAATATCTGTTTTAGGCGATAAAGACAGTTATTTAAACAATGACAAAAGTCAACGTGTAAATATAAAAATACATACGAATATCTGTTTTTGGGCGATAAATACAGTGATTAAAACAATGACAAAAGTCATCGTGTAAATATAAAAATACATACGAATATCTGTTTTTAGGCGATAAATACAGTGATTAAAACAATGACAAAAGTCATCGTGTAAATATAAAAATACATACGAATATCTGTTTTGGGGCGATAAAGACAGTGATTTAAACAAGGACAAAAGTCATCATGTAAAGATAAAAATACATACGAATATCTGTTGGTCATCTGAAGTTCCGGATTGTACTCGCCTGTTTCTTCTCCTAGAAGCTCTACCACACAGAGTTGTTCTTTCCCTTGTTTCTCGTACAGTATCTAAATAAAATAAGTTAAATCTAGTTAACACTGTCACGGTATAAAGCCCGGGCGCTTTACGGTTGGACACCGGGGGCAGCCAGGACCACAACCGTAGCGACTCCGAGAAGAACCGCAATGAATCGGGATAAACTGTAATGAACCGGCGATTGCCGGGGATTTGACCCAACGATGTTTAAATTTTTTATACAACCAGGACTCACCGGGAGCCAAACCAATTCCGGCTTATTCCGGTGTGATCCGGGGCATTACTGTAGCTCGTCCGGCATGACCCGTCTCGCTACCGTTAGACCACCGGGATAAACCGTAGTAAACCGTCATGGGCTGTGTCAAAGGTAGAGAAAAGGTGTATCACGAGGGAGAGCCGACTAGCCCTCGTGCTTAGACTTGTGCCGGTCGAAGTACGTTTTGGAACGGTAGCAGCCGGTGAATGCCGGTAAAGTAACGGTGGAGCCATGAGCCACCGGGACATACACTGGGAACATCGTGAAGCGGGCTTTAAATGAGAATTATTGACCTTAAAAAGTTCTTAATACAAATGATTAAATAGGATTTTGTCATCTTTATTTTGATATATTATGGTGGCAGGGGTGTAAGAGTTTATACGTGTTTTAAGGGAAATTTTGTAAACGAACGCAGAAGCTCGAATTGTTTCTTTTTATTGTTTTCCTTGCTGATTTCACTTGTCATTTAGTACCGATTTATTGTGTTTGACAACGCTATTAGCTTCTTATGTTTTATAATTATGTTTGTGGGCTTTTGCATGCAACATTTTCGAGTTAAAGGGCGGGTTGTGACTGTTTTCTGTGTGTTGCGATAACTGCAATTTTCATTGTTTAGTTTGGTCATATGACTACCTGTTGCCCCTAGAACCTGGTTTTAAATCTGTACTCCTTTTCAAGGAGGTAAACCTTCAGGTTTTCTTTTTCGATAGTTTTATGGTGTCTTTTCTGAAATCGATCTTTTATCTAAATTCGTGCTCTCTTTTTTCTCTCGTTTTTTGGCTGTGTGGAAAAAAATGGGTTTCCTGTGGGTATGATTTTCTGTTAACCTGTTTATAGATAGAAGTTTCAAATGTTTCTTGAGACTGATTTAGAAACTGACATTGAAGTCCATATCAAAAGGCAATTGGAAAAATGCATACCTTAAACAAATCAACGCGAATTGAATAAGTTTTGGAATTTCTATGTTTCATCTTTTGGCAGATTTGAAGAACAACTGGAACCAGACCGTCATCGCCCATACCTGAAAGTTTCATAAAATAGATGAAAAAGGAACTTGAAAAGCCACCGAACACGACAAATACAAAATATTGCAGGCTCGGTTTGATTTAGCAAAAGTAATTGTTTAACAGATTTTATTGTTGATGGCATATTTTAACTATCACAGCGGATAATTTTAAACAAATGTAAATCAACAAGACAAAAACGATGTTACAGACAAGTGACCAGAAATGGGTCCATAAAAAGTACAGTTAATTGAATATAAACGGATAAAAGCATTTTACCCTCGTTTGTTATTTGGAAGGCGTATCTTGGATTGTTAATTCTGTTATCGAATCCTGCCGCCGTCTCTCCCACCCAGTCCCCGAATATCGTCGTCAGGTGGTCTGTAGAAAATAAAGCCAACACTTAAGCATGCATGTCATCTTCTGGAACACGTAAACAAATATTTCCATGTATAAATGATATATGACATCAAAGACATAAAAAGGCGTCAGCGCCTTGCCAACTATGCAAATACATGTACAATGAATTGAAATACGGAGAGAAATTTTACAACCTAACGCCTGCTGTAGTGATAAAGGTCGTTGACTTTTTATTTATAAAATGCAACCAAAATAAGATTCCATTCGATGGTGTGCATTTGAATGTGTCCAAATTGTCTTTAAAATTTAAATAAAACATAAGATGTGTATATTGATGATTTAAGATACAGCTATACACTAACTATTTATTACACAAATGAACTTATATTAAAGTTTATTTTCTTCAACTTACCTGATTTACAGTTTTGAAATACCTTCCATTCTGTACAATTTTAACCTAGCCTACATTAATTTAAAAAAGCAAATCCCTTAAATAAAAAGAAACTTTCAGTAAAATCCTTTAAGTAACAAAATAAATGAATGATGAATGTAACTTAACTCTAAGAAACTTTATCTAATTTACTTTAATTTGTTGTTAGTGTTTAGCTTATATTGATCCTCTCATTCAACCTATGCACAAGCCTACACAAGAATGCACACATTCAAAAAAAACTAAACACTTAAAACGATGACAACGCTGACTTTAACATACATTCCCAAATTGCCATACTCACTCAAGAAGTCAGTACAACCATCCTTGTCAAAGTCCGGCACCATTGAGTTTATTGTCAACCCCGAAAAATACTTCACAAAGTCCAAAAGACTGATCCAAAACTCGCCATCATCTTTATTGGCATGTGGAACACTTCCTTCGTCAATGGTAGACCATTCTTTGCTTCTACAATAAAAACCAGGGTAAGTCACACCCGGAAGACAATAATGTCCTTACAAAAATAGCAAAAACGATGACCAAAGGGAACTGCCTTTGAACCGTCAGTGGCAACACGTATCGGTCGCTGGAGAATGTTGAAACCTTTAGGATCTCATTTGAACAAAAATGTCCATGTTGTCAATGAAACGTACTTTAAACATACAAAATAACAGTAGCCATAGGCAGTGTCAAGAGAAATGGAATAGTAGTCTCTAATCATAATGAGAAAAGAGCAACATGGATTAAATAAAATTGAACAATAGGACATCGCAAAAACAAGAAATATTTTTATAACAAATTATTTGGACCATCCACAGAAATTACCACTAGTCTGACGAAACTATTGGTTTATTTGACGCATTACCTTCCTGTCTATCCAATTCCATTTTAAAATGTTGTTTCTATATGAATTTCTAAATGTGTCTCTAAAGACCAGAGTGTACCTCCAAGGACTAATTTACCTACCGTATTAGCGGAAATGCTTTCCAACTCGTGTTCCCCAATTGCTTTGTATAACTCATGTGCTTATCTGACTTAGCGATTTCAATTTAATTCGGTGTTTCTGATGTCTGATTCTGCCTGTCTTATCAGATTCCTTTAGGTCCCAAAGGGCTTATAATATCCAGTTACAACATGTTTCGATCGGCTCTGTGTTGGATTCCAAGGACTTAAGTTAGATCAGGTATCTACGCGTTTTACCAGATTCCTTCCGACATTCTAGTTCCCCAGATATATATCAGGTTCCAACTTGTTAGAATATGTTTGAACATGCTTCTTTCTACTCTGTGTATGACTCAAAATTAAGAAATGTACCCTTCAGGCCACGCTCCTATCCATACTGTGTCCATAATAAATTATCTTTTCCAGATACCTATTCCTATAACTATGTTTCTATTCATTCTTTATGTCAAGGGAACTTGTATTTACCAGATACCTACCCGTCTGACCAGGCTCCTTTCCACTCTGTGTTTCCATGGGGATTTCTGATTCTGACCAGATCCGCTGATTTGCCCTGCTTAGTTGGAACGGTGATGGCATCTGTTAGGGAGTAGACGTGTTCTCCTACCAGACCATGTTGACCATCGAACTTTTTCTACAATGCATGACAAAGGATGAGCTTTTTTACTTTTTTGTTTATTCCTGTCAGGCTGTGCGTCGTGTAAGCTGGTTTAAACCACTAGTGGTAAATTGTTTTACTAATGACCTTGCCAAGGCCGTAACCAATTAGTTATTTTTTCCGTTAAGTGCTTTTGGTATCTTCTTTGAAACGGATCATTTAATAAATCCATTCTATGTTTTTCCTATCTGCCTTTTTGCTCTGTCGGGAGGCTGAGTTTTCGGAGTGTGCCTTTTCCTGATATGCACTTCTCCTTTTTTTTTCAAGACATCTTAGCACGATTGTCGTATGACATTTAAAGGAATCGAGAATAATAGTTATAATGTCATAATACTTCCCTTTTTGAAAGTATTGTGCCATTTTGAAAACAAACCTTCCTCAAGATATGTTATAATATGTTAGGACTTTAAATCTTTTATAAATTTGCTACTATGTCTTTGCTATTATCACTTTCGGGGCAATTTAGACAAAACAATGTTTTCAGATAAAGAGAAAGTAAACAGCCCGAATAAGTCCCAATAGAAACTGGTGTTCCATGGGGATAGAGTTTTCGTGATAAACGGAGTATGACTATGTTTTAATAATGGACCTACTCAATAATATATCTTAAATCTCTGAATTTAAAACAATTAATAAACTCAACCAAAGTTCTAATTGGTCATTCATTGTATATGTTTACAATGTATGCTAGTTTCGTTTCTTCCCTACGTCAAGAGGGGTTGTGGAAAGAACTGTTTTGTCTAGAAATCAATTAACTAATGTCTTTTTAATCTTTATTGATTGTTTTCTTAAACAAATCCAATACAATTTACTTACACGCAGGGTCAAAATTTGAACAGTCTTTAATTAAAAGGGAGGTAATTTTAAAAATGGATACTTTGAAAGGAGTTTATTTAAATAAATGTACTATTGATTGATCATGTTGTCTGTTTTTCCTACTAATGAGGGGTCCTATTAAAACAAAACAAGGTATTAAGAGCAATTTTCTGTGTGCTTGACCTTTTTATGCAAGAAATGCATTTTTAGCAAAATTAATGATAACTCTTGCCGAACTGTTCCAAAGTCAATTATTACAAGATTAAAGTTTAAGTTGAAGACTGATGTTGGTATATAATCATAAATAAAGAGTGAATTCAATGTCTTTCTAATAAAAAAATTACGGACAAAAAGTGACCAATTAGAACTTTTGTTGAGTGTATATCGCAGCAATCGGTAACCAAAAACATAGAATATTTTCTTAAATTAAAAACTTATAAAACAGAACAGGATATTTATATTAGATGGGTGTTCAGTTGAACACTTGTGTCGCCCTCTGGTGCTACATGGTGGAATAAAATGCAAATACAGAATGGGGCATAACTCAATCAAATGTGACAATTACATAAAGAATTTTGCATCATCACGCGCGTGTTCAAAAGCTTTATATAATTTTAAATTTTGATGTAGAAATGTTAAGAAATGGCAAAGTTGTAGACAACGTAAAGTTTTTGTGTCAAAATCAAAGAAAAACAAGGGGCATAACTTCATTAAATGTGACATTGACCATTAGTATTTGCCATAATATCGAGCGTGTTGTCATAAGCAATATAATTTGTAAGAAATATTATGAAATGGCAATGTTGTAGCCAACGTTAAGTTTTCGTGACGGGCCGACGGAACGAACGACGGACAATACGGTCCCTATGTATCGCCATTTCTTAGAAAGGGCGACACAAAAATGGACCAGAAAATTTCTAAACATACGGGTACATCTGCAGTAAGCATGCTATCTCCGTTAGCTATTGCATTTTTCAAACGTTGATGAAGAGCAAGGGTCTTAATTTGTTCCCCCTTGAGGTAATTCTCATCGTCGAAGTCGATAAACTCAGAACAACCACCGGTTAAAGCTAGAAAGGACTCTCCAGAATCGCCACCATATACGGCCTTGTAGCTTCCATGAAATCTAAGTAAATATAAAAGTTTCATTATAATTTCAAGACTTTTTTTGTAAATGTTAAGCTCTTTTTTTCTTTTTCATAAATCAGATAAGAGTGTGCGATATTACTTGTCAAAGAACTGCGGCATATACATGTGCATTTTCTTGTTGAAGAAAATAAAGTGAAATTTGCATATTCAGGAATGACCACATCCATACTTCAAGACCAAAACTCAACCCTTTTAAACTGACGCCCGCTTTCCCTTTCTTCGCAAGCCGCCCCCCCCCCCCACATCCTCCACCACGTACAACTCTTTTCTTACGACCATGAAATGCCGTTGAACATGGTAAGGTATTAAGCTAAAAATACCGCACTAAAGGTTCAATTCTATTAGCTTCTTATGTTTTATATGTTTGTATGCTTTTGCATGCAACATTGGTAAGCTGATGGGTGAGTTGGAGTCATTTCACACAAAATATTTGTACATGTTTGTTAAAATGAGAACCTGTTGGTGCAACCAAGAACCTGGTTAAAACCCCCACGCAGTTTGCTCTCTCTCTCTCTCTTCCCATGCACAAAGTCAATCAAACCGAGCAGTACCGAGGAATATTTTCATATTTTGTCGTGTCTTTCAAATTACCCTTTTCATCTTTTGCGATATTTGGACCCTAACGTTGACATGGATTTTATCTAAATACCGTCGTATTTTAAATCCTTCGTTATTAGCCATAACATTGATAAATAATGAATTAATTATCGACGTCTGAAACAAGATAGGTAACAAAATAGGGGTAGGGGCATTAATATTTTGGTATGTACAAGTTTAAACTTTTAGTAATTCGCCTCTTTAATACCGTAACACTTTTGTTGCCTCTCTGATAGTAGCAATGCTAATTAACCTGGAGAATAATTTTCCCAGAATTATCATTGGCTATCACTGGCAGATTAAACAAGTCTACTAGAGGGAATCTACCTGTCAATCAAATTTTGAACAGGTACATAACACCTGACAGGCCTGAGAAAGTTTAGTTTTAGTTTGGGGTTTGATCTGGAAAGCTTAAGTTATGGAAGTTTTGGAAAGCTAGTCATGAAGAAGTTTTCGATAAGTTTTGGGTTAGATCTGGAGAAGTTAAGTCTTAGAAAGTTTTGGGTACTTAGATAATAAATCGCGGAATATTTTGGATGGGCTAGTAGTAACTTATAGAAGTAATAAACGGTAGAAACAGGACAGTGTTCTTTTATTCAAAACCCACTATACGATCAAGGACTAATAAAGTGCTACATGACGTATTCTATTTTGGTGCCGTGACCAGGATTTGTCGACTGTTTTGTCGCGACCAACTGACACTGTGAAATGCTGGACATTATCGTGTAAATCGTAAAATGCTGGACATTGTCGTGTAAAACGTGCAATGCTGGACATTGTTCATTTTAGTTTCTAATAAACCTGGATAGCTGTATCTACTACAACCGTGAGTACGCTTTTATACTCTAGCAAATATGGCAGAACAAGAAGAATTTGTTAACATTTTTCGGTCTTTAGGCGATAAATTGACGGGGTTATCAACCACTATGGGTGCACAAGGGGTTGCCAAGGTTGTTCCTTCCTTTGATGGGGATAGTAAACAATTTAAAGAATAGATCAAAAGTATTGAAAAGTATGCTCTCTTGGTTGGCATGACCCAAGATAGTATCAAATTAGTGGCATATCAAGCAAGTAAGGGTCCCGTAGGTGATTTTCTTAAAAGATATTTGGACGCTAATCCAAACGCTACATGGCCCGAAGTTAAAACTGAACTGCAAGCTAGATTTGCAGAGGTGGTTGATCCGCAACATGCACTCTTACTGTTGCGTAAAGTAGTCCAAAAGAAAAATGAAACTGTTCAAGTATATGCAGAAAGGTTAATTGCACTGGGCGAGGATGCATTTGAAGGCCAACCGGCCGCTGTCCAAGACAATCAACTTATTGGCTATTTCATTGATGGTCTTTTTGAGGATTCAATGAAACTTAAGGTCATGAGAACTAATCCGCGTACTTTGCAAGAGGCTATTCAAGTTGCCACAACTGAACAAAATTTGTTCAAACGTTTTCAATTGCGCACTGGCCATGATCTGCAACTCTCACATGACGAACCAAGACATGAACCTATGGACATAGGACACTTTAGAAAACAACAATGTTACTATTGCAAAAAGTACGGTCATGTTCAAAAAGACTGTAGAAAGAAAAAGCGAGAAGTTAGTACTGTAACTGAGACTAAAGATAAACCAAAGCGCAAGCCAATTGATCGCACAAAGCTTGTTTGTTTTCGTTGTCAACAAATTGGTCATTTTGCAAGTGAATGTAAAAACACACCAAGTCAGTCAAACGATACCGCTCCTCACATGTAGAAGCCGGTGAGAGGAGTCAAAAGCAAAGCATACCTACTCGTAGCATTTCAATAAATTCTAATCCGAATTCTTGTTTGATTAGGGTACAAAAACAAAAATATAGGGCACTTATTGACTCAGGAGCTGATGTTTCACTTTTACATCGTGATGTTTATGATAAACTCAAAGAGAAACCTAACTTGGATAGGAAACGTAAGGTTTATCTGCAGACTGTAACAGGTGGACAATTATTTTGCGATGGTAGTATTGCATTAAATTTTGAAATAGGTACTGTCAAAATGAGCCATATTTTCTATGTTGTCAGAGAAATGAACCGAAAAGTTATTTTAGGAAAAGATTGGTTACTTAAAAATGGTGTACGTGTCTATTATGATTTAGGTTGCATAAGAGTCGATGGTAAATACATCCCACTTCAGGAAGACATACACATTTCTTCTGTTGTCCGACTTCAAAATAAAGTTAAGTTGCCTCCTCAAACATCTGTTATTTGTAAATGTAAGGTTAGAGATCACCCTGAACTTCAAACGGACCAACTTTATGAAATCACAGCGATTGATAATGGTTTCTTAGGTTTCGAACCAGGTGTTCTAGTAACAAATTCAATTTCAAAATTAAGGACAAATAGGGTCGTCCCAGTCGTAATTGTAAACACTACCAACAAACCTTTCACTTTAAGGAAAGGATGTCCTGTTGCAAAAGTAGATAAAATATTAGAAAGTAACATTTCTAGTATTTCCAAATCTCCTGCTGAGGCACATTCAAGTTCTGACTTTGAGAACATTGATGTTCCTGATGAATATAAATTAAAATTAGTGAAATTATTAGAACGCAATGCAGATCTCTTTGCTCAAAAAGATTCCGATTTAAGTCACACTGATATAGTCAAAATGAAAATTGATACCGGAGATCATCCGCCAATAAAACTGAAACCTTACAGAACGCCATTGAATAATCGTAAAATTGTTGAAGAGGCAATTGATGAAATGTTAGATGCCAAAATTATTTCTAGAAGCAGGTCACCATGGAGCTTCCCAGTTGTCATTGTAGACAAAAAGGATGGCTCAAAACGTTTCTGTGTTGATTTTCGTGCTTTAAATAAAATCACCAAACCAAATTCCTATCCACTTCCTGTAATTGATGATTTGTTGTCGCTTTTAGGCAAAGCAAGATTCTTTAGTAGTCTAGACCTCAAATCGGGTTATTGGCAAGTTGCCATGGATGAAGCTGACAAAGAGAAGACCGCGTTCTGTACGTTTAAAGGCTTATTTCACTTTAACGTAATGCCCTTTGGACTTACTAACGCACCTGCTATATTCCAAGAGCTTATGGGCACCGTCCTCAATGGCCTGACTGAGTTCGCAACTGCATACCTTGATGACATCTTAATTTTCTCAAGCACGTTAGAAGAACATTCACATTCAAACTGTCTTTAATAGGCTTAGACAGCATCGTCTAAAGCTTAAACTAAAGAAATGCAATTTTCTTAAAGCAGAAACCAATTATTTAGGTTTTGTTATTAATGCCGAAGGTATCAAACCTGATGCAAAGAAAGTTGAGGTTATTAAATCCCTTCCCCCGCCAACCAATGTAAAACAAGTCCGAAGCTTTATTGGCATGTTTAGTTATTACAGAAGATTTATACCAAAATTTTCTGAGATACCACAACCAAAAATATCTCTCACACTCAAGTATGCAAAATTCAAATGGGACATAAATTGTCAACAGGCATTTGACACACTGAAACATAAATTGGCAGTTGTGCCTATGTTAGGTTACCCAGACATAGATAAACCGTACATTTTGTATACAGATGCAAGCAATGATTGCATTGGTGCATGTTTGACACAACCCATTGATGATCAAAGTGACTGTATTCCTAATGTAAGGAATGAAAAACCAATTTATTATTTGTCCCATCGGTTGAGTGAAACTCAGACTCGTTGGTCAACGATTGAAAAAGAAGCATTTGCAATTTACTATGCCCTACAAAAATTAGATACTTACCTTCACAATGCAAGTTTTACTATTAGGACTGACCATAAACCGTTAAAATACATTTTGGAAAGTCCTATGCAAAACAAGAAGATTCAGTTATGGGCTTTGAGCATAGCTGGCTATAACTGCAAGGTTGAGTACGTTGCAGGTACGGGCAACTCAGTAGCAGACTTGTTGTCTCGTATGCCGTCAAGTGCTATGACTCATGATGAGATTGACTGTGATCCTGACATTAATGACAACACTTATGAAATTAATGTCTTGAATTCAAACAGGTTCTGTCCTAATGACCTAATGGGATGTCGGGTCGATCAAACAGATTCTTTCATTAAACCTACATTGTCAGACATTGACATGGTGGCAGAGCAAGACAAAGATGAAATTTTGTCTGAAATAAAGATAGGTTTAAAAACTGACAAGTTGTCACATAACCTTGCTAGTGGATACGTGATCCATGACAATATCCTTTATTTCATTTCAAATGTCGATTCTGATCCAATTTTGAGACTGTGTATACCATCACATTTAAAAATGCACGTGATTCAACAATATCATGATGTAAATGGACATGTTGGAACCGATCTCACTTATAATACAATCAAACAAAAATATTATTGGCCAAACATGTACAAAGAACTCTTAAATTATGTTTCAAGTTGCATCACTTGCCAAACACGGAATCTGACAAAAATTAAAGCTCCTTTACAAGAAACTGACATACCACCATATGCATTTGCAAAAATTGCACTTGATGTTTCCGGACCGTATCCTACTTCACTTTCAGGCAACAAATATATCGTGAGTTTTATTGACCTATATTCCGGATATCCTGAGGCATTTGCAGTACCAGATAAATCTGCCGATACAATTGTGCACTTGCTTATCGATGAAATATTTCCTCGATATGGTACTGTACTGGAATTGCTGATGGATAATGGAACTGAGAATGTCAATAGGAAAATGAAAGAAACTCTAAATTATCTGTGTATCAAAATGATTCTCACTACATTCTTTAGGCCCCAAAGTAACGGCAAAATTGAAAGGTACCACCGCGTATGGGTAGATATAATGAGCAAAAAACTCAAGGGCAATTTAAACACATGGGATATTCATCTAAATCAGTCATTGGCAGCTATTCGTTTTAGTGTAAGTGATGCTTCGAAATTTTCACCATTCTTTCTTTTGTTTAACCGTGATGTTGTTTTGCCTCTTGATAACATTCTTAAACCCAGGCGAAAATATACAGGTGAAGATTTACATCAGATTGCCCTAGAACAGCAACACAAAGCTTTTCTTCAAGTACACCAAAATCTTAAAGCTTCTAGGCGAAGGCATATGAAACATGCAAACAAAAATACTTCATTAGTCAAGTTTGAAATTGGAGATGCAGTTAAGAAAAAGTAAACTTGAATCTAAATGGAAACCATTTTATCGCATTATTCAACAAACATCACCTGTCACATATGTAATTAAAAATCAGTTAAATGGCTCTACAACTAAAGTGCATGCTGAACAAATTCGCTTAGCAAATGTATATAAATGGCAAATCCCTGTAGACCAAAGTAATCGTCCTCTAAGATCTACACAATATGTTGTACCTCCTGTCAGTAACGAATCAAGTTCTTCCGACACGAATGACGAAGAAAATATCCCATTAGCACAGTTAGCTAAAAAATACCGCAAACAAAGAGAAAATTCAGATAACGAATCTGACATACCGCTGATGGAGTTGAAAAGAAGAATAAATGAACGGGATAATCATGACCATTATTCCTCTGAAAATGGATCTGATTCTGACAGTTATTTTTCTTCTCGGTCAACTACACCTGTTTTGCAGTCATTAAAAATAAATGGAACTTCTGTTTTCCCAGATAAAACAGTGAATGAAACCTGTGGTATTTCCGATAACACTGTAAATGAGGCATCTATTGCTTCTGAGAATACGAATAAAGAAGCGTCTGTTATCAACGGTAAGATTAGGCCAGCTGTTGTAAATTGTAAACAGCAACACCCTAAGATAACCATACGTGAGAAGATGAAGAATTTATTGGACGCATTGAGTGGTTTGCTTTAATGGCTTCACTACTGTTAATATTGTACATATTTTTTTGTAATGTTGAAGTCTCAAGTTATTTTCTGTATTTTTCAGAAAATGAGAACATTCATACTTTACGTTTACCTTATTGGCATAACAGAGTCTGTTCTTATTAGGCAGAGCGTTATCTTTCAAAAGATAAATGAAATTTCAACAAGTCGTGCAAGATGGCTCGCAAGCATTGTTGTTGATCTTAAACCTTTCGATGAATTTTTGATAAAAGTTAAGGTCGACGCTAAGAATGCCGCTGAGCTTGTTAGTGCAATAGTTAAATATTATGAGAACTCTCGCCAAGTTGAGTATGTCAATGCATTTAAGTCTTTGGAAAAAGAAATTCAATATTTGGATAGGACACGCGAAACTATTGTCGAGAATTTCTATGATTTCAAAATGCAACCAGTTAAACATAGAAATCGGCGTAGTTTGCTCCCTTTTGTCGATGAAGCATTGAACTTTTTATTTGGCACAGTTGACGAGTCACAACTCAAAAGTATTCAAAGAAATGTCAAACAACTTGCTTCAAACCAACAACATATCTTGCATGTTGTTAACGAGAGTATCTCGATCATAAATGCTTCATGGATTCAAATTAGCGAAAACAGGCACTCCATTATCGAACTTATTGCATCTTATCATGCATTAGATGCAAGACTTAAAAGCATAACGGAAAACTTGAGCAGAGAAATCGGCGAAACTCGTTACTATGTAGACATGTTTACCCGACTAGATCTACTTATTGATGAAATTAAAAGCATGCTTCAAAGCGCTAGACTCTATTTTGAACATTTGAAAAGCAAAATCGATTTTCTTTGTTTAGGCCGAATTTCACCAAGTGTCATAAACCCAAATCAATTGCGTTTGTTGCTTCTCGAAATTAAATCTAATCTTCCACCTACCTTAGCATTAATTGAAGACCCAAAACAAGATTTATGGACTTATTACCGACACTTAACATCTACTGCTGTTTTAGATAATGAACAGGTTATCATTGTAATTGATATCCCGGTTATTCAAGTTTCTGAGACTTTTGATTATTTCTCGGTGGTAAGCCTCCCTTTAATATTTATGGGAAATCCCCAAATAAATTCAGGAAAAAATAATGCTAATCTGATCGCTACCTATGAATTAGAGACTAATCACTTCTTGATAGACAAACGCAGGACCAAATACGCTCTACTGACTGACGAAGACAGTGAAACTTGCAGACATTCTGATATCAAATGGTGTGCAATAAAAAGTCCTGTATATTTTGTCAGTTTATCAAAATTGTGTACATTAAGTCTATTCTTTGCTAACTTTGACGAAGTGCAAGAATATTGCAAGGTATCTGTTACCTTGAATAACAGATTACCAATGGCTATGGCATTAGATAACAATCAATGGTCTATTGCAGTTTCGGAACCTTTGCAACTTTCTGTTGTATGTGAAACAACTCAATCTCAAGTTACTACACATCAAATAGAACCACCTTTACAAATTGTCACTTTGCCAGAAAAATGTACAGCTTCAAGCAAACATTTTACATTGACTTCCCAATACAAACAGAGCTTGACTGTTGCAATGATACATCTGATTGAACGAGATGCCGGCTCAGAATTCCGGGCAGAATGTTTCTTCTGCAGAGGGACAAACAACCCTCTCATCATCACGTAGACCAGTGGATCGAATGATACGTCTGATATATCCACGTCTGTCAACAGAAGATAAGACAGGAACTGAGACAATTAACCAGACTCACCTGTGAACATTGGTAACTTATCATTAGCAAGTACACTAATGATATGAACATTTTATTGTGTGTTTATCTAGCGTAGATTTCTTCAGTCTGGACTAGCTGTAAATATTAGTAGGAAACCAGAATTGCTATTGAGAGAAAACAGTAAAGCAATTTAATGTAGTTCTGTCGAGATTGTATATATAGCCCAATCGGCCAGGAAGACCTGTACCCCACTGAGGATAGTAATTAGAAAGTTTAAACGTCAGCAACAACAAAACTAAAGCAAGCACGATTGTGATATCCAGATGAACGATTGAACACCTGCACAAGTTATTACGGACAATCTTAATCTTCTCAGAGATGAAACAATGGTTTTTCCCTATCAGAAAATGTCACCAGTACACGGATCTATGTTATTGGATTTCGGGACTTGTTGTTAAACACGTGTCGACAAGAAGACCGGAAGTAATTGGGACCTTTCCGAGTTCGAGACAGCTCAAGACGAGAATTCACTTGTGATCATGAAGTGCCTTAGTGTTTTATTTTAAAGCAATTTATTTAAGCTTATTCTCTTTTCATTTATGTGTAATTGTGTAATTTCATTAAAACCGTCGCGAGTAGAAAGACTAACAGGCACAAACTCTTTTAATTATATACTACTGAACGGACTTATTTAGTTTCAAAATAATAAATTGATATTCATTAT
Source organism: Corbicula japonica (assembly GCA_038501625.1). Taxonomy (NCBI): domain Eukaryota; kingdom Metazoa; phylum Mollusca; class Bivalvia; order Venerida; family Cyrenidae; genus Corbicula; species Corbicula japonica. The sequence goes on along the minus strand of JAZAYU010000638.1, from coordinate 18,547 downwards.
TTCAACTAAGTGGTGGAGGATTGAAACAAGATAGGTAACAAAATAGGGGTAGGGGCATTAATATTTTGGTATGTACAAGTTTAAACTTTTAGTAATTCGCCTCTTTAATACCGTAACACTTTTGTTGCCTCTCTGATAGTAGCAATGCTAATTAACCTGGAGAATAATTTTCCCAGAATTATCATTGGCTATCACTGGCAGATTAAACAAGTCTACTAGAGGGAATCTACCTGTCAATCAAATTTTGAACAGGTACATAACACCTGGCAGGCCTGAGAAAGTTTAGTTTTAGTTTGGGGTTTGATCTGGAAAGCTTAAGTTATGGAAGTTTTGGAAAGCTAGTCATGAAGAAGTTTTCGATAAGTTTTGGGTTAGATCTGGAGAAGTTAAGTCTTAGAAAGTTTTGGGTACTTAGATAATAAATCGCGGAATATTTTGGATGGGCTAGTAGTAACTTATAGAAGTAATAAACGGTAGAAACAGGACAGTGTTCTTTTATTCAAAACCCACTATACGATCAAGGACTAATAAAGTGCTACACGTCGCACAACTTGCTTATTAACTTTAAATAGTTGTACAGAAATATATACATTCGGTCTGAATATGTCTTTACTCGCATTTTGGTTTGTACATGGGAAATTCAATGCATTATACAAATGTATAACTAGTTACGAATGAATTATATAAACCTAAAATTATCATGAATGTTTTCCACCTCCCTATGGCTTGTTGTAACGACTGATTCCTATCGCATGTTAAAACCACATATTCTGTTTAAAAAATTTATATGAACAATGTTTTCAATATTAGCATTTACAATACCAGAAAAATACATAAATTAGTTAAATATTAATTACCTGGCAAATGCTTTTTCTAGTAGTGCAGGCCACATTTCATTTCTATCATCCGCCGACATAGCACCCCAGAGTTCAGTTCCATCAACGATTGGTAAAAAATCGTCAATATACACGGTTTCCCATTCACCGAATCTATGAAAAGAAATATATATGTATTTGTAACGCACTCTTGCTAACACTGCATTCATATTGCTTCATTTACACTCATCTTGTAATATGCTATGATTTTTCATTTTGAGAAATAACAACGGTTGCTTCTTTGACAGTCTATGATAAAAACTGCTAACACATTATGAGTATGTGAACAACGATGTGACTAGCGAAGACGCTCATTTTATCACATTTTAACCTTAAAATAGCTTTTCGTCACTTAATTTCTTGCCAGCGTTGCTGTTCTAAGAGCTATCCTAAAAAATGGCATATCAAATATATTCTTTATTAACTATTCTCTCCTCTCTCTTTTTTCGGCGTTAGCTGTCTAAGCTCACTTTTGACCTAGTTTTTCGACCAATGAAATGTTGTAAATAATACTCGTATTCTCTTATTATGCAGAGGGAAAATGAAATAAACTATTTCGGTTGGTAGCTATTTACGCCAGAGAGGCATCTAGCAGGCTGGAGAGGTATCTAGTGGGATTTTATTATTATGCAGCGGAAAAATCAAATAGATTAATTAGATTGGTTGTTAGTGGGTGTTGTATTGGAGGAAAAACATATTTACGATTTTAGTAACCAGTTAAGTCAATATTGATGGCTTAAATACAATATTATATGGAATATTCTTGGGTGTCACTTCATACAATACACAGTGTAAAACGAAACAGAAGTGTAGATATTCCTAGTTCTTACTGGTTCCTTTTCTAAATCCTTTGATACTGATTGTTAATTTCAAGTTCATAAGACAAGTTCATTGTAGTGTAGTGGCTAACACTCTCGCCTATCAAGCGGAGGCCCCGGGTTCAATACTCAGGACGGACACTTTTTTTAAACTTAATATACGTAAAAATTGGTAGATTTTGCTCTTGTTACAGGCTGTTATTATTTATATTTGTTAAATTTCAAGGACATTTATTCATCTTGAATTCTCACTCTACACGAGGTATTTTATTGAAACTGAATATTTTGCTTCTTTAATCGAGTTGTTATCACTATATGAAATTGTTGCAACAGCTTCAACATTTTTTTGAAAGACACTTTCAATAAATTTATGAGTTGTCATGATTCGGTCGCTTAATCTCTAAGTCATACTAAGAAGGCAGGGAGGGTTCGTCAACAGCTATAACAAATAAATAAAATAACTAAACTGTGTCTGCTTTGCCTCTCTGTACTAGTATTTCTTTCTTTCTTATATACATGTATATATAAATCTTTTCGATCAATGCCGTTTATCTTTTTAAAAGATATTTCTTGTTTGACTATGTGGGGAGGCTGTTTTTTCTGCATGTGGCGATTCTTGATATGCATAAATTTCACCTTTTTAAATATCTTGGTACAAGTTAAGAATATCGATGATTATAAGACTTAAATAGAAACTGAAAAAAGAGAAGTTTTTATTACCCTAATTTTGTTCGAATAAGTCTATTTATTAACGAAGGTTTCATGTTCATCGCCATATGATCACTAATCACAGTTGTCGTGTTTATGGATTTAAACGTGCCATTTCATTTTATATGTCATACTTAAATTTAGTTTTTTTTTCGGCATATACCTCCAGAAATTGCAGAAGAAATATCCACCTTCTTGATCCCATGCATCTTTAGGAACCACCTGTAACATGTTACAAATGAAATATATCAAAATTACGACAAAAACTGACTCACTATGCAGCCAAAAAGAAATTTTAAAGAAAACATCACGTGTTTATAATCTAATAATTCCCAAATAACAAAATTTAAAATAATGAAATCAAAACGAGCTCTGTTTTATCTTATTACAGGAATGCTTTTTAGAAGTAAGTGAAAATATCAAAAGAACACTTTCATACAACTAAATGTTGTAAACATGATGTTTTAACATCTTAAAAAGCCTCGTCAACGATTATTTAAGTTTAATTTTGTTATAATTTTTCTTTTAAATTCACTTCGATCGATTGTAAGGATTTACTTCGTTTCATTGTTTTTGATTTTTTGTTTTGTTTTGGTTTTAGTTTTGGTTAGATTTTGGGGTGATTGTTACAAGTTATATCTTCTTCACGATCACCTGTAACTTGTTCACCTTTTTAATTCATAGTACATATTCTTTCAAATAGCTGATTTCTGACTGCAATTTCGGCTTCAATTGAAACAATAGAAACATTGAAGTTTGTTTTTTTCTAAATCTACTCTTTCAACAAGTTTAGGTTTGTCTGCAAATATTTTTATATCGACTCTATAACGAACCTTAACTTTCTAATCCAAATTTACTTTTACAAGTAACTGAGGCCTTACCAAAAGCATCGTGACCATAGACAAATACATATTACTTTTGAATTCCAACTTACTCTTTCAAATAGTTGAGGCTTTTCTGCAAGCATAGCGACCATTGCCAAAAACCAGCATGTACCAGCCTCGCCCTGGCCGATGTCATACCTAGTCGTGCCCTCTGAGAATAAAACTGGTGCGTCACGGAACTCCTGCAAAATCAAGGTTCCAAGATAATAAAAAGTAAAATTGCATCTACTGGGGATCGAGCCCGTACCGTCGTTATTTAAAAAAAAACAGCCAAAAATCCTCTTGACATTAAATTCCTCGGTTTTGAGACTACCAATTCAACCAATCTGTTGCTTGAGATTGGAGAGTGGTCTACAATCACATTAATGAACAGAAACTATATTACCTTCACCCTAGCTTTTGTTAACTTACAATTCTGGAAAACAATAATCATGACAATTAAATGCTAGCTTCTTTTAATAGTGTAAATTCGTTACCATAGTGAAACAAAACTGTATAAAACCTTCTTATTTCAGTTGTACTTATCCCGTTATTGCACTAAGGTCAAGATATTATAAAAAAATATGAATGAATCGAACTCAAACCGTACAAAAAGGCAAGAAAAAGTATTTAACATTTTAGGCAAAACGAAAGACTTGTCCGTAACTCGTCTTTTGAATTGTGACTATCAGAATAAACTAGAAGACTTACCTTAGGTCTTTTCCATTCTACACGTACGCCTGGAATTGCTACTCTTGCTCCAAACTCAGAATCAACAAAAGGCGTAATGTCAGGTGGCTTGGAAAAGGGAGTTTCGGTATCTTCCGGTTGTTGTCGGAAGTCATACTTTGCTTCCTTAATTACACCATACACATTTTGCTTTCTTTGCTTATTTCCAGCTTGAGTTTCAGTGTGTTCTGCACGAAGTACTGCGACATTTGGTTTGGGCTGACTTGGCTTGGTTAATGGACGCGTAGGTGCAATAGGAGGCGGAGTCTGTTCGGAGGAGAGTTGCGCGCCTTTATGAGGGGGCGCAGTTTGTTTACGAGGGGGCGGATCATGCTTTTGTCTGTTGTCGGCTTGTTTCTGGCGGCCATCATCTGTCACCGTTTTTCGAGTTTGGATTGTGTCACTATAGGGTCCTTTAACACCAGTGTGTTCAGTGTTGTTGTAGCCGGCTTGTCGTGTGTCATAAGGGGTACCAACAGAACTTTGACCGCAACCCATTGTTTTGCTCTAAAAAGTCATGAAGGTGTTACAAAATTATTACTATTACCAATGTTATATAATTATGATTGCGTTTATCAGAGATAGCTGGCTGATTTAGTAGCGTGTTCGGAGATACATGACTAGGCTCTGTTGACGTGAGGTACAAGTTCGTTTCCCAGTATAGACAATATAATTTTATATTCTCATTTATTTAAGCTAATTAGTTCTTTATTTGATATACCTGAAAAAAAGGCAAGAAAATTAGTAGAAACATGCTCCGCGTGCATAGATATAAGTTTTTGTGACATTTTTTAACGCTCAGTAATAAAATAGTTAGCACAAATAACCAATAGACCAATTTTACAATACCGCTGTGATATGTGTTTTAATCCTTACCGTATAATATCCGATTTTCAGAACGAGGTTGAGACTGCTCAAACGCACTATTACATTTTAAAATACCGATAAGTTTGACAAATTCTGCTAAATTATTGGACTCTCAAAATATTTTAAAACGATTAAATTGCCCTCGCTGATCTTGTTGAAGGATATGTTTATTAGATACTGCTTATTTTATTTAGTTCGTATCGAAGCATGCACTTATATACCCTCCTGGTACTGGAACCGGACCACTACATAGGCATAATGTGAATATAAACATGTCTTCCGATGTTAGGTGCACACTTACAGACTTACATTTCACTTAAGAATTAACTAAATGTGGCTATTCCTGATATACATCTATGCATATTTCACTTTCTTTGAACCGGGGATGAGATTTAATGAAATTGATACGACAGGCAGTGCTATACTATTTTATTTTTAAAAAACGCCCCTGGAAACAAATACAACAGCTAATTTCCATAGACTGATAATGGCCTTGTCATTTCGATTATTTTATTTAATGGGTTAAATTGTTTGACAAACACTTTCATGTACAAGAAAAAGAGTACAGCTCTTTAAAAAAAATATAGGTCTATATAGACATTTAAAATTGACGAATGTGAGGGCTTGTATAATTAAAAGCAAATAAATTGAACTCAGACATACTGACACCGATAAGAGTCATAAACGATCGGGTTACGTTTTGCATTTTGAGCCGGTTCGATGTAACCTATTATTTCTTTCCTAAGAGGACGGATCCTTTATATCATTTTTATAATAATTTTATGAGTAAAAACAGTAAAAAGTGAATCTATAATATTTCAGATTCTCGTCAGGTTTCATCTGTTACCGAAACTGGCGCTTGTTGATATATTTTATCTGGTTTTTGTATTATAAATAAAACCTTGTTACTAAAAAAACTCCAGATGCTATTAACGATTCATACAAAAAACTTTTATAATCAAAATACTTAAAATTATGAAAGCCATAACATTCATTATTGATATGCGAGTCAGCAGGTAGCATTAAACCAAATGATCTAATGTAGTCCGTTTTTTTAAATTCATTTGTTTCTTCATCTGGGGAGGGTTGACTCTTATCACTTAGAAATCGGCCTGTTTGTGCCTTATTTTCAGGAATAACATGTCAGGGAAGCAATTTCGTTCATATGTCGTATTTATTCATATATCGTGGCTGAGGCGTATGTATATTCTTGGCATCGTTTCTGCGATACCGCGTTTAAAATAGGGTGTGGTCGGACAGAGATCGGTGATTTTCTTACAAGTAAGCCTGTCTCAAATCTCCTGTTTTTAATAGATGAACGATAGATCTACACACAACTTATAGTTTTACAGGAATTAAACTGAAGACAGTCATGATTAATGGATATTGGAGCTTGGAAATTAAGCATTGGCACCTATTGGAAGCGAATTTACTTTTAAATAAGTGCAACCAGCAGTGTTCGGGATAGCGACCCATAAATACATAACCGGATAAATACATAACCAACAGACAATGACTGGCACTAAACAGTCCCCAATTTTCGATTTTTTTGAGGGGGAGGTTGGTGGCATTAGATAGCAAGTGTAGCTTGAAAGGGACATGTTTAGTAAATGAAACTCTTTTACTGACACAATGATAGCAATGTAAATAGGCTTTGATTTTGCTTTGATTATAAGATGACATCTTTGAAGGAACGTCTGACGTTCACACTGAAAAAAAGCCATGCATCGGTTTAAAGGCCTCAGATCTCTGCTAATTGATACATGACCACTACTTTTCTTGCTGGAAATGGACAGTACAAACACTAAAGTTAGCATGTAACTTAACCCTTTATCAAATGGTACCAGCCATGATTGCCAGCCGTATGCGATAAAAGAGTGATTAAAACGTGATGTTTTAAAGGAACATTAAAATAATGAAAACAATCTCAATATCTTATTAAAATTAAATGTAATAAAGAAAATAAATTCAATACTAACTTCCGTTCAAATCCTCAAGTGAATTCTGTAATTCCACAAACAAATTTTATAACTTACTTTAATTGCCTTTAAAGAGAGCAACGTACATGTACATTTTTTATCTGCAAAACATTAGTTAAATTTATTAATTAATTTCTAAATCTGTTTATGTTAAGAATTTAACTGTCCGTAATTTTAAAATGAAATACAATATCATAATTCAAACACATACGACAATGGAAAATATCCTTAAGGTAATACTACCTCGTACTACCTTGTCGTTTACGTCAAATTCGAAAAGAGATATCAGAAATCGAAGATAGAACGATACACGTACAAAATTTCAATTAAAGTGATGTCCAAAATTTTATTTTTGTTTAATATTAAGAACATTTCAGAAATTCTAATTAAGTCATGGCTCAGCGATAGTGTGGTCAGAAAAACGAAGGACGCATGTAGCCCGCGTGATCAGTGATTCGCGAAAGAACATAATCAAAAAGGTTGGGTTTTGACTTTTTAGTCAGTCTACATACACTGCAATTTAATGCAAATATGTTGTTAAAAGCAACAAGATAAGTGGTCTAGCATACGAAGATTAGACAAGGTTAAGCATCTTGATTTGCCGAATAAAATCTACCTAGAATAGATTTAGTGAAATGAGAGAAAAAATCTTGAGACTTAATAACCCATTGGCCGAGAAGATGTTTACATCTCCTTCCCATTCACAATTTGCAGTTTTAGACAGTTTATATGACTCGGCATTCTGCACTTTTTTTGTTTGTTTTCTTTTTGCAGTTTGTTTTCTTTTTGCATTCTTCCGAGTAGATCATGTCGATTTTGTTTCAAAGAAGCAATTATTAAACAAAACTCATACATGTATTTATAATGTTCTTACAACATACAACACCCTAAACGCTTATTTTAAGCCGGAAACATACCATATGTTTTTCCTTATAATCATACAATGGCAAAGATACTGGAATTAAATGCAGTATGAATAGTCAAAGTTTATCAATTTGCCTTTATTTAAATCACATCCACATACGTAAACTAAGCAACGTTAATCATGAAGCTTTGATTACAATCACACTGGTTTACGTTAACTTATCAATTCAATAATGTTATACCGTATGTTACCATAATACTACTTCCAATCCAATATTATTAATTTATGTTTAAATTTGATGATCATGAAATAAATTTAAGATTGATCTAACCTGTCATCAGCTGTTAAGTGATACTCTTAAGATTTCAAAATACATAATGTATGTTCTTAGGGATGTTTTCATTTGTTTTCTGCAAATAATATTGACTTTGTTGTTATGGATGATCTGTGGAGGTAATACAGTTTTTGGACGAGTGTGACTGATTACCCGATTATAACCTGTTACTACCACAAACTTATTTGAAAAAAAACCAACAAATTAGCCTGTTACAATGTAGTAACATTAACAACGAAAACCCGTCTTAACCGTTGATAGAGCAACTTACAATAACAGCGGTAGCAAGGCAGTCAATGTTACCGTATATATCTTAGTTGAAGGTATCAGTCAAACTCCTCGCTAAACAGTTTGATTGTTTAACATAAGCGCGAAGTAAGCTTAGAAAGACAAGATATAGTGATATCTATACATATTGTAATTTTCCAATAATAGTACTTTCTTGTCCAGATCCTGATTCTGCAGATTCTTCAACTACTGGATACGTCCATGGCGCCGGAGTGGCGGCCGGGAATTCTATATTACTGACTATAGCAGGTGGACAGTATCTTGTTCTGGAGTTTTACTTTTATTTGAGAACTACAATATGTATAACTACAATGTATCACTTACAATCAGCTTACTTCAGTTTTTTCCAAAACGCTACTTTTGTTAAGAGTTTTTCAATACGGTTACATGACAATTTCATCCATAAGGGGAACAAGTCCATTACGAGGTTTTCAGTGAAAGTAAGCTATTTTCCATGCCTTGCTAGGCAGCAATCAACTACAGTAATGTCAAGTATTGTTCATTAGTATTGTACGTTTTCGTTGGAAATTAATAACTGAAATTGATGCTTTTAACATCTTTTGATCATCTAAACGTGCCGATGGGTATAGTAATTCATGTAGTTAATTGCTTTTTATGTTACTTTTTCTTTGAAATAAGTATATTGTCTTCAACCATTGTCAACGCTGACATTTTAAAGAAGAAACATGTCAAGTCATCAAGTCTCCAATTGATTCAGTAGAGCTATTTGTATATAAGGCGGCCATAAAAAGTCTCCCCGTACATATTGTCAGTACTGTTATCAGTAAAATAGCCCATTACCGATGTCATGTAGTGATGGTTACGTATATCAGGGCTATTTGATTAACCTCTTGGGGTTTCCCGGCTAGCTCAGTTGGTTGCGTTTCAGGAATTGCAGGGCTAGGCGCTGTCGCCGTGACGGTGCGGGTTCGCTCCCAGCTAAAGGTCCTATCAGTTTCAATCAAATCCTTGAGATTTGAGACTGGATTCCATTCTCAGTTTTAAAATATTGGGGCTAGTTCACTATATTTAAAAGTTCATCACGAATATGTCCCACATTAAGCCTATGTAAAATTACACGAACTTCGGAGAAAACTGACCTGTCTTGACTTTATTTAAAAATATATTCCTAACGTGTCAGTTTCCTTAAGGTGGTATCATTTGTCACAATATAGTTAAAAACAATGCAAACATGAATGACAAATTTTCCTTGTGTAGTCACTAAGAGAAACCTGATTTGCTATTGTTTTAGTAATGTTTATTGAACTAAATTCTAAGACATTGTTAACCTTGATAAAGACAACCTTCCTGTGACTGTAGTTTAATATTATAGTGGACAATTTGGAAGTTTGGACTCCCGGCAATAAGGCTACACTGAGTGTAAGAAATTGTTTCATATTTCTATTTATTTTATAATTCCTGGTTGACCTGTAACATTTATATGCCCTATAAATGATATCTGAAGTAATAAGAAGATTTATAATTATTAAATAACATAGAATTTTATGAAAATAGGAACCCCCCAACCCCAACTTTAACTATATTGTGACAAATGATACCACCTTAAATTAATGTATTAATGTTAAAAGTATTAAACTTTTTTACAAGACCCTCCGTAAGTGTTTAACAATCCTGGCGTAGTATGATGTGTGTATCATTTGCGTAATAAGTTCATAACTTAAATTTGGTGTTTGGAAAGAAGTGATGCTGTCCTGGAAGAAACATGTGCATGTACTATAAATAAAGAGATTCCAGTTTTTCAAGAAACGGATAATTTCCCCCAATCCTCCATTAAACACCTATCAATATTCTAATGTTTTGTAGCACACAATGTAACAAGCTAGCACTCTAGTATAGAAAATTGTGAAGACGCTCTCGCGATCTTAGGACTCCATATTTAAACAACAATTGAAAACCTGTCTTCAAAGACCACGCAGGACAAGCTTAGATATTGTCTTTGAAGGCCGGTGATCTTTGTTAACAGGTGAACTGGTTCTTCAAATCATTCAATGGAACACAATAATAGAGGATACATATTTTTGTTTGTTACAGTGAAATATCGAATTTGTTTCACGAGTGAACTCCAGAAACTGATTCTACTAGTGACAATATCGCTTTCTGGATTTTAATCGTGAAATAATTGCCATGGGAAAACCATCACCATAAAGATTAGCACAAACAGTGTGGCTTGTTTTAGAAAGGATCTGTGTTTTTGCCATATTTTACAAAATTTTAACAAAATATTGAAGTTGAATTCGCACAAATACGAGGATATCCTGATACATGCATGTATTTTGATACGATCTTACTATTCAGATATTCGAATATCCGGATAACCGTTCCCATCCCTAAATAAAGTCGATAAATTACTATAACAAACACATTTTCTTTTTATTTTATAAATTCTTGACAAAGATATTGTTAAAGAACTGGAAACAGTTAACTGTATTTTCTTGTTCCCTGTAGAGGGCCCATAATAAAAGCCACTTAAGTTCCATAGTTCTGAAATTTATTTCAGATACAATTATTTCAAACAGCTTATCTATGATTATTTATGAAAGAAAATGAAAAACAACAATTTATTTAATTTCAATTCAAATGAAACATCACGCCAGGAATGGCGCATCAAAAGGAGTTCATAAGCTAAAAAAGTAGTTTGGCAAAACAGTGAAAATAAAAATGGTATACCACATAAACAATACAATGGAATACCATTTAAATTTCACCGAGAAATTTCTATCAATCACTGGAAAATATATAATAAAATGTGGTCTTTATCCGCAGGTAGTCTTTGTTTACATGCGGTCTTTAACAAATGTTGGACTGTATTGCAATGATAAATCATAACAGAAAATACAAATAATATAAAACAAACTATGCAAATATATATTCTTTATCACATTCAACTATGCGATATCACAGTCTGCTTTTGAAAAGAACACAGTTCATATTAAGACAACAGGCGTTATTGATTTTTACAACAAAAAAAACACATATAAATAAAGCACAATATTGATTAAAGCTAAACATATAACAAAATAATCTAACACAATAATTATTCATTGCAAACCGAACGGTACCCAGACCGAACAACATGTTTTATTACTTCTTCGATCCAGTTATGTCATTTTCGGTCATTTTCTTGACACATTTGCTATTTAAGAAAATACAGCGCATGCGCATAGGAAATACACGAAACCATAGTCTGGTGTCATTTATAAGAAATGGCTTCGAAGGACTCTCAAAACCAACAAACCCCCCAAAAATTGTTTTCGAAATAAAACAATCTTTATAAAATCTCAATCTAAAATTTATCTTCAATTCACTTTAAATTTAATTTTGACAAAGACTGCGTAACGTCAGGCAACAAGTTCAAACTGCGTACAAAATGTTGATTGTATATTACCGTTCATGTTCCGCAGATGCAGAGTTAGTATATTAATTAGAGAAATCCTCTCTGTAGCTTATGTCTGTTATTAACATGTCCCAAGATTATAAAACTAAGAATTGAAACCAGTTTCAAATCTCAATGATCTGATTGGCTGAAATGGCGACTGGTCTCAAATCTCAGTTTTATAATGTTTGGCACTGGAATCGATTATTAGATTGTTTGCAAAGAGTTATATTTCTTTACACAATAAATGATTTGTAAGGTTTCTTGCAATAATGGCTCTCGTCGATGTCAGTCGGAAGAGAATAACTTGCGATGTCACAGAGACCTCTTGTGCTCGTAGAAAACCAACTATTCAAATCTGAGAGCCCTGAAAATGACAGAAAGAAATTTGTTTAGTAGCATATTTTTCATTTATTACAAGCACACCCTAAAGTATCTAAGGGACTTAATAGAATCTTTAAATATTTAATGGTGAGTTTGTAATAGCTAAATAACAATACAAGGGAAAGTGTAAGATGTAAAAAAGTCTGAAAAAGTGACTCATCAAACTGTAGTGTAGTTTTTAATAGTTGTCTTACTTTGGGTTAATATTACACATAGTGACTACGTAAACTATTATCTTGTTTGTAAGAATTGTCTAACCTTATGTTGATATTAAACACAGTGACTAAGCAAATTATGTTGTAGTTTGTAAGAGTTGTCTTACCTTAGTTGATATTTCACACAGTGACTAAGCAAACTGTGTTGTAGTTTTTAAGTGTTGTTGACTTACCTTGGGTTGATAGCACATACAGAGACTAAGCAAACTGTGTTGTAGTTTGTAAGAGTTGTCTTACCTTAGTTGATATTACACACAGTGACTAAGCAAACTGTGTTGTAGTTTGTAAGTGCTGTTGACTTACCATAGGTTGATATTACAAAAAGTGACTTAGCAAACTGTATTGTAGTTTGTTAGAGTTGTCTAACCTTCGGTTAATAATACTCACAGTGACTTAGCAAACTGAGTTGTAGTTTGTAAGAATTGTCTCACCTTGGGTTGATATTACAGGTGGCTCTCATTACGAGGGCGAATCGTTTCTCCTGTGAGGCATCGTCAGCGTGAAGCAGGACAAAATATCGTCCAGGAGGAAGCTGATGTGTGACGTCCGCACTGGAACCTGATCAAATGCAAATCCAATTGAATAATATGTCTGTCTGATCGCACACACATTATTTACAATGTCACTCTGTTGGTTCGTATTTGTTCGTATATTAAGTGAAGTATTAGTTCATATATAAAGCGATGTATTACTTCGTTTATCAAGCGACGTATTACTTCGCATATCAAGCAGCGTATCAGATTGTATATCAAAAAAGCAACATATGCATATCAGGAATCGCCACACTCAAAAAACACAGCCTCCCCACGCAGCGAAAAAGAAGAGAGGAAGATAGAGAGAGCGCATGTTTTATATATGTATGTCAATTCAAATAGGACGCCACAAACAATTAATAAACAAGAGAACCTTTGAGGATACCGCCTTGGAACGGTCAGTGGCAAAACAAATTGCCACTGGGGGTTTAAACCAGGTTCTAGGGTGCACCAACCTCACACTTGCCCCAACAGGTTCTCGTATCACAAAACAAGTACAAATTGTCTTGGTGAAATAACTCCAACCCACCCATCAGCTCAACAATGTTGCATGCAAAAGCATACAAACATATAAACATAAGAATTTAATAGCATTGCAAAGCCAAAGGGCGGGTACTCAATGATCTTTCCGAGACCAGAGCACCTGGAGTAAAATCAGCAAGAACACGATGACAGGGATAAAAGAAACAAATCGAGCTTTTAGGTTCTTTTAAGAAAAGATTTCCCCATAAACTTTCATAAACTCTTACACCCCTGCCACCGTCATGCAACCAAAGAGCAAAGAGGTAAGCATAATGATCAACTGTAGATGGGTTAATCACCAGGCCTGCAGATCGCTGTAAAATATCATGTTGGTAACCTTTCTTTTTAAATTTACAGATGGTTTTTACGAATAACCGGGAGAAATTAACATCGCCTTTTATCTTCTTAAGTTTATAAATTAAATCTCCATAAATCAAGCGACGTAATGTATTATTAATTCGTATATTAGGCGACGTACATGTATAACTTCGTATATAGAGCGACGCATTAGTTCGTATATCAAGCGACGTATAACTTCGTTTATCAAGCGACGTATAACTTCGTATATCAAGCGTATGTTGAGCTTCGTAATAGTTCGTATATCAAGCATCGACTTTGTTCGTATATTAAGCGAAGTATTACATCAAGCGACGTATTACTTCGTATATCAAGTGACGTACCAGTTTAAATCTCAAGCGACGTATTAGTTCGTATATAAGGCGCCGTATTAATTCTTATATCAAGAGACGCATTAGTTCGAATATAAAGCGACGTATTATCTTCATCATCATCATTATCATTATTATTATTATCGATATCTTCATCATCTTCATAATAATTATCATTATATTCATCTTAAGCAGCAGCCGTACTGCCATTACAACAACAGCAATGAACAACATATCTCCTCCTCCTCCTCCTCTTTCTCCTCCTCCATCTCATCATCATCATCATCATCATCATCATCATCATCATCATCACCATCATCATCATCATCATCATCAAATTAAATCAATGTCATCGGATCGATATAAGCACCAATATGCCTCAGCCACTCCAAAAAAAATGATACGTACTTTACAGAAAAATAGTAAATATAATAGAAATCGTACGTACCCATAACAAAGGCCCCTTGTTGACCCTCAATAGTCCTGGGACAGCTGTCATAGTGGGAGTAAAGGTAGTTCTGGTGCTCCTTATCGTCAGGTTCCGGAATCTGGTAACCTTGATCCATCTAAACAGAAGGGCTACCTATCAAATTTAGCCTCGAAACCAAAGAGACTGTGAGCATAAAATTGTGATTTATTCTTGACCTAAAGCTCAGCTGATAGTTTTCAAGGCTTTAAATCAGTAGATGGCTGGTTCGGAGTTTTACTATTGTCAGGTTAACTAGAAGTAAGAACTCTCAAACGAGTATACCACATAGTATTTTGCCGCTGTCCGCCAAGATGCAAGTTTACTGTATGTTTGGTTACTATACTGTTTGCACATAGGATTTATTCGATGTGTTACAGCGTTCATCGGTATATTTGACTTTCCCCCGTTTACCCCCCAAAAGTAAACAGCCTGAATGGCTTTATTTTTATATACAATAATATATTCTGATAAATGTTTTTTTTTTCTAAAAGTCGTTAAAACAGCTGGGTTTAAAAAGAATAAATATAAGATTTAAATCAATATTTCATTGTGTTCAAAGGGGAGAGAACAACTTTTTTGTTGTTGAAAGTAAGCGTTATGCCCTCCATGATTCACACACTTTAAATAACCCAAATGTCTTTCATATTCTGATAAACGCAATAATAAATCATCGATCCTGAAACGAAAAATGATCTGAAAAAGAATTTTATCGCAGATACTATTTACACAAGATTAGATCTAAAGTTACAAAACTGAGTTTGGAAACCAGTCTCAATTGGTTGACTGAAATGGCGACTGGCCAATCAGATGCTTGAGATTTTAGACTGGTTTCCATTCTCGGTTGTATAACCTTTGGACCAGGTATTTACCTCAAAGACACGAAGACCGATTGGGAATGTCTCGTCTCCTTTCTCTTGCATAAGTGTGAAGTTGACCATTTGCTCTGAAAACCAAAGTAACAGTTCTGTAATTGTTTCGATGCCAGAAAAACATGTAAAATTGTTGTTTTTTGCATATTACTGTGGTATCACTAAATATTGCACTAACACGCGGACTCAAAGACGTGCGGTTTTTATTATTATTATAAAATAAGATAAGAATTGATGTCGGGTAAGGTATTCCTCCGATTGTCATTGCTATGCCACATACATAAATGAAAAATAAAGAAATCATTCAAACATCAAAATGCAGTACATAAATGCAGTTCTAGAAAACTTTGCACAAAAAATGCTATAAGTGTATGAATATTTTACATAAGTTAAGAAAAATTGGAACAGTGGAGAAAAATAGTAAGACCTTAAAAATCCCTAAAATTCTTTTTGCAATTTATCACAAAATGGAATCAACAAAAAACAACAATTCTATTGCCAACATGAGTGAAATGATACTGACAAAAAATATCATTGAAAAGAGCTTTCAATTATGAAGAGAAAAATCAACATTTTTCTTTTTATTTCCATTTTCGCGACCAAGGAATTGAAGGTCACACACACTTTTACAAATAACTCACAGTGTATACCTTTGTTAGACCAAAGGACATTAGATATCGTTGTCAGTAACTTATTACTGTTCATGAAATTTGAATTGATTTTTAATGTTGCTTCGTTTTTGTGATAAATTGCAAATAGATTTTTTTGGATTTTTAGGCCTAACTTTTTTCTTTACTGTTCTAACATTTCTCAGCGAACGTAAATTAAACATAATTATACTAATAACATTGATTTGTGCAAAGTTTGATGGAACTGCATTGTTCCGTTTGTGTTTATGTTTTTCTTTTTTGTCATTGACATCGCAATAACGAACGGAGCAATTCATTATCCCTCGCTAAATGTAAAAATACCAGAGTAAAAAACTTTGAAGCAATATTGAAGTCTACGGACGGACGGAAGGAGAGACAGTCAGTCAGACAGACAGCTATTTACCTTGACCTCTGCTTGGGATCTCGAACTCAAGATGTGGATTGGTGTGGAAAGTTGGCTGGGAAACTTGTCCACCAGCGTTATAGCCCCGCTGCCATCTTCCAAAAAGAGCCTCAGTGAATCCTTAACAGAAACAAGACAGATCAATTTGTAAGTTTGATAAAACGCTTATAGCCCCGCTGCCATCTTCCAAAAAGAGCCTCAGTGAATCCTTAACAGAAACAAGACAGATCAATTTGTATGTTTGATAAAACGCTTTATAGCCCCGCTGCCATCTTCCAAAAAGAGCCTCAGTGAATCCTTAACAGAAACAAGACAGATCAATTTGTAAGTTTGATAAAACACTTATTGCCCCGCTGCCATCTTCCAAAAAGAGCATCAGTGAATCCTAAACAGAAACAAGACAGATCAATTTGTAAGTTTGATAAAACGCTTTATAGCCCCGCTGCCATCTTCCAAAGAGGGCCTCAGTGAATCCTTAACAGAAACAAGACAGATCAATTTGTAAGTTTGATAAACAGAAAAAAGACAGATCAATTTGTAAGTTTGATAAAACGCTTATAGCCCCGCTGCCATCTTCCAAAAAGAGCCTCAGTGAATCCTAATCAGAAACAAGACAGATCAATTTGTAAGTTTGATAAAACGCTTATAAGCCCGCTGCCATCTTCCAAAAAGAGCCTCAGTGAATCCTAAACAGAAACAAGACAGATCAATTTGTAAGTTTGATAAAACGCTTTATAGCCCCGCTGCCATCTTCCAAAGAGAGCCTCAGTGAATCCTTAACAGAAACAAGACAGATCAATTTGTAAGTTTGATAAAACGCTTATAGCCCCGCTGCCATCTTCCAAAGAGAGCCTCAGTGAATCCTTAACAGAAACAAGACAGATCAATTTGTAAGTTTGATAAACAGAAACAAGACAGATCAATTTGTAAGTTTGATAAAACGCTTATAGCCCCGCTGCCATCTTCCAAAAAGAGCCTCAGTGAATCCTAAAAAGAAACAAGACAGATCAATTTGTAAGTTTGATAAAACGCTTATAAGCCCGCTGCCATCTTCCAAAAAGAGCCTCAGTGAATCCTAAACAGAAACAAGACAGATCAATTTGTAAGTTTGATAAAACGCTTATAGCCCCGCTGCCATCTTCCAAAAAGAGCCTCAGTGAATCCTAAACAGAAACAAGACAGATCAATTTGTAAGTTTGATAAAACGCTTATAGCCGCGCTGCCATCTTCCAAAAAGAGCCTCAGTGAATCCTAAACAGAAACAAGACAGATCAATTTGTAAGTTTGATAAAACGCTTTATAGCCCCGCTGCCATCTTTCAAAGAGAGCCTCAGTGAATCCTAAACAGAAACAAGACAGATCAATTTGTAAGTTTGATAAAACGCTTATAGCCCCGCTGCCATCTTCCAAAAAGAGCCTCAGTGAATCCTAAACAGAAACAAGACAGATCAATTTGTAAGTTTGATAAAACGCTTAATAGCCCCGCTGCCATCTTCCAAAGAGAGCCTCAGTGAATCCTAAACAGAAACAAGACAGATCAATTTGTAAGTTTGATAAAACGCTTATAGCCCCGCTGCCATCTTCCAAAAAGAGCCTCGGTGAATCCTAAACAGAAACAAGACAGATCAATTTGTAAGTTTGATTTAATAAACGCTTTACACTATGGAATATGATTGATTAACCATGGGCGATCAGTGTAGATCCAGATCAGCCAGCACATTCGTGCTACTGTTCGCTAAAAAGATTTATTAGGTTATTTTTTACCAAAACGCGACAGGTTTAAGCCCAGATCTAATGGCACGAATGCGGTGGTACTTGTGTGTCTCGTGTGCCTTGCGTGAAAAGTAATATGCACTTCCATGTGGGCTTGCTTGAACAAGTAGATAACTGATGAACTTTAATTAAATATAAACTTTAATTAAACGAAGAGGTAGTGTATAATATAATTCATTGTCAAATTAAAATTTCAAAAGCGAAATTTAAAATACAACCATTTTCCAAAATTATTTTACACATAACCTTTTATCATTTTACCTTGACCTTGTTCTATTTTACTTACTTATTACTTCTTTGCCCGGAGGTTTAAACTCCGATGATTCCATCATAGCGTAACT